>OX246746.1:352669-595169 GCA_945910005.1 Isoperla grammatica | reverse complement strand
AATGAATGCGGTAAAGATCAACGATAACGTTTGTTTCAAACGCGAAACGATATAGTTTTAAATACACGTTAGATGGCATGGTTGAGAAACAAATTTATATGTTCAATCCATTAAGATATTGATTTTTTTTTTCTGTCTGATAGGCTACATTTTCATTATAGGCCTAATCTGAGTTGTTTCGTGATATCAATCCGTGGATTGATTTGTCATAGTTCTGTTTGTTCCGCTTTTTTTATCAGCCATCTCAATTCTACCAGTGCCAATACCTTCCAGTGCCATCCAATAAGGAATGCTCCTTAACTTTTGGTTTATGATAGTTTTAACAGTACATAGTAGTATGCAAAGCTGCCCTGCAAAAGATTTTTTATTATTAAATACATTTTAACTACTTTTCGGAAGGTTTTCAAATTTATGCATGTTTGAATTCCGCGCCTAAACAGCTCACCGCCTGTCCCGGCGGCTGTGACGTCATGGTTCGCTAGAGCTGTGTGACCGCTGGTGTATTGTGCCCGTAACTATTGAACGGGACACTTGTAATTAAAGTGGGGCATATCAACAGTTTCGCAATTTAGTTCTCTTTAAGATAAAGACAGAAAGAATAAAAAAAAACATTTGAGCGTGCTGGGTCGAAAACCGCAAAACGCGGTCGAAACAATTCCACACAATGCAAAATGTATCACATCAAGGCAAAACGTAGCCAAAAGGTGAGCGCCGGATACTGCAGCGACAAAAAGTAAAACAAAATCATTAGTGTGGGTGTGATGGCGTTCGGAAAAAATTTGAAAATCGGAAAAATCCACACATTTGTCGCTTCCACCCGAAAAGTCTCGGGGAAAAAGTCGGAAAATGAAAAATCAAAAAATACCATCGGAAAGCTGGAAAAATTTCGGTCATGGGTATTGTCCAGTAAAAGTGAATTTTCCACTTTGGAAGGTCCAAAATGGGCAAAGTGCGGGGAAATCTATTAGAAGACCCCGAAAACCCCATCAAAATGTAACAGCTGCTGTCACAGAACGTAAACACAATAGCCTCTAGCGAACTATGACGTCACGCGTCGTAGTAGCCAATCACAGAGCGTTTTCGTTCCAGCTCCACATAGCCAAAGTTAAAACCGTGTTAAATACACCAAAAAATACTTATATTTATGAAATAAATATATTTTTGGAACAAACTCTTACTATATTTGATGTAAGTAACAATTGTGTCGTATTATTAAATTAAGGAGCATTCCCTATTATATTTGTTAATACTCCTTCGTGCTTCAAACTACTGATTGTTTCAAATGTGACTGACTTACACGTTTTCTACTTTCTCATTTTTAAATGTATGTACATGTGTAAATAAATACCAATGATAAATTTTTTCCTGGGGATCTGAGAATTTGTTATAATTAACATACTCCCGCCGTTTTTCCCTTTACGCTTTTTGTATGGAATTGACTCATGGTGTTGGACAATTGTAACTTTTTCAATTTAATATTTATTAATTAGATAAAGACTCCAGATCTCAGTGAAGCGCGATGACCCTCGTCTCCTTTCGAGACAACGCTTCCCACACAAAGATGATCCATTTGTGTAGAGATACAATGACCTAATGTCCGATGTTATGCTGTCATTTGAACTGCGCAATTTAAACCAATCACCATTGATTACTGCATCATGAAGCAAGCTCGACGCACGTGTGAAAAGCTAAGTAAGGTCAAGTACTGAGCTTTTAATTTCACTTTAACATCTATTTGAATCTTATTTTTGTGAATTGTTCGTATTAAATATGTTGTTTTTTTGTCAATACAATTAAGATATCGCACCGCTCGCTGTGATAAAATAGCTATGTAGGCCTATGCACGAATACATCGGGTATCAAACGATCAACAAGCAAGCATGGTATTTTATAATGTGTCTGAGCCAAGGAAAATATATTTTTGACAGTTGTATATTGTAGTCTTGTAGTGTTCTGTAGTTGTATGTCGAGTTTTGCTATTTTCATATATATAACATGACATTGGCGACACCTTTTTACACAAATTGTGTCTATAACTTTAGTTATATTAGCAATGCCATTTCTGTCTGGGCCCGGGGTAGAATATTATGCTCAGGGTGACTCTGCCAGTCGTGAGAGGCGACAAAAGGAGACCCGTCTCGGCCCGGGGAAGAATAGGCCCAGAGTGACTCTGCTAGTCGTAAAAGGCGACGAAAGGAGAGCCTGTCCCTTTCCCCCCACTGTCCCACTGAAGATTTCTCCTCCCACTTGGCCCTGCCCTCTCTTGCTGGACTCCCTTTACGACGACCCCCGCGATGTGCAATGGATCTGATTCGGATATACTGCGTTTTTCATCTTCATATTTCACACACTCATCGTCTCAATTATGTAAAGTTGCAAAATATGGTACGTAAAAGAAAACCCAAATATCATCATTATCACCATCATCAATGCCATGGTACATGCACAGTTAAAATATGTATATAGGCCTATGGACCTTATTTCAAACGAGTCGTGACATGTGCATATCTTAAGTTTTAAGTTAAATTATTAATGATTGCGTACATCGTCATGAAAGTCCAAAATTGCGTTTATGTGAATCAAGTGCAAATAGTTACTGAGATAATCGACTTCAAAGTTTTGAGTTTATTAAACCCGTTTCTAAAGAGAACCGTTAGAGCTAGCCACAAATTTATTTTTTCATTTATACCACGAAACACGGGTGATCCAAAAATATCCTTAGTTTTCCTCTACGGCCAATAGTTACTGAGATAATCGACTTCAATTTTCAGTTCGTTAAACCCGCGTTTAAGGTGAATCTACCCCCATATATATTTTTTTTAATATGCATAAAAAACACATATATGGAGTTAGTATATTAAAGACGCTCATTTGAGAATATCAAAACTAATTTTCAAGCCCATTTTGGAGGAGCCTTATGGTATTTACAACGGGTTTTATGACGAATACGGCTAACAACTACGTAGGTATAAACCACATACGCGTTTAGTATGCGATTTTTTGTTTACAACTTACCCTCAATATTGGCTATGAGGATTTAGTGTTTTGAAATAAGTGTTTTCAATATTTGGTTTACTACGATTTATTTTGCTCGCCGGTACAAATACAATTTCCGTACCGGAGAACAAAAAATAAATCGTAGAAAACCAAATATTGAAAACACTTATTTCAAAACAGTAAATCCTCATAGCCAATAGTGAGGGTAAGGTGTAAACAAAAACTCGCATACCAAACGCGTATGTGGTTTAAACATAGTTGTTAGCCGTATTTTTCATAATACCCGTTGTAAATACCATACGGCTCCTCCAAAATGGGCTTGAAAATTAGTTTTGATATTCTCAAATGAGCGTATTTCATATACTAACCCATATGTTGTCTTTATGCATATTTAAAAAAATAAAATAAATTGGGTGTAGATTCACCTTAAAGAGAACCATTGGGGCGAGCCACAAATTTCTTTTTTCAGTTTATATTACGAAACACGAGTGATCCAAAAATACTCTTAGTTTTGGTCTGTACACACACACACACACACACACACACACACACACACACACACACACACACACACACACACACACACACACCGCGCGCGCACATCCATGCATGATTGCTAGTCAGTGGCGATCAGAGATTCGTGAAGACTGTAGAAGGGGTTTTGAAGCAGGTAGTTTTTTAGATAAATTTTAAATGTTGCGACTGTCAGAATTTTTTATCTTAGCAGGGAGGCAGTTAAAAATTTTAGAACACAAGAATGCAGGGCTATGTTTGAAGAAAGCATGTTTGAAAGAGGGTATACAAATATTTTAGTTCAATCTAGAATAGTTCGAAGTGTTAAGGGGGAAAAGTTCAGGGTTAGTCCTATCAAAGGTGCCCACAGTCATGATAAGTGTAGAGGGGAGAGTGATGATACCAAGATTGCTGAAGTGGGTCTTGCACGATTGTCGCCTTGAGATCCGAGCTATTATCCTAATAGCTCGTTTTTGAATGATAAAAATCCTATGAGCATGGTACGAGGAGCCCCAGATAATGACAGCATAGAAGAAAATAGAATGAATGTAGGCATGATAAACCAGGAAGGGGGATGATTGGCTAACAATCAGTTTCAGCCTACGGAGCATGAAACAACCACTTAACAGTGTGGATGCAATATTGTTTATGTGGGGTGAACAATAAAGAAATTCAGTGATTGTAAGACTAAGATTTTTTGAGATATGGCTCCAGCAATGCTGTTAATATCCAGACGAATGAGTGGACTGGAGGTTGGTTTTAGAACACTTGAGCAGAACTTGATAAAAACTGTGTTAGACGTTTGAAGGCCTAAGCGATTTTGTGAACAATATGAGGACATACAAGAGGCCCCAAGTGTGGCAGCTTGTATAAGCAGTTGATCAGTTGGCTTTGGAACAGATTAGTCATTGGTACATTGATTAGTGAGCTTTGGGCATGTGAAAAGGTGGGTTGAGACATCAGCATATTGTGAGAGGAAGTTCTTCACAAACTCAGAAGAGACAGTATCTATAGTAAGAATTTTAGAAAGATCGTTGACATACAGTAGGAAAAGAAGAAGACCAAGGACTGAGCCTTGAGGAACACCATTCTGTATTGGAAGTGGGTTGGAAAGAACGGATTTATTAGTTACGGAGGATGAGATTTTTACTGATTGGGTCCTATTAGACAGGAAAGATGGAATTCAGCTGAGGGCCGGACCCATAATCCCCATGGACATAAGTTTGATGAGGAGTAGCTGGTGATCAGTGGGGTCAAACGCCTTACCTAGATCATAGAATAGTCCCTAGAGCCTCATCTCCTTTATCAAGTGCAGAGTATAGCGAAGAGGCAAGAGAAGATGGCAGTTGTCTTAGATTTCTTTGCACGAAAGCCATGTTGGCTGTTATTAAGGATATCATATTTATTAAGAAATGAAGACGGAAGTGCATAGTTAGTTCAAAGATCTTAGAGAATGATGACAGTAATGAAATGGGTGGATAATTGTTAAGGACATCTTTCTTTCCTTTCTTGTGGACTGGAAGAATCATGGAGTGTTTAAGTTTAGAAGGGAATGAGCTACATTCAAAGGATATGTTTATGGCGTGAGAAAGGGGCTAGCAATCTAGACCATTATGGCAATGATAGCACCTGGGATACCATCGAGCCCAGAGGAGTATTTCGAATTAAGTTTTCTCATAACTTTAAAGACTTCAGTGGTACTAGTAGGGAAAAGAAAGAAGGAATTGATTGGCCGTCTCGCAGTAAACAGAGGAGGGGTGGTACTTGTTCCAGCAAAAGTTAGGGACGGGTGAGATACGGGAGGGAGAATATAACTGGATTCTTTAAAGAACACATTACAAAGGCTGGCTACGTCGGTAGGATCATCAATTACAAGGTTATCAACAGCGAGGGAGATATAAGGCGACTGTTTGGAGGAAGAGTTCTCAGATTTGATAATCATGTAGTTTTAGATTAATTAGACGCTGTGGAAATGAGTCAGTCATGATAGTGGCATTTCAAAACTTGTATATTACGAGAATGGGATTTTTCTCTTATTATATTCACCCTTTAGACTAGTGTCAGAAGGACGTAGCTTAGCCTACAGACAAAATGGAGGCAATGGAGTTCCCTTGACTGCACGAATCAGTCCTGTGCAATCCATATTTTGTTATGGCTAAGCAAGAAGTTGATTTTAACTTTTGTGAGTGGGAAAGCAAAATTAAACAATGATGGGAATCTGTTGTGGAATGAGAGGAACCCAACTTAAGTTGAGCTGGCAGCGAAGAGGGTATCCCAGTGTTCCTTGTGAAGTAGAGTTGAAAATAAGAGATGTTTCCATCAATGTATTTGTGTTTGAATACCGTGGCATTTACAATTGGGATGGGAGAGGAGAATTGAAGGGAGATGGCCAGATGATCAGAGAGGCCCGAGTCTAAAGTCTCAGTCTGAAAAGAGTCAAGAGTCGAATGTTGTCAAGATGCTGTCAAGTAGAGTGGCACTAGAAGGTGTTATTGGGGTGGGGTTGGATATAGTGGCTGACATATTGAATGAGTTGAAGACATCCTGAAGATTAGTTTTAGAGGTGGATGGTTGAAGAAAGTCAATGTTGAAATCACCTCACACAGATGTCTGCCTTTGGGTATTGATTGGTTATCTGAGTTAATACTGTCTCTAGTTTATCAAGCAATGGGATATCCCTACAGGGAGGTGTGTAAATGGTGAGGATAATTATTTGTAAGTTGGATCAAGCCCAAGCAACTACAGTGCATTCAAAAATGTTGTCTATACAGTGACGATCGATCCCCGAAAGTGGGGTGATGTCTAATTGGGGCTTAGAGAGAATAGCGACTCCTCCATAAGATGTGTGGCGGCAGTATATGCCAGCGTTGCTATAGGGAAGGATGGAAAAAGAGATTGATTCTGGTTGAGAAAGCCAGTGTTCAGAGAGGCAGAAGATGTCCGGGGAATAATTGGAGAGGAACAATTGGGTCTCATCCATTTGTTTCTTACAGTTCGTATGTTGAGTGACATGATAAGTGGAGAGTGAGATTTGGAAGCTTTTAGGTTGGGTATATGTCTCCCCTGTTTCGTTGAAATTTTGAGCTAGATGGTAGGATTTTGTGATTTGTTTTGGATTGTCGCGGAGGCTGTGCTCGACATAAAGTTGGTGGATTAGCCTTATTTGTTTTGGATGAGGACAAGAACAGAGTGGGACAACTTGTGGATAATTTAGATTGGGAAGTGACAGCTAGGTTATATTAGGCAAAATAGCAGAGTCAGTTTGGTGTGATTGTTGGCATCTCTCGTCAGGACGTTTCTGAGTCAGGACGTTTGCGTCCTGGGTCGATAAGGTCACGACATCCACGTCCTGGATGGGCGGCGTCTTGACAGAAGTTGAACAGTCGCCAGTTCCCAGGATCGAGTGAAAACGAACACGTGTCGTGGGATGGATGCAAGAACAGCCCTCATATTATGTCACGGGCTAAAAGTGGCTTCATGGCTTTTTTGTTTTCGTGATCAGGTCCAGTATTCGATTCCAAGTTCAGGCTGTTTTCTGTTATCATCAATTGTTATAGTCCATCGATACGATACTGGTATATGTAAACGGTGACTTTGAAGCCGCCAAAAACGAGGCACATAATACCCTTAGATGGCTCATAACCCTTTCTCCCCTGGGACAAATGCTTGTATATGTCATCTTAAAGGAAAAATTCTGATCTTTCCATTTCTGCTTGTTTAGCATTTGGCAGCTGGGGCGTTTAGACGGTAGGGGTGTGTATAGGTCACATATACACGTATACTAGAATATTGTTATTTAAGTTAATCATAGGTTTGTTTTTTGTCCTGCACTTTCTTGCAGTGCAGCTTTACGGTGCAGGCCGGAAATACGCAATAGTGCAAGGCATGTAGGTTGCACTGAAGGAAGACAAGAAAACACCCCAGTGTAGCAACGGCTAAAGTGTGAAATGATATTTCAATTTGATAATGTCTTTCACAATTATTTGAAATATGTAACATCGGATCTCAACATTATAATTATTCTTAACGTAAATAGCAGTCGACGTATCTACTTAAAAATAACCGCATTTTAATTCAAGTTGCCGCCAGATTTTCTTACACTGCACTGTTACACCAGCTCGATAGCCGGTGTTACACCGCTGCATTAGTGCAACGTACACTGGACAAAATAACGCGATCAGTGTAACCTGCACGGAGACAAAATAACATGGCGGTGCCGGAAAGCCTGCACTAGTGCAGGCTATGCATGAGAAAAAAACGAACTTCATGAAGTTACAAATATTTGAGCAGCACACCTTACAAACTTACATCATTTATTATGTGAGAATCTTTTGCAATTCAACACAGGGTTTTCCAAAATCAACAATGAGGCGATAAACTTGTGGCGGCCTTCCGGGGTGGAAGTACAGTACGGTACTATACAGTACTATAAGTACAATAATAACATATACCTGACGTGAACTAATGTCGAAAACTACTTTTAGTTAACTATGTGTCCTGTAGGTCTAGCTTATTAAAGAACATCATCATCATATTATCTGCATCATACAAACACGCATTTACATAAAGAATATACGTCGAAGAAATATTTCCAAGTCATGAACATTGAATTAAATTAATTAACATAGAAGAAACTCTATCGTATCCTCTAGTACCTGTGCCATGGTAATTGGCAACAGCTGACGGATATCCAGTAAAAACAGACAAATCCTAAATGCTACATCATCTTAAACGACATCAATCGATTCTCAAAATACCATGTCAATTGTGGATGGAAATGCTGTTCTGCAAAGTGTCGTCCGGGTTTCTGACAACATTCAAAGCTTAGCAAAAAATATTATCCATGACATATTGCCGGAAAGCTCTACAGTCCATTTTGTAACTGATTCTTATCACAAGGACTCGATCAGGATGGCCGAAAGAATGAAACGAGGCAAAGCAAGTCACAAAAAGTTCCTCGAGATTGGAAATCATTTCTTTCAAATTCGGACAACAAGATACAAATCATTAAATTAATCTTGTCGCTATGGAAAAGTGAGATGTTTGCATGCCAACTTTTGAATCGAAAACTGATTGTGGTATGAGAAGAAGAGAAGAGGGCACGGAGAAGAAGGCACGGTTTTGACTAGTGGGGCCTATAGATTGTGTCACTGTTATCTGAAACCCTGTGCAAGAACTACACTCGTCACAAGAAGAAGCCGATACAAAGATCATCCTGTATTGTCAGCACGCTGTAAGTACTTCTGAACAATCACGTACAATATTGTTGTCAGAAGCCCAGATACTGATGTATTTTTACTCTTGGTCAAGTATGTACACACAGTCAACGTGGTGTTAGATTTGATACAGGCTCTGCGAACAAACGAAGGCTTATACAGTAGAGTTCCGCGAGAGTTTACACCATGGCCACACCATTTTCCCCCGTTTTGTACACCCATAGATACGTTGAAAGATAAGCTACCCCGGGATTTCTTGTTTTCCTAGAACGATCGGACCTCATCGCCTTGAAGAATGTGATGAGTGTATTCAGTCATCTGAATTCCTCGTCCTTTGCTCGAGTTTAAATGGAGATAATTGCTCGACTGGACTTTGCTCTAGGGGTGTACCAAGAAAATTACCTAAAAGGTTGGTGTAAACTCCCGCGGAACTCCACTGACGTAAGTACGGTTGGAAACTCAATTGGTGTGCTATTTTCTAATGCTTTTCCTCTTCCTGCGTTTCATGCTTTCACTGGGTGCGATTCTACAAGTGTTTGTCCGCCGAGGAAAACTAACTCTACTAGATTCTTGACAAACACGAACCTTATCTGGATGTGTTTTGCGTCTTTGGAAACCTCAGTTGACATTGATGAGGAACTGTATGGCCGTAAATTTGTGGGCTTAATGTATGGTTCAGCAATAGACAGCTCATTCAATATAAATAAACTCCACTCCGTTACATCTTATTCAAAATAAGTTCACTTCATCTATAGATTGACCTCTATAACAACATACCTCAGCTTGTTACCTTCTTGCAGCTCCTCATTACGACAATATATAAAGCGAGCTAATTACCAGACATTTGTATGGAACAAGGCTTTGAGACTAAACCTGACATCCTGGGCCTAATGTAAATGGTTGGAAGCTGTGTAATGATGGTCTGGAGTTCAAGTGGACTGAGCTGAGAGTGACATTATGCCACAAGTTCTTGTAGATCTCATGACTGAGACCAACAATGATGCATTAGATCATGACGATGACGAGGAGGAAGAAGACGATGACTTGAACATGGTTAAGATGAAGATGAAGAGCTCGAGAGAGGCGAGACGAAGAAAGAGATTGCCGTGAAGAGTTACCAATGTATCATAATTTCCTTAGCCACGTCCAGATTAGCAAATCCATTCAATTTCCAACAGACTCCCTTCACAATTCACTTGATCACATAATATCCTTAGCCTTGTCAAGTCTAACAACGTCATTCAATTCCCGACAGACTATCTTAGCAATTCACTTTATCATCATATTTGTATCGAAATTGAAAGATAATTGATGACGTACGCAACGTAGATTCTACTGAAAACATAGGAATATCACATTGGGTAAGTACGAAAGTACTTTTGTTTAGTTCTCTCAGTAGGCTTACTTATTGGAAGATGTGATTGTTGACTTGAATTCCTATCGAAACACTAGTTTAGGGGAACAATAAAAACGATTTGGACAACCCTGTAAATAAAACCAGCACAAAATTATGTGTGTGTGAATATAAATTAAATAGTGACAAAATCATAAGGTATGTTTTTTATCAAATTTAAGTACCAAATCTTTTAACTTTATAACTATAAATTTGTGACAACCCTGAAAACGTTAAACGTAAAACGTGGACAGGTTTACTCACTGATGTTGGTGCCAAGAACTCATTTTAAAGCACTTGTAAATATTTTTTCACATTTGCATTAATACATAACCTGACATTTTGGACACCTCTACCATAAATTCTGTCCAATTTATCGCTGGTACCTTACTTTATTAATTTTATGTCGATAATTACGATTTTTGGGGCACTTTATATCCAATCTCCCATGTTTAACTGTACACAAAAGTAAAAACGGTTATAACTTTTTTTGGACAGCCCTTACTAAAACAATTTAGTTTATACTTCTTAAAAATAGAGACACAAGATGTATAACTAGTATCTAAAGGAAAAACTTAATTTTCACAAAACCGGGAATTATAGCAATGTGAATTTTCGAAAATCACAACTTTGGACACCCCTAGAAGTCAAACGCCCAACTGCCAAGTGGCAAACAAGCGGATTATTAATATTTATTTTTTTCTCTGTCAAACTGCTATAGTGAAAATGTGTCCCCTGGTCGGGGAGGGTCGCATCTGTAGTACCTATAATGCATGTGTAACGTACCTGCACTGAAAATCAGTTATTGACGTTCTGTAGACAAAAAATATAGATTTATTTATTTTATTTGTTAGAACACAAATGCGAGTATAGGTTGATTTACTTCACTCTTACCAATGTTTTCCAAAGTTTTCTAAATATGTTGGTTACTTATACCACAAAATCAAGTTATTCGAATCAATACCTAGATCACGTTTCATTCCAGAAGTAATATTTGTCCACTCGTGAAAATATAATACAAAAAACATAGTAATGATATATGAATAAATAACATTCATTAACCCGCACTCCACAATCTACTTTCCAAAGTCCAAACATCACCCAATCATTGTAGACTTTCCACATTACTTTGTTTGCGGTTTACAGGCTAGATGATTTATCTTTTACTCTGTGATATGCATGACTACATTCACAGTATTCTTCGTTAGCTGCAATATTTTTCTAGATCTATTTTTTACAAGTATAAATATGAAAGTACGCATTTATAATTTTAGATTGAAGTGACATTTTAATTATCTCGGTAAACATCGAGAGTTCAGTGGTGAAACAAAGACGACTGTGTTCAATTGTCCAATTTCGCCCAAATAGCAAACTTTTCATACATTCATTTCACTTAATTTTTCTGTTATATATTGTTCATTTATGAAGAAGTATTGTTGATTGGGTGTAATAATCATCTATATTTGCTTTATTTATTGTGAATTTATTTATATATTAAGCTAAGTTACAAAGAAGTCCAGAAATTCAACCATCGATCCAAATTATTTTCATCTTAAAATTAATGTTATTATCAAATCTTCATTGTGTGCTGTAAGTGCAGCATTGAGTACACCGTTGTGTCACATCTCTGGGGCTTGGGTCTAGGTCGTAGACATTATTCGGTGTTTGGTATCAGAAAACCTTTCAATTGACATTGACCTTGTGTTTTGGGTGAAGGAAAAGCCGATATCTCCATGGTAACGGCCAATGACGCGACCGAGTATACAAGAAGCAAATAAAAGTGCAACCCTATGACAGTCTATATGAACTTGTTTGAACTCTACGTTGGTCTATGTGGGAAGAACAGCTGCATATAGGGTGAATGTAACGGCATTTTATGATAATTGGCTTGAAAAGGGTAGCGGTGATATGATCTATCTATTTATCTCTTGGAACCGTTTCACGTTCTAATTGTGCACTGGGTGAATAAATAAGTATGGAAGGTATTTACGTTCGCTTCTACAAACCACGGGATCAACTATTATTTCCGGGATGATTGCACTGTGATGGAGCAAAGATTACTCAGTAATCTTTGGATGGAGGCAGGGGTTTCCAGCGATCACTAGAAAACAAGTTTCTTGGTGATTTACTTTTATGACAGTTGCGTAATGTACTAGTGGCTAACTATAAATTTTAACATTGTAACTCGTAAATGATTATTATTATTTTGTATTGCTTTTTTATTTTTTATCAGTACGTATACCGTCTTTATTGTCACTGGTATCGGTTCTATACTGTGCTGTAAAGTTAGTTACCTGAGAAATATAGATTAGTGATAAACGCGGTTCATTGCTATTGAGATGATGATGATAATACTATTTTTAAATCTCAAACCAGCTTTATGGTTACTGTATGAAGCGACAGCAATTGTAATAAAAGTTTGCCCCGACTAGAAATCGAACCCGTGGCTCCGATCCCCAGTCGGATCACACTTTTATTAGAATTGCTTCGCTTCATATACAAGTATGTATCTACACTGAGGTATTTTTAGTGGCTTATCTGTATATTAGCTTTAGCTACATATGGTTTGATCTATGATTTGTTATTGTACACAGAAAGCCCAATTTTTGCAGATATTAAACAATTACACTGATTTGTTATTGTACACAGAAAGCCCAATTGGTCCAGATATTTAACAATTACACTAGTTTATGTATAATATGTTGTTATTTAAAGCAAATTAATTCTGTTCCTGGTTTTAACATGGTTATTTATTTATTTATTTATTTATTCAGGATTTAAATACAGCTATACAGCCATTTTACATTAAACCTTCAAACGTAACATTATAACATTATACATTTTTTTTTTTAATAAAAAAAAAAACACAACCAATACATGCATACAGGTGAGAATCGCATCGGCCGGCGCATCCTCTGCTTTTAACTACTGGTTTACATAAAGGCGAGTTGAGGTAAGGAATGATTTTAAGTTGTTAGCAAATATGTCATATGAAGAAGATTGGGGAAAAGAATTAAATGTAGTAGGTAGGCGGTAGAAAAGCGATCTTTTGGTAATAGATAGGCGGGGGGTTGAAGTGTGGAATAGGTTGGTGAGACGAGTTGTACGAGAAGGTATTCGGAGCGGAAACAGCGAAACAAGAATGTCCGACCTGACATGACCGTTAACAATGCGATGCAGAAAAGCCATGTCAGATCGTACTCTGCGAGAAGTAAGGCTGTCAATATTTAAAGATTGCATAATTTCCTGTTTGGTGCAATGTTTAAAAGCAGGCACTCGATACTTCACTATTGCAAGAAAAAATGAGACCACTCGATCTAGGGTTTTTAGATTTGTGTCTGCAGCCATTGCCCATATTGGGGAGCAATATTCGATGATTATGTAACTTATCTTTCCAGTGACCATCCATCCAGTTTATTGCAACTATGCTGTTGATTTTACTGTCTACTTTTCTTTCTGAGGGTGTGTTCCAACTTGACGTTTTTCGTAGTGAGCTAAGCTTATTTATACTAATCGAAAGGAAGTGACGTCACAAGCAGACGACCAATGCTCCTACTGCTATTTGGCTAGTGGTTAGTGAGTAGTGGCCGAAAGTGTATACTACGACACCGACTAACCCACTAAACCAAGATGGTGGATACCAGCCATCACCAGCTGATACTTAGAAACATACCCAACCAGGTATTGAATGTGAGTGGAAGTATTAATTTACTATCGTATTAATTTCCATTAGGTGATTGATAACAATAAACTTAGTGTTAGCATACTAGGAGGGGTGCCCCAAGCTGTTGGCGTTTCAGTGGCGTATCCAGGAATTGGGAAAGGGGGGGGTTTTCAACCCATATAGAGAGTGGATGCCGAAACATATTTGGGGTTTCGGGGGGCTTGCCCCCCGAAAAAAATCTCGTTAAGGTCATTTTAGTGCAAATCTGTGCGTTTTACAGCGGCCAACTGAAACAAGCTTACTTAGTTTCTGGCAACACATTTTTTCCTTAGCACCGCTAATAAAAGGCACCTCAATCAATAATTTGCATATTTTTCGTATTGCTTTTGCTTTTAATTACAACAATATACAATAATTATAAAGTAAAACATCTAACTGTCTATTGAAATACTGTCTATTGAAACGAAATGTAAACGGTCATTTTCCATGTTTCCTTTTCAAAAGGGGGGGGTTTTGTCCCCCCTCTCCCCCCCCCGTGAATACGCCACTGTGGCGTTTAGTGTGTAGCAGGTTAGTGGTTAGCAGGCGAAGATCAAGTTGGAACACACCCTGAGTGGGATGTATGCAAGAATGCATACTCTCGATTACCGTCAGTCAACTCAACCTTCCACTTTCCATTCCATGCATTGCTTGGTGTACGTACAGTGAGTGACCAGTGGCGTGCATGGCGATTGTCTGACTGACTTTATTTAAAACAAACCCACACCCATTCTCCAGTCATCCTAGAATGGATTTGGTCCGGTTTTATAGTTTAACATTTGCAGATGTTCATTAACCCACTTTCGTGTGAACAAAATAGAAATTGTTGCAGAAATGCTGGAAATGAAACGTTTTGTATTAACTTATTCTACGTAGACCTCCGGCTAAATTATCACTAAAGAATATACTACCAAGAAAGCGTTAGTTTCTCACAATTAGGATTACTAGCACATTTCTGTCATCGTTGTTACATTATTTTAATAATTAATCATTTTTCGTAGGAATTCCCGTTCTAGGGTGCACACTAGCTTTACTCGATGTGCCCCTCTTCAGGTGACTAACTAGGTGTGTTAGGGTGTTATGATAGTTGGGAAGGAATGTCCGAGGGCTGTTAGTATGACTCAATCCCAGCATTCGTTTTGAGGACTGAGGAAAACCTCGGAAAAAACTTTCATACAGGACTGCCGGTGGCCGAAATCGAACCGGCGACCTCCCGAATTAGAGTCTCGCGCCTTACCGCTGAGCCACTTCTATCGGTACATTATCAATGAGTCCATGTTACATTAAAAAATATAAATATTATTATGAAATCTAAATAGTGTAGGACTGTAGGTATATAAAATAAATTATCTTTTGCTTCAACTGAGGCTAAATTATGCCATATCATGCTAATTACTGTTATGTCATAAATAGTACCAGTCTGTTTGTAACATTACACACATTGGAACTAAATTATTCAAATTTGTTAATAATAATAATAATAATAATAATAATAATATATCAGTTATCTACAAAATATTGTTTCATCTATATAAAATCCATAAAGCCCTTAATGTGGCATAAACATACAAATACACTCAAATGACTATACCGTAATGGCAGATGACAATCAAAAGTCAAAATAATATGCAAAACATGAACTGAACGACAAAAACTGAAAAACATATGTAGAAAGACTAAAAAGAAAGAAATAGGCACAATAGAAATAACTTGGACACAAAATAAATAAGAACACGCAGTGCACGTACCTATAATTACTCTAATTTTTAAAATTAAATTTAAAACAATCGACTCTTTTAAAACTAAGGCTATTTAAATGACAAGTTCATGTAATAAAAATTACATAATACTAATGGTAATAATAATAATAATAATAATAATAATAATAATAATAATAATAATAATAATAATAATAATATAATATATTGTTACATTTTATTACATATTTTTACATAATTATTACATTTTTACATAATTTTGACAAAACTTACGCAATATATAATATATAAAAGTACACCTTCAGAAAAATAAACACACAAAATAATAGGCCTATAAGAAGAGCAAAATCGCATTAAACTAAAATTACGTTAATCGCTTTGCAAGCTTAACAGTGAACTTCACTTCAAATCAAACAAATTTCAAAATATTGGAGCGGCATGCATTCAAGAGAAATAACTAAACAATATTAAATTTACTTATTAATCACAAACGAAGTTTGCATTAAATTTAATAAACAAGGATAATTTATATAAAAATAATAACAATAACAATAATAATAATAATAATAATAATAATAATAATAATAATAATAATAATAATAATAATAATAATAATAATAATAATAATAATGATAATAATAATAATAATAATAATAATAATAATAACAGTAATAATAGAAATACTAATGATAATTATAATAATGATTATGATTAATGATAATGATAATGATTATGATAATGATAATGATAATGATAATAATAATGATAATGATAATGATAATAATATTTGGAAATACTCACCCGCACAACATTCACAAATACCGAATGAAACCCTGTCAGTAATAGAAAGAGTGACTCTACCTAGAGAAAAAGGGAGAAGAGGCTTGATTTTAAACAATTTATATTATAAACAAATTGAAATTCTTAGAAGGTAATTTTATACAAAATGCCCACAATCACAACTTCACAGAGCTATAGTGCCGGCAGACAAGTCGCTTTCTCCCCTCAATTTAAAAGACGGAAATTTAAACTTGCTTCAAAAAATACATTCTGACACAACAAAGGAGGTTAGGATATCAGAAAATAATTTACATAGCAGACATTATTACGAACTTTATAAGGATAACGTCGATAGGGTAGCATCGAACAAATGGTTAGCATCCGGGGACATTTTCAGCGAAACAGAGGGATTTATGATCGCTATTCAAGATAAGGTAATCAAGACTAACAATTAAAAAAAATACATAATGAAGGATGTCACTGAGGATGATAAATGTAGAAAATGTAATATGAATAGTGGAACAATTAAACGTATCGTATATGGGTGCAAAATGCTTTGAAAATGTCAAAAATGTCAAACAGATTATCTTCATAGCCATAACCAAGTTGCAAACATTATACATGTACAAAATTAGCCATAAAGTATAAACTTATAAACGCAAACACTGCGTATTACAAATACAAGCTTCAAAAGGTACTAGGCCTATAGAGAGTAAAGAAAAGACTACAAACTTAAATTACTAATTAGAATTGTTTCCATATTACGATCGGGCAGTTACAACAAACCAAACCATACATCACAATAAACCTGATATTATATTTATTGACCAGAAGAAACAAGAAACGATCTCAATTGATGTTGCCGTTCCTTTATGCCACAATGTAGAGAAAACTTGGCGAGAAAAGATAAACAGATATAAGTCGTTATCTATTGAAATAAAAATACTGTGAAAGCAGAATAATGTAACTGTTGTACCGTTAATTATATCAGCAAATGGTATAGTTCCGCGAAAACTCCATGATAGTATTGTTAGATAGCGAGAACCTACGTGACACCTACCCAATTCCACCGGCTCAGCCTCGAACCCACGGACTCCAAAGTCGACGGACCCGTAGAAGTACTGGAGCGTAGCTTTAGGGGTGGTTCCCACATCATAGGGATCGGGACATACCAATTCAGGCAGTTTAGGCAGATTGACAAGACTGGTTCAAACAATAGAGGAACCGCAATTTATTAGAATACACATTTATCCTACGTGGCTGAGTTATGGCGAATCTGTCTATGGGCATTCCAGGTCTGATGGACTTAACTTTCCTATCCAGAGGGTAGCTGTAGTAACCCCTATACCTTGGCTTCTCGGTGGCTGACTCCGACCCCGTGTTGTGGTTTGGCTCCTTCGTCCAGGTCTACGATCGGCCTCCATGTCCTTCCCTCTGGCTGGGTCTTCCGTCGTTCTTTCCACCGTTCCACCTTGGCACAGGTCTACCTCCTCTTCCGTTCCATGATTGAATGCCCCGAATTACACACGTGTTCCCTCGCATCTAGACCTTCCTACGTCATACCCCAGTCACCCCCTCTCTGCCCTACGCTGGCTGTACTAAGTCATAGATTACCAGTCAGACTACTCGGTTCGACCCCCTCCAGTAACAATCACGAATGAGTGGGGCCAGGCTCTACTTGACGACATCACTGAACCAGCGCCCTCCGAAACCGAGCAGTCAGCAAAGTTGCTGCAATCATTGCCCTCAATACCGCAATAAATATTATTAAATGTTTACTCCAGTCACCATAACATGAAATTACCAACGATCTGGGCTGACAATATAGCCAGCACAGCGCATACCTTAATTGTGAAAGAAACCGGCAAATGACCAACTAACACAATCAAGATATTCATAAATCACCAAGAATGAGATTAACACCTGTAAAAGCTATAAAGTACAAACTTTTACATGACAGTATTAAACTAATTAATCTCCAACAGAACGTGTACATCGATGCAAAAAGCAATAATTTTGAACACATGTAGGCCTATGATAGTACGAACATTTTTGAACTAAGAAGAATAAAGACTTAAAGAAGTTCTGGATCCTGATGGATGGATCTTAAAGAATCGCCCTGCAGGTCCTACTCAAGCTTCCGTGATAAATTCGAAAAATGGAAGACTTTTTTCTTTTTTTGTTTTTGTTATTTATGATTTCATTATTATTAATTGTCTGCATAGCTTAGTTTTATTTAAGGTCCTCCTTTGTAAATCAGTTTTTATAACTGAATATGATAGACATTAAATAAATGAATAAATAAATAAATCTACCCTGCATAACACTGGACCTCCTGCATTGGTAGCAGGAATAAAGCGTCACGACCGAGGAGTCATACAATCTTGTTTTATGACTTGCGTCCTTTTTATTTTATCAATATTACAAAATTAATATCCACTCTGATATTGTATTTGCAGTTTTATAGCCTACTATTAACACAAATTATATCAGATCTTGTGAAATAATGTATCTTATAGATGGGAAGTATTGGAATGTGACGGATCTCTTCTTGAGAGTTAGAGCAGCAGTGTCACATTTCTTCGTTGATTTTCTTAAAAACAATTCCATTCAGTTATCTTGATGATATAATCTAATATTTAGCTAGCAAGGACATTTTCGAGAGCATCTTGTTTCTATATAAGTATTTTGTTTTGGAACGTTTTTGTTTGTTGAGATGATTTGGTACCATGCTAAGAATGTCGTAGCTTTGCATTTAGTCTCAAGGTATGAAGGTATTAGCAAGAAGTCGAGGATGGAAGGAATGCCTAACTCGGTTCTGAGATTCAGCCCGCCCCTGGGGGGGCCCCATTCAACATGTGAGTTACACTACTTATACAATGTCCATCTCCAGTTTTGATCATCTCTACAGATAGTCTCATTATCCGAAAACATTGTGGCGGTCCATTATATTTATGCAGACCACAATAGAGGGTTCTTCTTTGTAATTTCTTGTGCAGACCTTTAGGTACGCCTGGGGGGTGAGTCTCGACTTCCACGCGGAAACGAAACTTTCGACAGGCTGAAATCTATTCTTGACCAATCGGAACCATGTGGCGTGTTTTAAAGGCCCAGTAAGGGTTTCAAACAACATATTTTAAAAATAAAGATTGCTTCTTATAATTAGTAACGTAGAAAACTGTAGTGAAAACGGCCCGCTCGTTCTCCAGATATTTGCGCGCGACTGTAGCAGCACGTGGCCTATTGGCGCGTCACAAGGGGTCTACTCCGCCCGCATACCGCTACTCCAGGTAGAGAAACAAGCCACTGCAACTGTCAGTCGTATAGTGTCAGCTTGTCATTTCACTCGTGGCTCGTGTACTTGTCTGTGTTTGTACGTTATTTAAAAAGTTTGTCAGTTCGTTCATTTGTTTGTTTGATTGCTCGTAAGTTTAATTGTGTGTGCGTGTGTTTTTGTTTCCATTATGGTCAACTAGTGTTGCGTTTCGGTGTAACAATTCCCGCAAGAGCAATCCGAACATATCTATGCACAGTTTCCCTGATAAGACACGATTTTCTGTTCTCCATAAACAGTGGTTAAATAAACTAAAACGAAAGCGGTCCGATTTTTTTTGCCATGAATTCATCCAAAAAACAAATTGCCTATATGCGATTTGCCTCCAAAGTGCGTTGCTTTCATTTTTAAATTCTTTTTTCTTATCAGTACATTTCGTTTGAAACAGTAAATTATGACGGGCAGTTCTCAAAGTATGTATATTGAGCACAACCGAATCAAATGCCTCGAGGTATATTATACAATCTGAATCTTGCCTAAAATTGTTTATTTTAACTGATTCAGAGCAGCAAACCGATTCTGTGTCCGTTGTCATTTCTGAACACGCACCACATTAACACCATAGCACATTTCCACTTCTACCTAGCAACATTTCTGATCTTAGGTTTTCCGATTCCCGTTTTTCTTGAATTGCAGCGTACTCTTCTTCTGTGTAGCGCGGCTCATAACGATATGGCTTCGCGCCTGCCATAGCTATGAATGAATGTACGCCAAGCGCGAGCTAGGCTACCACCCCTTCGCCCGGCTGACCGCAGACCCGTGGTGACGTCACGCGCTTCTATAGCATGGGGCAGGTAGAGCGCAGAGAACTCGTGAGCCTGTGAACCGATTTCGATGATTATTTTTCTGTTGTTGTACTAACGTTTCTTTGATGACACGTAGAAAAGTTTTATCAAACCCTTACTGGGCCTTTAAGTATTTTCCACAGTCTGCTAGCGGTGAATCAGTGCATCATCCAGGTGGCGGTGGGTATTGTCATTAAAGCATTATCATTTGTTCTGATAAACATGTCAAACGGGCACGACGTTAACAATAAGTAAGCTAATACTTTATTACAACACATTATATTAGGTTCCATACATTATATAGACTAGGCTGTAGTACTACGTTACTAATGTAGGCCTATTAATGTAGGCCTAGGCTTATTGTAGCCTAGCAATGGCCTAAACTAAAAGAGTTGGGCCTAGATCTAGGCTAGACCTAGACCACGTGATCTTCTGACGTCGCTTTCGATTGTGGAAAGTAATTCCATCTGCAATTTGGCTGTCGGAATTACATCCTACAGACGAAAGTTACGTCAATTCATCACGTTGTGTAGTCCTAGCCTAGGTCTAGGCCCAATTCTTTTAGTCTAGGCCATTACTAGGCTACAATAAGCCTAAGCCTACATTAATAGGCCTACATTAGTAACGTAGTACTACAGCCTAGTCTATATAATGTATGGAACCTAATATAATGTGTTGTAATAAGGTATTAGCTTACTTATTGTTAACGTCGTGCCCGTTTGACATGTTTATCAGAACAAATGATCATGCTTTAATGACAATACCCACCGCCACCTGGATGATGCACTGATTCACTGCTAGCAGACTGTGGAAAACACTTAAAGGCCCACTAAACCCTCACATTTCGTTTAAAACGTGTGATTGTAAGCCTAATCTGTAACGGTTAGTGCATGGGTCAAGCTGCCTAGTGTATTCAAACTCTTGAAATCCAAGAAAAAGTGTTTCGCCCCAGGCGTTGTGACGTAGATGAAACTACGCGCTACTCGCTGCATATGGAGCATCGTCTGAGTTTCGAGACCCGCGCAAATATATCTTGTCGTCCAGATCCATCTAATTCACTTGAGCACAAATCAAACATACCACTGAATTCGTCTTACTTTGGTCTACACGATGAATGTTTAAACAACCTTCTACCATGTATGCAACTTATTCAATAAAATGTTAAACATGAAGCAATTACCACATAATTTAGATGGAAACACAACCAATTTCAAGCAAATGTTATGAAGAGCTAGCTTTAAAAATCAGAATTCCAACAAGCCTATCATGTTAACTGATATATTTAGATATTACAAGCAGAAAACCAGCAAGAAATCGATGAAAATTTAGCCGATTATCTTATCTTATGTATATAATAATGCGTGTTGTCCGTTCACTGCCGCGGAGTACAACTCGGTGAGCGCGGGCAAAGCCGCCGATGGCCTGTCAAGCTTTAATAGCTTGGCTGAAAACATAGACACATTTGTACACTGTACAAAATAAAATGTTTTAATTATAAACTTATTAGTTGTATGTCTCAATCCATTGCTATCAACACTTTAATAAAAAAAAAAAAAAAAAAAAAAAAAAAAAAACGCATATATAATTACTACTACTATAATTAAGCTTTAACGTGATATTATTAATATTAGTATTGCGGTTATCAAGATTTGTAATTTTAGTTACCGGCAATTTTTAGCCACAGAATTTCCATTGATGCCATAATATAATAATAAAAGTAATAATACCACCAATAATAACAATAATAACGAATAATATGTAAATCACGCACACGCACACTACCAAACCATGACACACACGACTTAATTGTAGTTTTGACGTGTTCTTAAGGCCTATTTAATATATTTGTATCAATTATTATTATTATTATTTCCAGGCCTGACTGGTAGAAATCCCACGTAGTTTCATGATCCCTCGGGAAATTACTTGAGTTTGAGAGCACTCATTGAGATACGACACATTGACTCCACTAAACATATACAACGCAAGAGAAATCAATACAATGTTTTTATAGTCGATAGTAAAGACTAGTAGTTTGACTGATCTCGATCTACGCAGCTCACTGGATATATTCGCGGACGTATAGGCCGCAATAGGCCGCAACACGCGTTGTTATATACACACGATAATCTGCTAAATTTCCATCAATGTTTTGCTGGTTTTCTGTTTGTAATATCTAAACATTTCAGTTATCATGATAGGCTGGTTGGAATCCTGATTTTTAAAGCTAGCTCCTCATAACATTTGCTTGAAATTGGTTGTGTTTCCATCTAAACTATGTAGTTATTGCTTCATATTTAACATTTTATAAAATAAGTTGCATGAATGGTAGAAGGTTGTTTAAACATTCATCGTGTACACCGAAGTAAGAAGAATTCAGTGGTATGTTTGATTTGTGCTCAAGTGAATTAGATGGATCTGGACGACGAGATATATTTGCGCGGGCCTCGAAACTCAGACGATGCTCCATATGCAGCGATGAGCGCGTAGTTTGGTCGACGTCACAACGCCTGGGGCGAAACACTTTTTCTTGGATTTCAAGAGCTTGGATACACTAGGCAGCTTGACCCATGCACTAACCGTTACAGATTAGGCTTACAATTACACGTTTTAAACGAAATGTGAGGGTCAAGAATAGATTTCAGCCTGTCGAAAGTTTCGTTTCCGCGTGGAAGTCGAGACTCACCCCCCAGGTTAGGATGCAGAATACAAGAGTTCAACCAGTCACACATTTAAGATGACATGATTGTTCTACAACAGATCTGTGAGAATCAACGTGTCATGTTTGAAACTAGTATCTATATTTACTTATATTAACATGTATTTATCGTAAAACTAAGTGGGTAGACAATAAATACATGTTCATTTATGTATTTATTTATTTATTTATTTATTTATTTATTTATTTATTTATTTATTTATTTATTTATTTATTTATTTATTTATAAATGTATTTATATTGTTAATGTTACTTTATTTGTATTTGTTTATTTTTAAATTAAAAGTCGAGAACTAACGTTGAAGATTTAATTGACACAATAAAATGAAACCAAACCAGCCATTTCAATTCAGGTCTGGATGGTGGAGAATTGTCATCTTCCACGTAGCGATTCCTTCCAGGTCTAGCCCGGGCAAAAAGAAGAGCTGGGATGGAAAGGGGAATGAAGAATTTGTCTAAACAATTTCCCCCGCCGCCACCACATACCACGATTG
Source organism: Isoperla grammatica (assembly GCA_945910005.1). Taxonomy (NCBI): domain Eukaryota; kingdom Metazoa; phylum Arthropoda; class Insecta; order Plecoptera; family Perlodidae; genus Isoperla; species Isoperla grammatica. Next base: position 571,517 of record OX246746.1, on the reverse strand, counting down.
TTGTATCGATCACATCATTAATCCGCGTAATAAACGTATCACCTAGTGATTAGGACATGCGCACTACCCTAGCGATGTTTATAATGTCTGCTATGTAAAGTCTTTTCTGATATCCTTACCTCAATCCTTTGCTGTGTCAGAATTTATTTTTTGAAGGAAGTTTAAATTTCCGTCATTTAAATTGAGGGGAAAAAGCGACTTGTCTGCCGATACTATAGCTCTATGAAGTTGTGAATGTGGGCATTTTGTAGAAAAGTACTTTCTTAGAATTTCAATTTGTTTATAATATAAATTGTTTAAATCAATCAAACCTCTTCCCCCTTTTTCTCTCGGCAGAGTCACTCTTTCTATTGCTGACTTAGGGTGATGACTTCTGTATTTGGGGAATGTTGTGCGGGTGAGAATTTCAGGGCATGAATTTATGTCCGTGTCCAATTAATAATTCCGAATGAATATGTAAGTACCGGTATAGCATAAGTGTTAATTGCTTTGATCTTGTTTTTACCATTCAGTTGTGTTTTTAAAATGGATCCTATTCGTTTCTTGTATGCAGAAATTAGTTTACTTTTCATCAGTTTATGATCAATTCGTTTGGCCTGCGCAAATCCTAGATATTTGTATGTCTTCTTCGTCCATTACTCCAATCCGGTTGCCTTCGTCAATTTCAAACTCTTCTAATTTCGTAATCTTTCCTTTGATGACATGAAGTGACTTATTATTATTATTATTATTATTATTATTATTATTATTATTATTATTATTATTATTATTATTATTATTATTATTATTATTATTGTTGTTGTTTTCTTTATATAATCGGATACAATTATGTAATTAGAGTTGTATTTATTATCCTCTTTTGTAAATAAGTTGTATATTTGCATATACCAGACAGTAAGTGAAACACTTGGCTAAATTTACTAAATATTCAAACTCCCTTTAACATTTCAATTCTTAATTAATTTCCTCGGATTTTCAAATTTTACTCATTGTCTGGTCTCCAATTTAATTTTTTACCAAAACAATAATAACAAATTATCTGCTATTTTAGGGCGCTCTAGTTGTGCTTCGGAGTTGGACCCGATCCGAGTGAAGTTATGACGTTTAATCCCACTTCGATTAATTACTTTTGCCAATTATTCTTCGTACCACAATGTGTAGCGTGGACAAAAGAATTTATACTTGGTCATCATAATCGTTTTCACTTTACCAATATAGAAGAAAAAAAATCATTACATACTTAATTATTTGGCTGTAGGCTCTGTGATCGTGATTCGCTCCACGTGCAAAATGGGTGTATTCACCTTGTACGTGAGCAATGCTCCAAAATGAGCCAATCAGACTCTTGCACAGTGAAGCCGGATGCCTTTCAGTCTGCAATATAATTATACCAAATCATGTTAGATCTGAAATTGTTATACGTTATGGTGGGGCACATAGCCTACTCCTGCCGACCTGTACCCGTAAAAGAGTTTCGTAGGATATTTATCTAGAGTGCTAATAATGATGCACGAGGTTCTTACAACAGGCAGAGCTATCCTGGGAATGAATCAAGCTTCAAGTGGAGAGTGGAGTGGCTACCTCTTGAAACATCATAATATAAATTCTTCCCAAGAACCTCTTTCTACTTCAGACGCTCTTCTCTCGAGATTACAAATAATCCTCTTATCCTCCTCCATCATGCAAAACATGCTTTGTTGGTGTTTTCACTAAATCTCTAAACGACTCAACATAGTTTAAGCACAGTTATCTGTGGTTCAAGGCTTAGAATAAAGGTACAACTTTCGTGGACTCGGAAGATTGTTCAGATCGAGCTTATTGGTGCAAGTATTAAAATTAAGTATGTCAATTTGAATTTAGGACGAACGGGTAGTCCCAATGTTGAAAACGCGCGAAATTGACGTTTCGTAGTAGTGGCGAGAAGATTGCGCTACACATAATTCAACCAGTAATACTGACTAATATACCATAACTAAAGTTATATCTAAAAAATGTAATGCATTATAATCGGTGTGGTTGTTATTTAAGTAAATGATTAATTACAACTTGTTATTGTAGTTCTATAAATAACAACAGTATCGTTTATGATGTATTAAAACATTGAACCCAGTTTTTATTCTTACGAAACCACATCTGGCTTGTTAATCACTTTTACAAAAGTATATTTTGCGTTTTCAAGATATTACAAAAATTCGGTACTGACTGTCGCCCGGTTTGTTTTAATGTTAGGAGGACTATTACTGCGTCAAAAGTGCTAAGGGCATCATGTTTTAAATTAAAAATCCGTACATGATTGCTAAACTGGTTCCTTTTTCGTTTTTATTTAAAGATTTGTTTTGTTAATTTATTAAAGTATACTCACAAAACATTCTATCTCTTCAGAAAGGTGATTGAAAATCATGCGTTTTATGAAATGATGTGAAAAGTTTCGCATTTCATAATATTTAATTTTCAGAAGTAAAGATTGACAATCCCATGCAACTTGATTTTACATTTGCTCTTATGAGTGAGATAATCAACCCGTCATGGCTCTGTTAGGAGAGACTCCCTATTCTCTCTAGACGTTATGTTCAAGTGCACAGCACGACCTTGTCCTTATGCAGAGTTATTGATTTCGCATGTTATGTTAAGTTGCGCGCAAAATACCGACCAATGGGATAGCTTTCGTTCCGCATTATCCCGATTAGATGATTAGCTATCTAATCGAACCATAGTTCAAGTTCCTTATCTGGAGGTATACCAACCGGCAACCACGCGGCCAGTTGCTTCAACTAAATGTGTAAAACGTCTCATGATATGATGTTTCTTTTGCCTCGTGTAAAGTTGTGTAAGGTAACTAAAGGGCAGTAAATAAGATTCAATGTAAACTGCTGTTTCGTTTACCACGCAGTGTTTTGTCAAGTTATTGTTTTCTTATTATTTTCCTGTCATACCGGTTGTCAACGCTACTGCTGCCTGAGCTCTGAGTGCATGTATAGGAAACAACTTCACATGGATTCCTTTGACACTTTGAAACGTAGGCCTATAACTATATTTTGGCACTTTACTCAAAACAAAACTGCAAACAATCTTACTAAAATTATAAAATGTTATCGAAATACTAGCGCTGTATATAGCTCTTTTCTCACCGAATATGCTATATATTTCTCAGGGTTCATAAACCCCAAAGATAATCGAGGGTAGACAATATTGTTACAGATTTATTTTCATTATTTGAACAGGATCAGAGTGCCGCAAAATGTACACCAATCAAAACCTTATCCGTGTAGCCATGCAATTGAGAGGTGATTCCGCCCCGGTGTCCATTGGCGATATGTGCTACATAAACATATATAATAACATCTGTATTGATTAATTTTTGCACTTTGCGTGGTTATTATTTTGCATTTGAAGGCATTAAATAAATAAATTGTAATTACTAGTTATTCCTGTGCTAATACCTGCAAATACCTATATAGGCTATATTATTTCGGATACGGTAGCACACCCTGGATCAGTGTTCTGTCAGGTGTTGAATTCATATCGCATCTTAACAATCCAAATAGTTCTATAGATCCCCATTGAACTTGTGTTCAAATCATTGTCCGAGAAATTAACAAGAAGGTTTGAGTTAAATACAGATCGGTCTATTTTTGTCTTGTCGAGTGTCATGCAGATGCACTTAAAACTCTAGCGTGAAACAGTCTTAAAACGTGGATATTGTCGAGTATCAAAATGGAGATTACCATTTTTTATGTACAGTAGGTGGCGCGTCCTATGCCTACTCGATATTTCGCCGGTTCGGGTTTGCTGAACTTTCTTTTTCTGAGAGAGGGGGGTAGACAGTGCATATAAAATAATGACAACAGATTACAGAAGCAAAAACAAAACAAGTAACAATTACGCTGGGGCCGAATCCACTATTATAGGGATAGGGAACAAGGGGCCGTACCCATAGGGAGGGGATACAAACAATGTATGGGTACTCACGTATATGTTTGCGATGGTCTGCAGTTGATAGTTGACAGGCAAGTGTCCTAAGTGAGATTTATTTTGTTGACATCGAAGTATTTTGTTGAACGTCATATTCAGTCTCAGCCGGTCGCTGTTGCTGAGCGTGAAAGCTTCGTTATCTTGCAATTTTGAGCTCCCAAGGGTTTTTACGACTGACCTGTGATGAGATGAGGCGGAAATTGTAATTGGCTGTTCCAGCAACTTTTTCCTTTTTAAAATATCCGTATGAAGGAACTTGTGAATTCCACTAAAAGCAAAACTAATAATACTGCCAGAAGAATACGAACTTATGGTACAATTTGAATGCGTACACGTATATGCATCCTCAATTCCTAGTGGTAATTTCATTAAATTCGATTTAAAAACATGAATTTAAAATGTTCATGTTTATTTATCACTTCCAGATATTTTCCAAGGGAATAGTTCGAGGGTGGTTTTGCCCTACGGAGTCAGCGCCAATGCTGTGTATGTGCCAGGAATGGCGCTCCTGGCGCTCCTGGCGTCTTGTCACAAATTATACCTGTTCAGTAGCGAAGAAAGTATAGCTGAGTGACTATTATATACGATAATTCGGAACGTTGCTGCAGATTATAATTAATTAATTATCTGCTAATTGAAATAAAGTTTAAACATTTGGAATGTAGTCGGTACTGATAAAAGTAGACTACGAAGGGCATTGTTAATTTCTCGTAACAAAACTAATGTTTCTACTTACACTATAACTTTCTCCTTCTGTGTGTTCCATCGTACACTTAGAAAAAACGCCAAAATTGGCAGTGCACCTATAAATCGTTGTAGCGTAGGCTTGCATGCTTCTCTCGTGTGGTGGGAGTGTTCCAGTGACCCATATCCTTGTTGGATTCACTGTTTACTTCTAGTCCGCTCTTGTCCCTATGAATTTTATTTTTAAAAGAAATTTTTGATAATTTATTGCAAAAATTTGACTTAATCTCGGTGATTTTACCGGTTTTTTCCTCCTTTGATTGGCTACTCTCCAGAAACGTGGTTTAAAGTCCAAATAACCAACGCCTAGACTGTTATAATTTCAAGGCCCTATGCAACAGATTGGCAAGGCCACTTTCGATAATTTGATTCTTGAAGCAATAAGCAATATTTCAAAAGACAAAAGATACCCGACGTCAGTTACTTGTCGTAGGTAGACGGTACCGAGATGTCTGTACTCGGTCGAGGTACGGACACCGAGCTAATGAACTCTGTACTAAGTAGCCTATATGCATATTGACTCTACTATCGGTTGCAAAACGTTGTCTCTTGACCTTTAAAATAATTCACAAACAAAATAGTGGAAACTCGACGTGTTTCAAAATAATTAACGGGCACTCTTCTTCGGGAATATTCACGTGTACTCGTATTATTTTCATGAAGTAGTCCTACCACAGCATCAATGTAATGAGTTAGATAACCCATATAAAATCCATGTATTCGTAATCAGTGGCGTACGGACGAATATACTTCGGAGGGGGCTGCCCAGAGTAGAACATAGCTCTAAAAAAACGTAGACTACTCCACAAACGAGACGTAGGGGGGGGGGGGGGGTCCCCTACAATAGCGCCGCAGACAAGTTAAAAAAAATCCCGCATTTTGTAAGTGATTTTTAATGTCTTTTATAGAAAAAGTCGGGGTGCTTTGCTGACGGGATACATTAGTATTACACATACATTGCAAACAGAAATGACTAATTATTACAACTTATACAATTTTACCTATGGAAGTGTTTAATTTGTTGCGTAAATTTAGATAATTTGCAGAGTATAATTATTAAAGCTGGGATTTCGTGGGAGGGACTCCAGGCCCCCCCCCAGCCCTCCCATGAACAGTGGTTAGCATCCCTGCTTCCAATGCAGAAGGTCCCGGGTTCAAATCCCGGTTCAGGCAGAAGTTTTCTAACTTCTAATAAGGATTCAGTTCCATCACTTCTTGTCTTAGGAATAAGTAAACGGTGACTTTGGAGCCGTCCTAGCAACGAAACACTCAATAAATTCAAAGTTGTTCTGAATCGGTCTTGTTGATTCTGACATTTGTCCGCAGGTGTTCGCACTGTCCAATCACTGATTCATATGTTTCGTATTTGAAATATCGATCTTTGATTGGTTATCGCTCACTCGTCGATGGTGTTCGGATCCTTCAGGGTTGGTTTAGTCGCTTTAAAATAAAGTTCCCCACTGCAAATCAGTTTCATTACTGAGTGGGTAGACTCTAAATGTGAATTTCTTTCTTTATTTTATTTATTTAATACAGTTACAACTCACGATACAGAAAACAACAATTAAGGGCTATTTTTTAGAATATATTGTCAACTTTATAAAATATATCGTTTTTAAGAGACATTTATTATATTTTACATTTAATTCCGAGTGTATAATAAGACTGATATGTGTAATTTTGTTTCTGATGGTAATAGTAGTGTTTGTGAAGCGTCAAGAGCACTTTACAGTTTTACTAGACCGGTTCTATCTAGATGAGCGGCCATTAATCAACTTGTTCATAACACATGTGATAATATTTCTTGTTAAAAATTGTACATTTCTGAAACTAAATATGTATGCGGGGTCATTGACTCTTGGAGCGAGTTGTTGTACAAACGAAACCCTTCTCTTTCATGTCACCAAATCTAGTGGAAACAAAGGTCGTAACGCTGTTCCCCTTCCCCCTCCCCCTCCCCCTCCCCCTCCACCATCCGCAATACAATTTGATGTGATGTGTTACAGAAACAGAAAGTCAAGTGACAAGCAATGACTGTTTGTGACGTAAAGTTTTCGAATTTTTAGAAAGCCTCTTTTGGCACAAGTTTCGTTTCTCTGTGCGAGCGGAGCCAGAATCTTCTTCAGCACGTGTTGGTCAGTCGACGATTAATTATCGACCAGTGGTGAAACAGTCGAAGACCAACATAGATAAAGCTAGTCACAGTACATTGATGCTACGCTTTACACCGTCATAATCTATGAAAACAACATAGATAAAGCTAGTCACAGTACATTGATGCTACGCTTTACACCGTCATAATCTATGAAAACAACATAGATGAAGCTAGTCACAATACATTGATGCTACGCTTTACACCGTCATAATCTATGAAAACAACATAGATAAAGCTAGTCACAATACATTGATGCTACGCTTTACACCGTCATAATCTATGAACACAACATAGATAAAGCTAGTCACAGTACATTGATGCTACGCTTTACACCGTCATAATCTATGAAAACAACATAGCTAAAGCTAGTCACAATACATTGATGCTACGCTTTACACCGTCATAATCTATGAAAACAACATAGATGAAGCTAGTCACAATACATTGATGCTACGCTTTACACCGTCATTATCTAGGAAAACAACATAGATAAAGCTAGTCACAGTACATTGATGCTACGCTTTACACCGTCATAATCTATAAAAACAACATAGATAAAGCTAGTCACAATACATTGATGCTACGCTTTACACCGTCATAATCTATGAAAACAACATAGATGAAGCTAGTCACAATACATTAATGCTACGCTTTACACCGTCATAATCTATGAACACAACATAGATAAAGCTAGTCACAGTACATTGATGCTACGCGTTACACCGTCATAATCTATGAAAACAACATAGATAAAGCTAGTCACAATACATTGATGCTACGCTTTACACCGTCATAATCTATGAAAACAACATAGATAAAGCTAGTCACAGTACATTGATGCTACGCTTTACACCGTCATAATCTATGAAAACAACATAGATAAAGCTAGTCACAATACATTGATGCTACGCTTTACACCGTCATAATCTATGAAAACAACATAGATGAAGCTAGTCACAATACATTGATGCTACGCTTTACACCGTCATAATCTATGAACACAACATAGATAAAGCTAGTCACAGTACATTGATGCTACGCTTTACACCGTCATAATCTATGAAAACAACATAGCTAAAGCTAGTCACAATACATTGATGCTACGCTTTACACCGTCATAATCTATGAAAACAACATAGATGAAGCTAGTCACAATACATTGATGCTACGCTTTACACCGTCATAATCTATGAAAACAACATAGATTAAGCTAGTCACAGTACATTGATGCTACGCTTTACACCGTCATAATCTATGAAAACAACATAGATAAAACTAGTCACAGTACATTGATGCTACGCTTTACACCGTCATAATCTATGAAAACAACATAGATAAAGCTAGTCACAATACATTGATGCTACGCTTTACACCGTCATAATCTATGAAAACAACATAGATGAAGCTAGTCACAATACATTGATGCTACGCTTTACACCGTCATAATCTATGAAAACAACATAGATAAAAATAGTCACAGTACATTGATGCTACGCTTTACACCGTCATAATCTATGAAAACAACATAGATAAAGCTAGTCACAGTACATTGATGCTACGCTTTACACCGTCATAATCTATGAAAACAACATAGATGAAGCTAGTCACAATACATTGATGCTACGCTTTACACCGTCATAATCTATGAAAACAACATGGATAAAGATAGTCACAGTACATTGATGCTACGCTTTACACCGTCATAATCTATGAAAACAACATAGATAAAGCTAGTCACAATACATTGATGCTACGCTTTACACCGTCATAAGCTATGAAAACAACATAGATGAAGCTAGTCACAATACATTGATGCTACGCTTTACACCGTTATAATCTATGAAAACAACATAGATTAAGCTAGTCACAGTACATTGATGCTACGCTTTACACCGTCATAATCTATGAAAACAACATAGATAAAGCTAGTCACAATACATTGATGCTACGCTTTACACCGTCATAATCTATGAAAACAACATAGATAAAGCTAGTCACAATACATTGATGCTACGCTTTACACCGTCATAATCAATGAAAACAACATAGATGAAGCTAGTCACAATACATTGATGCTACGCTTTACACCGTCATAATCTATGAAAACAACATAGATAAAGATAGTCACAGTACATTGATGCTACGCTTTACACCGTCATAATCTATGAAAACAACATAGATAAAGCTAGTCACCATACATTGATGCTACGCTTTACACCGTCATAATCTATGAAAACAACATAGATAAAGCTAGTTACAATACATTGATGCTACGCTTTTCACCGTCATAATCTACGAAAACAACATAGATAAAGCTACTCACAGTACATTAATGCTACGCTTTACACCGTCATAACCTATGAAAACCACATAGATAAAGCTAGTCACAATACATTGATGCTACGCCTTACACCGTCATAATCTATGAAAACAAAATAGATAAAGCTAGTCACAGTACATTGATGCTACGCTTTACACCGTCATAATCTATGAAAACAACATAGATGAAGCTAGTCACAGTACATTGATGCTACGCTTTACACCGTCATAATCTATGAAAACCACATAGATAAAGCTAGTCACAATACATTGATGCTACGCTTTACACCGTCATAATCTATGGAAACAACATAGATAAAGCTAGTCACAGTACATTGATGCTACGCTTTACTCCGTCATAATCTATGAAAACAACATAGATAAAGCTAGTCACAATACATTGATGCTACGCTTTACACCGTCATAATCTATGAAAACAACATAGATAAAGCTAGTCACAGTATATTGATGCTACGCTTTACACCGTCATAATCTATGAAAACAAGATAGATAAAGCTAGTCACAATACATTGATGCTACGCTTTACACCGTCATAATCTATGAAAACAACATAGATAAAGCTAGTCACAGTACATTGATGCTACGCGTTACACCGTCATAATCTATGAAAACAACATAGATAAAGCTAGTCACAGTACATTGATGCTACGCTTTACACCGTCATAATCTATGAAAACAACTTCTTTCCTTGTCTGCTAGTTTTTGTCTTCTGTTTTCCTGGCCTCAAAAAAATGTAGGCCTATTCTTCCTACATTTTCTAGTGTCCTAGTACCACCTAGGTAGTGGTATTAACTAAAATTATTACTATAAGCTACATTAGTATAGTATGTACAATAAAATTAAACGTTTTTGTTGGAAACGTATTACTTGGAAAATCGTTTTGATAAATCATGAAGATGCTTTCTTGGTGTATATATATGGTCGAATGTCCGTCGATATTTATCCATTCATTGTCCACGCAATTTCGCGTGGATCCCAAAGCCTTGGAAAAAAATCCGTGTTATTTTGTCAGGCTGATGTTTTAATATTCGTACGTGTACATCTTTTCGCTGAGCATCCTGGATATCAAGTATAGATCTTGGGCCCAGTTACCTTAGATTCGGATGCGTATTTCATCTAAATTACCTTAATAACTAGAGCCTTTGCACGTATTACCTAAAGTAAGTTTAAAATGCGCCTTTCAGAACTTGTTTACGACCAGTGATTACCCGGGGCCTTCAGTATTGTTTTAAATTTATTTTGTATTGATATAAAATACATTTCTTCTTACATTGTTCTTACAAATATGTTTCGGTCATCCACAAAGCTGCAGGGGGCAGCTTAACTGTGGAATTCGTTACATTAAAGAAATCATACTTTATACAATAAAAAAAAGTAGAAATAGTATAAGCTACGGATGCAATGCAAAAATAATATACAATTTAAGCACAATAAAATTACAGAAAGATATCAACAGTTACAAAACAATACTAGCCATGTATACTTAAAGTTAATAGCAAAAATGCTTTTAGTTCTCTTTTAATTTTAATAATAATGATAATGATAATGATAATGACAGTAATAATAAAAATAATAATAATAATAGTAATAATAATAATAATAATAATAATAATAATAACTTTTTTTTTTTTTATTGAGAGTTGTACTGACACAAAAATATACATAGGACATGTAATGTTATCCCACTAAGCCCTAAGGCCTGACTGTGGGGTTCTCCCCAAAAGAAACACAATACTCAAAAACCACAAATAATTCCATATTAACATAATTAATTTACAAATAATAAAAAAAATTATTAAAATAATATTGTGAAGAAAATGAAGATTTAGAAACATTAACATACACATTATAAGCTACCAAAGCAAAGAAAACACAACCGAGACTAAACTTAACTGTGTCATTAATTATTTTTATTTATATAGAAATCTTTAACTTCTCTTTTAAGTTGACTAAGTGAGGGTAGCGCGGTTATATACTGAGGCAAATCATTAAAAATACTAGGAATTATTACTTTAAGAGTCCTGGCGCCATGCTTATTGTTATAATTCGGCACATAATAAAAAGCTGTATTTTGAGAACGCGTTGCGATGGAACGATGGATGGGTGTTTTAAAGTTAGATTTAAAATTGAATTGTATTGCAAGCCTGTACATGTATAATTGATTAACCGGTAACACATCTCCTTTTAAATAAATATTATCTCCGGTCTCATTTTCAACTGAGTTAGTGAACAAACGAATCAGTCGATTCTGTAAGCTTATTAATTTATTCAAATTAGATTGCGACGCGTTACCCCATGCTAAAATACCATACATTAATACGGATTCTGCCAGAGATTGATAAATTGTTTTAAGAACGTTAGCCGGAAACATGCTTTTGATCGAATACATTTGGCTAAGGCATGACCGTAATTTACTGCACAATTTGGCTATATGTGGTGACCAACTAAGTCGGTTGTCAATTATTATTCCTAGGTACATATGGCTATCCACACATTGAAGGATCGATTTACAACTACATGCTTCACCATGCAAACAATCATAAGAGTGAGAGATGACCTTAACAATAGAGTGACGATCTTGGTTTAAGGGGTTACATATATGAACAATTTTTGTTTTATCTACGTTAATAACCAGCTTATTATCGTGAGCCCACAATAATAATCTGTTGAAGTCTATTTGTAAATATTGTATTGCAATTGATAAGTTTTTGTGTACAGCTATTATTGCTGTGTCATCTGCATATAAATAGATATTGCATTTACGCATGTAATTGATAATATTGTTCACATAAATCAGGTAGAGAATTGGTCCTAAAATTGAACCCTGAGGTACCCCGGTATTGACAGGTAATTTTTTACTGGTTGTTTTACGAACTTTGACCGATACTTCTCTATCACTTAAATAGCTCTTAAACCATTTAAGCATATTGCCTCCTATTGCTATTTGTTCCAGATTATCTAATAGTATGTTATGGTTGAGAGTATCGAAAGCTTTGCTAAAATCAATAAACATAGCTACAATATGCATATTATCGTCTAGTTTTGAATTAACGAAATCCGTAAATTGTAACAATAAATCTGACGTACTTCTCCCTTTCTGGAAGCCATATTGTTGATTAGTTATAATGTTGAAATTAGCCAAATATTTTGATAGCGCATTTTCCACACAACGTTCTAATATTTTTTCAATTACTGGCAGTAACGCAATAGGTCTGTAGTTACTATAATCAAGATGATCTCCTTTTTTGTAAATAGGTCTAATTATAGAAATTTTCAACTCTTTAGGCACCACACCTTCTTCAATTGATAAGTTTATAAAGTTAGCAATATAGGGGCTTATCTCATCGCACACATTCTGTAATAATTCGTGGCTAATACAGATACTGGAAATTTATAAAGTAAACCCATTGATAGTAAACTTTTTGCGGACAGCGATGACGAGTTGGAAAACAACATTAAAGTTAAACGTAGGCAAAGAGCAGATATGTACTGACCCAGTTAACATCCGACGAGGTATTTTTCAAGGTGACTCGTTTAGTGCGTTATGGTTTTGTCTTTCATTAAATCCATTATCTCATATACTAAACAAATCTACACATGGTCTCAAGATAAAGGACGGTAATACGGTTTGTCACACACTTTCACATCTATTCTACATGGACGATCTCAAGCTATATGCTTTAAATGCGACACACATGACGAATCTTCTTAACTCAACGTTAGAATTCAGTAGAGATATATGTATGGATTTTGGAATTGATAAATGTAAGTCACTTCATGTCATCAAAGGAAAGATTACGAAATTAGAAGAGTTTGAAATTGCCGAAGACAACCGGATTGGAGTAATGGACGAAGAAGATATATAAAAATATCTAGGATTTGCGCAGGCTAAACGAATTGATCATAAACTGATGAAAAGTAAACTAATTTCTGCATACAAGAAACGAATAGGATCCATTTTAAAAACACAATTGAATGGTAAAAACAAGATCAAAGCAATTAACACTTATGCTATACCGGTACTAACATATTCATTTGGAATTATTAACTGGACACAGACAGAACTTCATGCCCTAGAAATTCTCACCCGCACAACATTCACCAAATACAGAAGTCATCACCCTAAGTCAGCAATAGAACGAGTGACTCTACCTAGAGAAAAAGGGGGAAGAGGCTTGATTGATTTAAACAATTTATATTATAAACAAATTGAAATTCTGAGAAAGTACTTTTATACAAAATGCCCACATTCACAACTTCATAGAGCTATAGTATCGGCAGACAAGTCGCTTTCTCCCCTCAATTTAAATGACGGAAATTTAAACTTGCTTCAAAAACTAAATTCTGACACAGCAAAAGAGATCAGAATATCAGAAAAGACGTTACATAGCAGACATTATAAAGAACTTCTTAAGGATAGCGTCGATAGGGTAGCATCGAACAAATGGTTAACGTCCGGGGACATTTTCAGCGAAACAGAGGGATTTATGATCGCTATTCAAGATAAAGTAATCAAGACTAACAATTACAAAAAATACATACTGAAAGACGTCACAGTGGAAGATAAATGTAGAAAATGTAATTTGAACGGCGAAACAATTGAACATATCGTATCTGGGTGCAAAATGCTTTGTCAAACAGATTATCTTCATAGGCATAACCAAGTTGCAAACATTGTACATCAAAAATTAGCCATGAAGTATAAACTTATAAACACAACCACTGCGTATTACAAATACAAGCCTGAAAAGGTATTAGATAGTAAAGACTACAAATTATATTACGACCGGGCAGTTATTACAGACCAAACCATACATCACAATAGACCGGATATTATATTTATTGACAAGAAGAAACAAGAAACGATTTTAATTGATGTTGCCGTCCCTTTATGCCACAATGTAGAGACAACTTGGCGGGAAAAGATAAACAGATATAAGGAATTATCAATTGAAATAAAAAGGTTGTGGAAGCAGAATAATGTAACTGTTATACCGTTAATTATATCAGCAAATGGCATTGTTCCACGTAAACTCCATGACAGTATTAAACTAATTGGTCTCCAACCGAACATATACATCGAGATGCAAAAAGCAATTATTTTGAACACGTGTAGGATAGTGCGAAAATTTTTGAACTAAGAAGAATGAAGACTTCAAGAAGTTCTCCATCCCGATGGTGGTTTTCGTGGTTTCCACCGTACAAAGAGCGAATGCTGGGATGAGTACAAATCGGCCACGACCGTACATAGCATCCACAGTTCGGTTTGGAAAAAATAATGTGGACAATGATATATTAAGTAGTATAGCCAAATGTGGGCATTTGAGAAGCAGAAGCAGAAGAAGAAGAAGAAGAAGAAGAAGAAGAAGAAGAAGAAGAAGAAGAAGAAGAAGAAGAAGAAGAAGAAGAAGAAGAAGAAGAAGAAGAAGAAGAAGAAGAAGAATAATAATAATAATAATAATAATAATAATAATAATAATAATAATAATAATAATAATAATAATAATAATAATAATAATAATAATAATAATAATAATAATAATAATAATAATAATAATAATAATAATAATAATAATAATAATAATAATAATAATAATAATAATAATAATAATAATAATAATAATAATAATAATAATAATAATAATAATAGTAATAATAATAATAATAATAATAATAATAATAATAATAATAGTAATGTAAATGATAATAATAATGATAATGATAGTAATAATAATAATGTAATATTAATAGCTGCTCGTAATTTGACTGTATCAGACCATTATTTCGACGAGTGGAGATTATGCATATGAATCAATGCGCAGGTTCGATGTATGGCGCGAAGGTACACCGTGTGATAGCTACGCGGGACGGCGAGTGGAGTAGAGGAAGACTGCCAACTTCCTCCTATCCATTATCTACCTATGAGTATGCCGAGAAACCGGGTTTCTTATTTGCATTTTGTGAAGCAATCACAAACGCGGAGGATTTAAATGTTATGACTTGAAAAGTAATTGAAAATAAATTAGCTAACGACCTACATAATATTATAACAAGACAGAAGTTAGTTGCTATGGTTAGGCTGTCTGTAATGCGCATAAGTGAAAGTTGAGTGACCGTAAAATGGACTAACGTGCATATTTGTGCCAATGTGAGCAACCATACTGGTGCTCGACGGGGATTCTTGTAATGTTTTGTACCTACTCCAAGGCATTGCATTGCTAAAGAATTGCGTAATGGCATTTCCATATAACGTTACTTCCGGTTGTTCAAACATCTGTTTGCCATGTTTACAGAGTGGGGGAGCCTCAGTAGCTCAGTAGGCGGGTTGATTCATTAGCATAGGTACATCGTGCTGGCCAATATTCCACTTACTAAAAAGCAAAATGGTTTGGATCGATGATCGTCGTTACTATCGCTGCTAGCGTCAGTTTCATAGTAATGCAAATTATTATTATTATTATTATTTCTTTTTTAAAGAAAGTAAATGTTGAACGGGATATATCACCGTATTGATAATCGTCTCGATCAATATTTATTTTGTCTGAAATTATTCCGGTCTACAAAATCCTAAAATATGAATTTATGATTTCGACTGTATTATTACAGTTTTATTGTTGCAATACATACAGACTCGTTCAAAACCGGCGTAAACATGTTGTACTGACAAAAATGTCTCCATGTGCTTACCTTATTAAACTCTACTTAAAACTAATTAAATATATCATTGTTCATAGTATTTGTCCAGAACCAACTGTAGATGCTACGTGTACGGTCGTGGCCGATTTGTACTCATCCCAGCACTCGCTCTTCGTATGGTGGAAACCACGAAAACCACCATCAGGATGGAGATTTTCTTGAAGTCTTCATTCTTGTAAGTTTATACATTTTCGTACCATCCTACACGTGTTCAATATTATTGCTTTTGCATCTCGATCTATATACATGACAGCGCCTGTCGATATCCCGAAATGTGGATGTATCCAAATGGTCCTTTTTAATGTGCATGAGTGATTAAGAACTTTGTCCTATTCAGCTTTCCAAATCGCTGTGAAACTTATCCGGAGATTCGGAGGGATCTACTCTGCAATCTTGTAAAAAATGTTGAATCTGCTCAAAATCGTATTAATAAAATAAAAAATTGTAAATGCAAATTCACCGCGTGTCAGCTATATTTCAGATTCTGTGTCACAAATTTCGTATTGTGGTGAAATCCAATTTCAAGTTTCAGAAACTCGAACGTAGTATTTGAAATAAATTATGTATCCACGAAAGTTTAATATATACGCGTCTCTGGAATTAACATGTACGTGGGTTGCGCATTTTGGTGTGCACGATTGTGGCTATGAAACACAAGTTAGTTAACACTTCGCACCACTAATGCGAATTCTACCGCAGATTATGTTCTTATGGTTTCGAAGCTAAAGCACAAAATATCGCATTAAAAGTCTAAACAAAAGATGATAATTACAACGCTTATATTAGCTTCATGTGTTTGTCTGTCTGTCTGTTTGTCTGGACGGAATCTTATAATCGATATTTCACTTACTTCTAAATGTCCGATCAAGCTGAAATTTTTTACAAAGACGTATGACAATACACGCATCAATTGTCATATTTAGTAAATAGTCAATTAGTTCATTTTCATTATAATTAATTAATTAATTAATGTTTTATATGGAAATCGATGGTTCACCCACTTCCCAACGTTGAATCGAGTTGAAAGTTTTCACACAGACGTATTCGTAATGACAATACACCAATCATTTTTCACATTTACTAAATAATCAATTAAGCCATCATAATTAATTAATCAAAGCTTTATGTGGGAATCGATATTTCACCCACTTCCCAACGTCCGATCGAGCTGAAAATTTTCAAACAGTCGTATTTTCTAAATTACAATATATGAATCAATTATCAGATTCACTAATTAATTAATTAATCCACCATAACTAATTAATTAAACAATTAGCTTCAAATGGGAAATTAGTCACAGCCAGTGAGGATGGGCCAACCACATGCAGGCATCGGAATTACCGCTGGTTGTTCGGGACTCAAATATCCGTGACGAAAGCATCGGATATGTTTCTATGCAGCAAGAATGTCATTGTTGGCCGATCGCTGGATCGTGCATGAACGGAACTGTCCGAAATTCAAGTTTGCAATGCGAGCACGCTAGTTTGCGAGTGAAGTTAACAAGTACAAGTACACAAGTATGCAGTCTTCTAAATTCGGACACGTCCAATGAGCATATATTCGATTGGAAGATTCTTTAATACTAAAAAGTATAAAATAATATTACAAGAAAATTTTTTTTTTTTTTAACAAACAACGCTTATATTTAAATGCACTAAAAAGTTAAAAAATAAATTTTCGCCCAACAAATGTTTGCCTCACTCGGAAAATAAAAGCGTTGGGCGCTTTCGGTATTGACATAGATTGCAGTATTCTGCTGTTTATGCAGGAAAAGCGCCCAACGCTTTTATTTTCCGAGTGAGGCAAACATTTGTTGGGCGAAAATTTATTTTTTACTTTTTAGTGCATTTAAATATAAGCGTTGTTTGTTAAAAAAATTATTTTTTTCATGTTATATTATATTATAGAAGTGGCTCAATGTAGGGGAGTGCGAGCAAATGCGAATTGTCCGTTTTTATAAGAATTCACGCTCAACTTTAGTTGGCGGTATGATCGAATTTTTCAACTTCAACTTTTTTAACCAGTTTTGTGTATTTGGTATAGGAAGGAGGCATGGGGGGGGGGGGCTGACGGTAATAAAGTCGTGCATAATAAAGACGAGTATACTCCTTCCGTGTATTGGATTGCTCTTGCTGGAGCCTCACTTATGTCCTCAAGTGCCATCGTATCAACTTCGTCCCATGTGGATAGGTAAATACCACAGTGACTTGTGTAGACCCCCTATGCAGATCTAGGTGTTGTGCATGTAATGCGCGACAAATATAGCCGATTGCTTGGAAATCACAAAAAAAGTTCCGTATATGACCACCGGCAGCTTTCACCGATCTCATGATGTTTCATTTTAAAAATCGGAAGACCCAATCAGGATAAAGCTGTCTCGAAATCGTTACCATTGCTCATGATGACATTATTTGCATCTATTTTCAGCCAATTATGTCACGAACTAAGGCATGGTTTACATATATGTAAATGTTTGTGGTACATAGGGCTTGCGCCTGTCTGACCACCATTACACACTCAACTTTTATTCTATCACGCTTTCAATGCACTGGCCATATTTAATGTATGTCAAAGTTGATAGTTTCCAATCTTTGGAATCGGAACGCGTTAAGTAACTGCTAAAATGCATCAATGAAAAAATGAAGATGTAGCTTAATTACTGACGTAATTGGTTTCAGACTGATCGTATTAAACCCCGCTATTTACAAACTAGAAAAGTGTGTACGTTGTAAATTATGTGCCAAGAAGAAGCCATGTGAGGTATATTATGTATATAGAACGATGAGTGCATAGCAGAAGCAAAGTGTTGCAAGCTGAGAGCTGTGCTGAGAGTGAAAAGTAAAAAAACGTGCCGAGGTTTCAGGAAGCGGGAACGAATATTCGCCATCGGGAACATAATTACTTATGAAGCTGATGTTTTAGTCCATAATTATTGACTTCGTTGACGTGCGACAAAAATGAAATGAACTTCGTAGTTTTACCCATACATCTTCCTGCAGATTATTTTTAGCATTTGGGGTTTGAGTGGTCGTCTGTCAGCATATACGTTCCTAAAATGTTGAGTAGTTGACATAAAAATTTACAAGTCGGCAATTGGCACACACTCAAAAACGTAGAACTGCAGAAACCTTTATTTATATATTTCAATGACATGCAACCATGCCCTATTAAATCGGAAACATCTAAATAAGAGTGCGGACTTACGTGATAGGAAGGAACGTTCAGCTCTTGGCGTTATCGCTGTTATCACTACGCACACAAAACAGAACTTCGTCTTCGTTATAAAAACAATTTATATCAATGGGCAAATATTGGTCAGTTCTAACTTCCAGCACCTTTGACCTTTGTATGCTAAGATGTTTGGGACTTTTGCTTTAGTATATTATTACTATGTAATACGTATAATGAATGCTATATGATGCCAAATAATCCTATTTGTATACCACTACGTAATACTTTATTGTAATTAAGACCAGTGAACGTATAATTAATGGTATATGAGACCAAATATTCCTATTTGTATACCACTTGAGTCACACATGTTACCCAATTGAATGTGATTGATTATTGCATTTAATGTGTACACAACAAGTAATTTTGAGTTAAACCACGAATAATTAGCGATTTTACTCATTTTGGCTTGGTAAAGGTGAATATAAACCCCTGAAAAAACACTTTTGCTACGAATTACTTGCAAATGTGTATGTGTGACGCATGAAGTGTTCCCCTCCTCCCCCCCCACTACCACAAGTCCGACCGACTTCCGCCTCCGCGCGCTTCGTTCTGCGGAGTCTCTTGTCAGAGCATGGTCACGGCCCGCAATGCAGCATTGCGGGCCGTGACCATGCTCTGACAAGAGACTCCGCTCTGCTCACTTGGTGTCATGTTTCCCTCCAATACTTGGATTGCATCTGTACATTTGCGTTCTCAACTACTGTTGAACGGCGCGTGAACATCCCAACCACTTTCTTTGCGCAATTTACCTGTCTAGACCCGTAAAGTAGTTACGGCTGGACTGCGACGCGAGCAAACTGATGCGCTTTACATCCGTGTAAGTATTTCATCAAAACTCGAAACGTTTTTGACGTAGGCTTGAGACTGCAAGCATTTTGGAAAGATAAGGGTCAATCGCATGATAAACACTTTATTTCTTGTGAGTGACTATTTTCATAAATAAGTTATAGAATAGTAAAAACAGCATATACTTAGTGCTTTTTTCACCGGGACACGAAAAAATTCATTACAAAAAACTGCGCACATGATTGTGTTTTAAAATTGTATACCATCATTCCTAAGATAACAACCTATAGCATACTACATTTTCGTGTACTTGACAAATATGGTCTAGAGGTGTTAGTATACTGAACGTACAGACTTTTGATGCTATCGGTACACGTAAAAAATAAAAGTGTAATTTTGTTTAAATCACTTTTTGCAGACATAATATCAATGTTTATCAACCTTCATCAAAAAAACTTAATTTAAAAAAGTTACGATACCTAGATACCTTCACCTTAAACATATGTGTTTACATTAAATGAATTGGCTTCTTTTAAACCTAGCATGGTGAATAAGTCTTTAGATCAACCCTAGCTTGATTTACATAGATCTCGTTAAGGCAATTCCAGCCCTCTATCAAATATGCATATTGTTTAATCATTATCAGCTGTTGATATATGACGCAATATGACCACACTAACATCCCCTCCACTGCGCCGAGCCGAGGTATCAACACTCAGCAGGCAGCCGAGTTATTGGGTAGTCGAGTTATGGTGGGTTTACACACCGGAATAAGGTTTAAGGTTTAACATTTAATATTTTGTTCTAAGGAAAGTATTTTCCAAACTGATTTACTAGGATCGCTACCATTGGCCGGATTTATAAAAGCTCGTCTCTCATTGGCTGGGCTAAGAATTTTTGGGATAAGAGCTAACAAGTTGGAATAGTTTCAACTTTCGTCCTAGCCCTTAAATCTTAGGAAGTTATGTGAACGCCATGATGCTACTAGCTTGATTCAACATTGTTAAACCTTAGACCTTAAACCTTATTACGGTGTGTAAACCGGACTTTACAGACACTGTGCGAGCAAGTTCGTGTCGCTCGCTCCTCTAGCGTCAACTAATTGCGTACTTTTTCGCTCTCTGACATTTTGATGAGTAACAGTGCTGGAGGCTCCAAGTCAATCCTCAATT
The DNA here is from genome assembly GCA_945910005.1 of Isoperla grammatica. Lineage (NCBI taxonomy): Eukaryota > Metazoa > Arthropoda > Insecta > Plecoptera > Perlodidae > Isoperla > Isoperla grammatica. Next base: position 550,418 of record OX246746.1, on the reverse strand, counting down.
ATACGTAAAGGATGCCTTATAATGACTAAGAAGTTTGAGGCATGGGTTTCCGTTCTTTCCGCATACATTGTTAATCAAAAATTTCCAATTTTTACTCGTTTATTTATCGGTACACAAAAATGGTTGTAGTTTAGTCCCTGTTTATGCTACAGCCATGTAATTTTATAGTCATTATTTCATAAGTATTTCAAATCGAGAAAAATATTTAAAACGTCACATTTAGTATTTTGTAACCGTGGAGCCAGCACCGTAAAGTTGGAAGTAAATACGGCCAGTACGCGTAAAAACAACATTTTTTTGTTTTTTTTCTTCTGGTCATACTCGGGGTGACTCGGGTAAAGATGTTTTGTTGTTGTAGCTTGTAAAAAAAATGTTTCAAGACTGTCTGCGAAGGGGATGAATAGTCTTTTAAATCGTGCATGAATGCTATCTATGGGAAATATTATGAGGCAATTGAGTGAGATTCGAGATTGAGGTTAGGGAAAATAAAAAAACTTTTAATATTGTTACCTAAATTGTGCCTGCATTATTATGAAGGTTCTAATTTCGACCCGTTTTAGACCTGTTAGACGCAGCCTTCGAGTTCTACTCGCATATATCATGACCACTTTCTGCATTTGGTTTCCTACCTGGATGTGTTTTCTAGCGGTGGATGACCAATCGTGCGACGGAAGTTATTCCAGATGTTAATTTTTGCGAATAGTCAAGAAGTAATAATTACATATGTGTGTTTATGTAATGTAAAATGTACGATAACCACATGCTAAATTATGCAGGCGCTAAATTGTCACGTACTTCGAATAAATTACGGAAGTTTATGTCTAAGCACTACAACAAATTTAAAGAAGAGAAAATAGATACAAGAAGGTACATTTTAAGACATAACTTTATACTTCATATTTTGATAGGATCCATACAAGCGGCTGAATTGAGATTGCTCAGTTTTGAGGATTTTCTTATACTTATATATACTATTACCCTACGTATAGTTGTTTAAATGTTTAGTTTATAGTTATAATATGAGACGTATAATATAATATGTGATACCAATGTAAGATTCTCTGAACGGAAGCTGAGGAAAGTCACGCACAAGACTAACTTATGTGAGTTCTTTAACTTCCTTCAGTGCCAAATCAAAAATCACTATAGAAATGTATCATGAAATAAATAAATAAATAAATAAAAAAAAAAAAATTGCTCCTGAACCGTTTGTTTTTAAGGGGCATGGCGTATGTGCTCGTTTGGAACGGCTGCGTCTTGTTAGTATTTTCGACATACCTTTAGATGAATGATTTATTCGAAACCGTGCACGCATCATTAAATCAACTAGAATTTAGGACAAAGTCGCAAAGAACAATATTTTAGTTTTCTGTGCGTGCCATGCGTTCAGGGGCTGCCGGGTGCCTCCAAAGAGTGACTAAAACGTGACGTCATGACGTTCCATGTCGACTGGTTTCATTCCCAATCACCTATCTCCTTTTTCATTTAAAAACTATGCATATAGATTGTGTTTTTTGTTTGTTTTTTTGTTAATTTAAAAACATAATAAGATAAACAAATTCGTTTGCCGTACGTGTAATTGATCCGTTTCAGTACCTAGTAGAACTGACCAAAAATATTAACGAAATTAAAGTGTCTGTTCAGTATAGTTTTTACCCCATTTTATATTCGTTGTATCCTGATTACAGACTAGATGTAGGGACGATACGTTCGTATTTCGTAATCGTATGCAATCTGCACGAGTCGGCCGCCGGAATAAATGCCTAAATACAGTTAATACTAATTATACAATCTTAACCAATCTAAAAAAAATTTGCGTTCACTGTATAATGAATGTTCACGGTTAGCTATTGTTTTTATGTGTAGCCTCTTCTCAATTCAAGAGGCCTTGCACCCTTATCACAGAGATTGTTCTCGCATGTCTGTCGGTCTTTGAGTGAGCCCATTAGTAAACAACACACACACACACACACACACACACACACACACACACACACACACACACACACACACACACACACACACACGCACACGCACACGCACACGCACACGCACACGCACACGCACACGCACACGCACACGCACACGCACACGCACACGCACACGCACACGCACACGCACACGCACACGCACACGCACACGCACACGCACACGCACACGCACGCGCACGCGCACACGTACACGTACACGCACACACACACACACACGCCATAGGGCATAGACCTTTGCAAAGCTGTTTTCCATCATTATTAGTGACCACAAAGTGCTGCACGCAACAACATTGGCTAAACGCTAGAGGTTTGCCCGTCAACGTTAATCACAACTTTGCAAATTTTCATATTAAAAAATAAATGGTCCCTGCAGAGAAGCGGAGATCTACCGCTTGGACTGCTCGTATTGGAATGGCGTCGGTCGGTCAAGTGAAACTCAAGGTCATGCGTGTGCTTGACACTACCCCCGAATTGTTGTTTCGTCTACGACACAGTTCTGAGTTCTCCTCGCGAGCCTGGGAGGAGTGGAGGGAACTTTCTCCTTCACTTCTCTGCAGTGTGTCTAGCCGCGTTGGAGACGGAGGACTAAGCACGCCTGCACGCCCGGAACTAACTCAAACTGTGATACTACTCATTTTTACTTTCGATCGTTCGATCGTTTTACTAATTTACTACTCGTATTTTGTGATCGGATCTTATATTCCAAGTGTTATCACTCTAAACTTATAGTTTGTAATGTTTGTGGTTGTTATCTGTAGGCAATGGTTTTGAAAACATAATTGTTCCGTAATATATACCATGCTGTATTTGTGGTGTGAAGTGATCGTGTAACAGATAAATCCAAGGTTACTTCTTTCTACCTGATACTGTGATCTCAGAAAGTAGTTGGCACATCGCCGCTCATGAAGAGGTAATTATTTGGTGAGTTATAGTTTTTTTATTTCATGACATTATGCCCACCGGAAACCTAACCGAGGTAAGGTCGAGCATTCTTCTCGAATGATGGGTGTCTCGCCAATAAAATCGGCAGCAATAAAATAGGCGTGTTCTACTGCCAGCTACTGCGAAGGTTTTGGAAGTGGCGCGAGTATGAGAAAGGCGAAGTAGCCTGGCGATCGTGGCTAGTTTTTGCTCGTGTGCACTGTGCTTGTACCAAGATTCACCTGCTAGCTTAACTTGTTGCGGTGAAGCAGGAGAGACTTAGGCAGGCACTGGCACAGGGTGACCAAAAAAATCTCACACTTGCATCAATTGATTGTCGGAACAGGGACTCAGGTAGAATTGTGCGGTCTATACATACAAGTGTTGCAAAATATAAGAAGAAGAATATTTTTAAATATACAGTTTTTTGTTTCCACAAAGATGGGACAACATTCCTAAATGATTTTCTTAAGTCTAGTGACGCATTCCAGTCAATAATTTAAATTATTTTTATTTAAATAATTACTCCGCTGGCATTACTCTGTACTGTATTTATTAATTTATTTTGTTGTTATTAAGGCCAGTGTAGGGCACAATGCCCTCTTTAGCCTGATGAGTGATGATTGATGAATGATAATGAGGATGGGAGGAGGGGTACCGGCATGTAGCCTACTCATGTCGAAAAGTACCAAGGGGATCATACCATCGGCTTTACGTCCCAACCGAAAGGACGGTGTTACTTTGACCAGTCATATAGGTTCCTCCACTAACCTGGACTGCCGAGCAGTTGACGAGAAGAACGAAGCTGTTACACAAGCTTTCGAACCCTCCAATCTGCTCTAACCAACCGTAACTAGTGTTTCAGAGGCGAGTGGTCACCCATCCACCTCATGACATAGCCCGAGATTGCTTAGCTTCGGTGTTCGTATGGGAACCGGCTAAGCGACCGCGGCTAAGCCGTTGCCTTTCTGTACTGTAGTCGTTACACGGGATTAGGGAAGCCATCTTATGTCGAGGTAGTGTGCCGACTGCCGAGCTCGTGCACCGTCAATGTCCTGTCAGGGTATTACTCTGTACTGTAGTCGTTACAAGGGATTAGGGAAGCCATCTTATGTCGAGGTAGTGTGCCGACTGCCGAGCTCGTGCACCGTCAATGTCCTGTCAGGGTATTACTCTGTACTGTAGTCGTTACAAGGGATTAGGGAAGCCATCTTATGTCGAGGTAGTGTGCCGACTGCCGAGCTCGTGCACCGTCAATGTCCTGTCAGGGTATTACTCTGTACTGTAGTCGTTACACGGGATTAGGGAAGCCATCTTATGTCGAGGTAGTGTGCCGACTGCCGAGCTCGTGCACCGTCAATGTCCTGTCAGGGTATTACTCTGTACTGTAGTCGTTACACGGGATTAGGGAAGCCATCTTATGTCGAGGTAGTGTGCCGACTGCCGAGCTCGTGCACCGTCAATGTCCTGTCAGGGTATTACTCTGTACTGTAGTCGTTACACGGGATTAGGGAAGCCATCTTATGTCGAGGTAGTGTGCCGACTGCCGAGCTCGTGCACCGTCAATGTCCTGTCAGGGTATTACTCTGTACTGTAGTCGTTACAAGGGATTAGGGAAGCCATCTTATGTCGAGGTAGTGTGCCGACTGCCGAGCTCGTGCACCGTCAATGTCCTGTCAGGGTATTACTCTGTACTGTAGTCGTTACAAGGGATTAGGGAAGCCATCTTATGTCGAGGTAGTGTGCCGACTGCCGAGCTCGTGCACCGTCAATGTCCTGTCAGGGTATTACTCTGTACTGTAGTCGTTACACGGGATTAGGGAAGCCATCTTATGTCGAGGTAGTGTGCCGACTGCCGAGCTCGTGCACCGTCAATGTCCTGTCAGGGTATTACTCTGTACTGTAGTCGTTACAAGGGATTAGGGAAGCCATCTTATGTCGAGGTAGTGTGCCGACTGCCGAGCTCGTGCACCGTCAATGTCCTGTCAGGGTATTACTCTGTACTGTAGTCGTTACAAGGGATTAGGGAAGCCATCTTATGTCGAGGTAGTGTGCCGACTGCCGAGCTCGTGCACCGTCAATGTCCTGTCAGGGTATTACTCTGTACTGTAGTCGTTACACGGGATTAGGGAAGCCATCTTATGTCGAGGTAGTGTGCCGACTGCCGAGCTCGTGCACCGTCAATGTCCTGTCAGGGTATTACTCTGTACTGTAGTCGTTACACGGGATTAGGGAAGCCATCTTATGTCGAGGTAGTGTGCCGACTGCCGAGCTCGTGCACCGTCAATGTCCTGTCAGGGTATTACTCTGTACTGTAGTCGTTACACGGGATTAGGGAAGCCATCTTATGTCGAGGTAGTGTGCCGACTGCCGAGCTCGTGCACCGTCAATGTCCTGTCAGGGTATTACTCTGTACTGTAGTCGTTACACGGGATTAGGGAAGCCATCTTATGTCGAGGTAGTGTGCCGACTGCCGAGCTCGTGCACCGTCAATGTCCTGTCAGGGTATTACTCTGTACTGTAGTCGTTACAAGGGATTAGGGAAGCCATCTTATGTCGAGGTAGTGTGCCGACTGCCGAGCTCGTGCACCGTCAATGTCCTGTCAGGGTATTACTCTGTACTGTAGTCGTTACACGGGATTAGGGAAGCCATCTTATGTCGAGGTAGTGTGCCGACTGCCGAGCTCGTGCACCGTCAATGTCCTGTCAGGGTATTACTCTGTACTGTAGTCGTTACACGGGATTAGGGAAGCCATCTTATGTCGAGGTAGTGTGCCGACTGCCGAGCTCGTGCACCGTCAATGTCCTGTCAGGGTATTACTCTGTACTGTAGTCGTTACAAGGGATTAGGGAAGCCATCTTATGTCGAGGTAGTGTGCCGACTGCCGAGCTCGTGCACCGTCAATGTCCTGTCAGGGTATTACTCTGTACTGTAGTCGTTACACGGGATTAGGCAAGCCATCTTATGTCGAGGTAGTGTGCCGACTGCCGAGCTCGTGCACCGTCAATGTCCTGTCAGGGTATTACTCTGTACTGTAGTCGTTACAAGGGATTAGGGAAGCCATCTTATGTCGAGGTAGTGTGCCGACTGCCGAGCTCGTGCACCGTCAATGTCCTGTCAGGGTATTACTCTGTACTGTAGTCGTTACACGGGATTAGGGAAGCCATCTTATGTCGAGGTAGTGTGCCGACTGCCGAGCTCGTGCACCGTCAATGTCCTGTCAGGGTATTACTCTGTACTGTAGTCGTTACACGGGATTAGGGAAGCCATCTTATGTCGAGGTAGTGTGCCGACTGCCGAGCTCGTGCACCGTCAATGTCCTGTCAGGGTATTACTCTGTACTGTAGTCGTTACAAGGGATTAGGGAAGCCATCTTATGTCGAGGTAGTGTGCCGACTGCCGAGCTCGTGCACCGTCAATGTCCTGTCAGGGTATTACTCTGTACTGTAGTCGTTACAAGGGATTAGGGAAGCCATCTTATGTCGAGGTAGTGTGCCGACTGCCGAGCTCGTGCACCGTCAATGTCCTGTCAGGGTATTACTCTGTACTGTAGTCGTTACAAGGGATTAGGGAAGCCATCTTATGTCGAGGTAGTGTGCCGACTGCCGAGCTCGTGCACCGTCAATGTCCTGTCAGGGTATTACTCTGTACTGTAGTCGTTACAAGGGATTAGGGAAGCCATCTTATGTCGAGGTAGTGTGCCGACTGCCGAGCTCGTGCACCGTCAATGTCCTGTCAGGGTATTACTCTGTACTGTAGTCGTTACAAGGGATTAGGGAAGCCATCTTATGTCGAGGTAGTGTGCCGACTGCCGAGCTCGTGCACCGTCAATGTCCTGTCAGGGTATTACTCTGTACTGTAGTCGTTACAAGGGATTAGGGAAGCCATCTTATGTCGAGGTAGTGTGCCGACTGCCGAGCTCGTGCACCGTCAATGTCCTGTCAGGGTATTACTCTGTACTGTAGTCGTTACAAGGGATTAGGGAAGCCATCTTATGTCGAGGTAGTGTGCCGACTGCCGAGCTCGTGCACCGTCAATGTCCTGTCAGGGTATTACTCTGTACTGTAGTCGTTACAAGGGATTAGGGAAGCCATCTTATGTCGAGGTAGTGTGCCGACTGCCGAGCTCGTGGACGTGCACCTTCAATGTCCTGTGATTTTTTCGCGGCTGCTTTTTTTACCCATATGTAGGTTACTAAACTGAAAACTCTTGCTAAACGTACACACAAATAAACTACAAGACACATGTTCGAGTTAGTTACGTTTTTCTATAATCAATCGCTTCCAGGTGGTAGGGTTTTTAAACTACTGTGTTAACAGAATTACTAAACTGAAAAAGTGAAAACTTGTGTGCTGTGTGTAACACATACACAAACTATCAACCGCTTGAAAGTGGTTATATGTACCCCAATGTAAACAGAACACTAAACGATGAAAGTGGATGGTGCTGTTGTCTTCTCTGTATAACACCCAACATACCTAACTTGATTAACTTGGCCATTTGATTAGCCATCGGTCTAGCGCAGTCGCTTAGCCGGTTCCCATATGAACAACGAAGTTAAGGAACCTCGGACGAAGTCAGAAGGAGGATGGGTGACCACTCGCCTCTGAAACACTAGTTCCCGTTGGTTAGAGCAGATTGGAGAGTTCGAAAGCTTGTGTAACAGCTTCGTTCTTCTCGTCAACTGCTCGGCAGTCCAGGTTAGTGGAGGAACCTATATGACTGGTCAAAGTAACACCGTCCTTTCGGTTTGCACGTAAGGCCGATGGTCCCCGTGTTACTTTTCGACAGGAGTATGCTACGTGCCGCTACCGGTCTTCCCCTACTCCCTTCCTGATAACCATTCATCAATAATCATATACAGTATATTAAATGTTCAGCACTTATGGGACCGATCTGTCCTGTGGCAGATATAGACTAAATAATGATAGATTTTCGTCTACAATGTAACGTTGATTGTTTAGTAGGCTACTGAATAAGAATGGTTTTCCCGCACTGCGTCAATAGTTAACTTTGAATTACATATGTGGCGATTTTGGACACTAATCAAATTTAGTGTTTTATCACTACGTTAACAGGTTATACCAAACAAAAATGCAAACAATTTGCAAAAACACGGCGAAGCCCAAAACGTACATAATCAACTATAATAACAAACCAAAAAAACACCCACTTCAGAAGAGGCTCAACATTTAAAGGGATGATATACCTAAAATTGTGACCAAGCCCATTATGTTAATATAGTATCGAATGAAATAAACAAATATATATGTGTTTATATTACTTAATATAATTGACAAATACATATATTAATAACAATGTAAAGTACCGTCTATATGCATTATCTACTAGGCTGTGCTTAGAATGCAGTGAGTTTGTGCATTATCCACTAGGCTGTGCTTAGAGTGCAGTGAGTTTGTGCATTATCCACTAGGCTGTGCTTAGAATGCAGTGACTTTGTGCACATGTGAATTTGTAGAGAGCTTTGGTAATATCAATTAAGAACTGGCATTGTTACATTGCATAGCAACGGTTGTTGACTGGTAACTAAGGACAATACAGAAGAAGATGGTGGAAAAGTAAGCCTAGAGAGAGGAAGTGGTGTTGAAAGCTACACGAAACAACTTCAAGAACTCGAGTCTTTGAGCATTACAATTTCTCTAGTTATCAAAACTAGGATTACCCAGACGTCAACTACGCCTGCCCCGTTAAATGGGACGGTGATTTTCGAAGCGTCGGTTACACACGATCAACCACTGAATTCAACCTACCATGAAGGACATTTTGGAAATCCTACCATGGACGCCTGCTTGAGAAACCAAGGTTAGAAGAAGAATACACCTATAACTGGAGCTGGTACTGTCTGTAGACCTATTTGTGACAAGTTATTTACTGTGAGCATTCGTTGTCTATGTGATGCAATATAAATTAATAATACAACTCAAGTTTTTTTAAGTGTTGGTTTATTTCCCGGCTGAGCTAGGCCGACCAGAGAAGTAAGAGGGCGAGGGTACTGTTACAATTTGGCGCCCAACGTGGGGCACATACTAATTGCATTTACCCCGAGATAAAAAAAAAAAAAAATTATCTCCAAGGAATACGGAAGGACATTGTGGGATTACGTAACGACAATGTGGGATTACGTAACGACAATGAGGGAATACGGAAGGAAATGGGGGAAATGAAGTCCGAATTGAAGATAAGCTTTGAGGAAAAATGTGATAAAATGTTTTATGGGTTAGAAACTAAATTCACAGCTTTGAGGACTAAGGTTGAGGATGAGATCGAGGTTATTGACAATAAAGTGGATGGCTTAGCAGAAGAGATAGGGGAGTTGAAAGGTAGGTGCGAAAAAATTGGAGATAAGGTTGTAAAGGTTGGCGGTAAGCTCAATGAAGTAATTGAGGAAATAGGGGTGTTCAAAAGAGATGTAGATAACAAGATCGGAGGAATAAAAAAAAGTTCTGATAACTTAAAGGTAAGGGTAGACACGGTAATTGAACATATAGTGGGGGTGAAACAACAGCTTCAGAAAGAGATAGGGGAAGTGAAAGAAATGGATCAACAGAGAATAAGTGGTCAGTGTGTAGGGTTAGAGATGGCGATTGAAGCCAATAAAAAAAGAATTGAGATGATGGAGGTCGATATGACAGGTGGTAATGTGGGAGTTACCATTCAGAATGATAGTGGAATCGGGGACCAGCTATTTCGTGAGGGGATTGTATTTACGGCAAATAACGATGGACTTCATCCAGTCGAATTTATAAAGTTATTGGAGAGCCGGTTTAAAAACTATGCGGTAAAAAACAACCAGAGACTGGCTTTTACACTACAATGTCTGAAAGGGGTATCCAAGACATGGTTGCAAGAAAACGAGTTTGTTACTTTTGAAGATTTTAAGGAGAAATTCCTTCAGCATTTTTGGGGGGAGAATGCACAAGCGGCCTTGCTAAAACATATTTACAGTGAGCAATATGCAGGGGGTAGACAGGGGTCACCATCTACTTATTTCAAAAGAATACTGAGGCATGGAGGCTATTTGAATTGTAAATTGCCGGAAGATATGCTGGTTAGGCAAGTCTTGTCCCATTTTTCTACAGACATTCGGATCCATCTGATTCATATGGAGAACAATGCTGAGAAAATAACAAAAATGCTCGAGAGACTGGAGAGTGAACAAATTATTGGAGAGTCTGGTCAATCAAATTTGAGTCACTATAATAAACAAGGCAGTTATAATGAGAACAATAGAAATGTCAGGTGGGGTAACAATGGGTATCAAGGTTACAATAATAATAACCAGCAGCGATTACCCTACCAACAATTAGAACAGAATTGGAGGTCCCGTGATGATAAAAATGTTCCTAAGAAGGAAAACTAGAATTGGTTCCAGTTGTGTGCGGTTCTCCTGCAACCAGTCATATTGTTACTGCAAATTCAATCTTTACAAAACCTAGAGATTTTTTGTTAGAAGAAGAAAATTTGGTACATTCTTCTAAAAATATATTTTGTCCAAAGTTGAAAGTTAGTATTGGTGATTTGGATTTAAAGGCATTGTTAGACTCGGGGAGTGAGGTGTCGTGTATTTCAGATACGGTGTACAATGTCCTGATCAGTAAAAATAATGATATTGTTTCATTACCAGTAGTAGGGGTAACAATACTTGGGGCTACGAATCGTCGTAGTAAACGGGTGACGAAGCAAGTTTACCTATCCGTCCAATCAGGTGACATGTCATGGGATGTTGGATGTCTAGTGGTACCGGATTTAATCTGTGATATCATACTCGGTATTGATTGGTTGACAGATAATCTGGTTACTATTGACTTTTCTACCAAGGTCGTGTCAATTAATAGCCAGTTAATAGATCACGATTTGTTGTACAATGATGTTGGAATAGGTGACAACTGTACGAATGTTGAATGTGATTATGTTGATCATACTTATGATAACAGTGTTGGTATCGTTGTATCTTGTACTAACACAGCGGCAATCGAAGAAGACAAGGGTGTTGTGACTGTACAAGAGATTGAGACTATGGTGTCCGAACAAGTAGGTCTAGACGTCATTCAGAAATGTCAACTACAGGAACTATTGTTGGAGTATCGTCATTTGTTTTCTGATAGGCCAGGGTCAGTGACAGGCTATGAACATCATATTAAGGTTCACGAAGGGGCATATTTTTTTGAAAAGAATTATCCTGTGCCATTTGCCTACCGAGAAGCTGTGGAAAGACAACTGAATAAAATGATAAGGCATAACATTATTGAGGAAGCTACTAGTCCCTACATAAGCCCATTAGTTGTGGTGATTAAGAAAAACAAAACAGTGAGATTATGTTTGGATGCTCGACAGTTGAACACAATGTTGATACCAGAGCATGAGAGTCCGGATCCACCTGAAACTATTTTGCAAAGTTTTTCAGATTTTCAGTGGTTATCTACTATTGATCTTGTGTCGTCATATTGGCAGGTTCCATTGTCGGAGGAAAGTCGGAAATATGTGGCGTTTAAATACAATCAGAGGGTATATCAGTTTAAGGTACTTCCTTTTGGACTCAGTACTTCAGTGGCAGCATTTACTAGGTGTACTAGCTATGTATTGGGCAACGATTTGGGGGCTTTTCTAAAACCGTATGTAGATGACTTTTTGATGGTTTCTAAGACATTTGAGGATCATTTGGTTCACATTCGCACGGTTTTTCAACGATTATAAAAAAAAAATGTCACGATTAGTTTGTCCAAATCTATTTTCTGCAGGGATAAGGTGCCATTCCTGGGTCATACTTTGACTACGAATGGATTGTCTCCAGACCCTCACAAATTGTTGTTGATTCAAGATTGGCCCACACCTAAAAATGTCAAACAACTCAAAGCTTTCTTGGGTTTATGTAGTTACTACAGACGTTTTAGTAATGTTTACGCTCAATCGACTTGCATACTGCAGACATTGTTGAAGAAGGATACCAGGTGGAAATGGACAGATGATTGTAATTCAGCATTTCATGATATCAAGACATTGTTCATTAATACAGTTCACTTGAGATTTCCAAACTATACAAAACCGTTCTTCTTGCAATGTGATGCCAGTGATAAAGGGTTAGGGGCTCAACTATTTCAAGTTGATTCTGATGGAGAATTACAGGTGATATCAATGGCGTCAAGAGTATTACACGGTGGTGAAGTGAATTTCACTATTTCTGAGAAAGAATTGTTGGCTATAGTTTGGTCGTTACTAAAGTTTCGTATTTTTGTCCTGGGAACAGATTTGACAATTATTACTGATCACAAAGCACTTACATTCTTGCTTCAATGTAAATTGTTGTCTGGGCGTCTTACACGTTGGGTGTTGCTCTTACAAGAATTTAAGTTTAATTTGGTTCATTGTTCTGGTAAACAAAATGTTGTTGCAGATATCATTAGTCGCTTTTGTGTACAAAAAGATGGTACTATTGACGACTCGTTCTCTGGGAAGGAGGTAGTTATTGCGAAACTGAATGTGGGAATTAGTTCAGAATTGCGTAAAAAATTTCGACAATTGCCTGATTTACAGAAGAAAGATGATAAGTTTGGAACGATTTGGAGTGATATGCATACTAATGTTGGTGCTCATAGCAATTACATGATTTTCAACAACATGTTGTTCTTCAAATTGGAAAATAGTAAGGACATTTGGCGGTTATGTATTCCACAATGTCTGGTGTCGGAAGTGATCATGAGTGTACACGAAGAGATTGGTCATTTTGGTGCTAAAAAATGTTTTATGGTGTTATTAGAGAACTTCTTTTTCAGTAATATGGCGCGATTGAATAGGAAGTTGATTGCATGTTGTGATTTATGTCAACGTACGAAACATGCAAATAGAACGTCACATGGCATTTTTCAGCCTATTTTGCCTACGAACATTGGTCAATTGGTGGCAACTGATATATATGGTCCACTACCTACAGGCTGTGGAGGGGTGCGATATGTACTAGTGTTCATTGATGTTTTTTCAAAGTTGGTGTCGTTGTACACGTTAAAGCAACAAACGGCTCGGGCTATTTCACAGAAAGTGACAGTTTATTTCGACACTGTGCAAATTGACCACGGTACTCAATATACATCCAGGGAGTGGAATGAGACTTTGGAGGGTAAAGGGGTACGGGCACACATGTCGTCCATACGTCATCCACAATCTAATCCAGCTGAAAGGGTTATGCGTGAACTGGGTCGTATCTTTCGGGCCTATTGTTCATGTAAACATTCATCTTGGGCTAAGTGGGTTCCTCAGTTGGAGGAGTGGTTGAATTCAACCTACCATGAAGGAACAGGGTTTTCGCCATATGAATTACATTTTGGTCAAACTTTTACGCCACAGTTGATTAAGAGTATAAAATTTCCACCTCACAATTCTCCCTTAATAACTCAGGAGGCAAAGGTAATTTTAGCCAGGGAAAGGTTGAAATATAATGGGCAGAATAGGAAGAATAGGCATGAAGGTCAATTTGTCAGTAAAACATTTTTCCAAGTAGGAGAGAAGGTACTGCTCAAATCGCTTCATTTGTCAAATTTGTTTAAAAAAGAAACGAAAAAGTTTTTTCATATATTTGAAGGTCCATATATGGTTGCTGCGATTGCAGGAGACAACGCATACGAATTGGTCACAGAAGCTGGGGTTGTAAAAGGAGTGTTTAATATTGTCAATTTAAAACGTTACCAGGAACCCTATCAGATACAATAAACCACAGGTCAACAATGTATTGAATCTTTTTGACAGGTGATGATTTGGTCCCTAATGTAGCCTATTGTTGTCGACTCTGTAGTAACATTGTTACTAGGATTATAGGTTGGTGTGTGTGTTTTTTTTTTAATCAACAATTTAAAATTGTTAATTGTTGACAATTGTTGATTCTGGAAGAGGGGATTGATATCCAATTGTTAGAAGTGTATTGTACTATTAACATTGCATTGTGCTGTCATTCGGGTTTCAGGTTTCATAAGCTTTCATTTTAGCATCTGAATTGAAGGGGTCTGTGAACGACATTGTTGTAATTTACAGGTTTAGAAGGGGTAAGGCTATTTGAAGGGGTAATACGGTTTTTCAATTATAGATTTAAAGGGTTTATTTCTGAGTTTCGATGTTAGCAAAAATATAAAAAATATAGATACATTTTGTCATCTTCATTTTTTTTATTTTTGGAAGGGGTATGATATAACGACCTACGACCATGGAAATTTTAAAAGTGGAGAACGTTGGAGATAATTTTTTTGAATTTTTTTTATAATTTCAATTAATAAATTCATAATATAAAAAATTTGAAGGGGTATTGTAAAGTACCGTCTATATGCATTATCTACTAGGCTGTGCTTAGAATGCAGTGAGTTTGTGCATTATCCACTAGGCTGTGCTTAGAGTGCAGTGAGTTTGTGCATTATCCACTAGGCTGTGCTTAGAATGCAGTGACTTTGTGCACATGTGAATTTGTAGAGAGCTTTGGTAATATCAATAAAGAACTGGCATTGTTACATTGCATAGCAACGGTTGTTGACTGGTAACTAAGGACAATACAGAAGAAGATGGTGGAAAAGTAAGCCTAGAGAGAGGAAGTGGTGTTGAAAGCTACACGAAACAACTTCAAGAACTCGAGTCTTTGAGCATTACAATTTCTCTAGTTATCAAAACTAGGATTACCCAGACGTCAACTACGCCTGCCCCGTTAAATGGGACGGTGATTTTCGAAGCGTCGGTTACACACGATCAACCACTGAATTCAACCTACCATGAAGGACATTTTGGAAATCCTACCATGGACGCCTGCTTGAGAAACCAAGGTTAGAAGAAGAATACACCTATAACTGGAGCTGGTACTGTCTGTAGACCTATTTGTGACAAGTTATTTACTGTGAGCATTCGTTGTCTATGTGATGCAGTATAAATTAATAATACAACTCAAGTTTTTTTAAGTGTTGGTTTATTTCCCGGCTGAGCTAGGCCGACCAGAGAAGTAAGAGGGCGAGGGTACTGTTACAACAATTACACAGTTGTATGAATTTATTAAAACACTTCGAGGTGAGAAAAACAAAATAAATGCATGCCCATGTATAGGTGGCTCGTTGGTCATGTGGTTAGCATCCCTGCTTCCAATGCAGAAGGTTCCGTGTTATAGGTGGCTCGTTGGTAGCATCCCTGCTTCCAATGCAGAAGGTTCCGTGTTATAGGTGGCTCGTTGGTCATGTGGTTAGCATCCCTGCTTCCAATGCAGAAGGTTCCGTGTTATAGGTGGCTCGTTGGTAGCATCCCTGCTTCCAATGCAGAAGGTTCCGTGTTATAGGTGGCTCGTTGGTCATGTGGTTAGCATCCCTGCTTCCAATGCAGAAGGTTCCGTGTTATAGGTGGCTCGTTGGTCATGTGGTTAGCATCCTTGCTTCCAATGCAGAAGGTTCCGTGTTATAGGTGGCTCGTTGGATATGTGGTTAGCATCCCTGCTTCCAATGCAGAAGGTTCCGTGTTATAGGTGGCTCGTTGGTCATGTGGTTAGCATCCCTGCTTCCAATGCAGAAGGTTCCGTGTTATAGGTGGCTCGTTGGTCATGTGGTTAGCATCCCTGCTTCCAATGCAGAAGGTTCCGTGTTATAGGTGGCTCGTTGGTCATGTGGTTAGCATCCCTGCTTCCAATGCAGAAGGTTCCGTGTTATAGGTGGCTCGTTGGTCATGTGGTTAGCATCCCTGCTTCCAATGCAGAAGGTTCCGTGTTCGAATCCCGGTTCAGGCAGAAGTTCTTTAACTTCTAATATGGATTCGATCCCTTCACTTCGTGGCTTAGGAATAAGTAAACGGTGACTTTGGAGCCGTCCTATAGCAACAAATCACTCAATAAATTCTAAGTTGTTCTGAATCGGCCTTGTTGATTCTGGCATCTGTCCGCAAGTGTTCGCACTGTCCAATCACTGATTCATGTGTTTCATATTTGAAATATAGATCTTTGATTGGTTATCGCTCACTCGTCGACGGTGTTCGGAGCCTACAGGGTTGGTTCAGTCGCTTTAAATTAAAGTCGCCCACTGAAAATCAGTCTTATTACTGAGTGGGTAGACTCTAAAAATACGAATTTATTATTTTAATTTATTTACACAACATTTATAATAAAAAGCTTGGCCGATGAATTTGTAATTTGGCTTTGGGTCATGTATTATTTTTTCTACTTTAAATCAATAAAGATAATAAATCATCAAGTTAATAAACTTTAATATTAATTGATGTAATTCAAAAAACATTTTGGGACTTGGCAAATTAAACTGAAGAATGCAAATGGCTCCATGCAATGCAGTTTGCAGTACAAATGTGCAAACAACGGTTACTACAAGGACCAGTGATTTTGTTTTCTGCGTGAAAAACAAAAATGAATACAACTGCTGGCCAAATGCATGTATGCAAAATGCTGTG
This sequence comes from Isoperla grammatica, assembly GCA_945910005.1. Taxonomy (NCBI): domain Eukaryota; kingdom Metazoa; phylum Arthropoda; class Insecta; order Plecoptera; family Perlodidae; genus Isoperla; species Isoperla grammatica. The sequence goes on along the minus strand of OX246746.1, from coordinate 534,080 downwards.
AACTGAGATATATACATCAATACGACACCGTATTCTGTGCTCGTTTTTTTTATATATATATTAGTTATTTACATAACGTGGTATTTTACCGTAAAAGATAATATACACTTAACAATACGGACGAAAAAAGCAAAGTTTACGTCACGAAGAAACAAATTACAGCAGAATGCGATAGGATAGAAAAATCAATTCAGTACTGGAAATATATTAAGACATTATTGGACTATACAATCTTCCTTGTCAAAATTAAAATTAAAATGCAATAATTCACCTGTTCTACTGTTTCGCGTTAATAAAATTGACACACATTGTTTTGAGCATTTGCCCAGGATTTAGAAAAACAAGTATGAACAGACGGACGAAAGAGCGAAAAGCTAGGATGAAGGGTCAAGAATGAGGGCTGGGGGTAAAGGGGTTGGGATGTATAGACGAGAAAAACAAGCGGCGTAGCATACGTAACGGGAAATATTATTTGATGAAGCTTTCAACCAGCTAATTCAATTCCTTGTGTGTCCAATTGAAACCAATTACGTTAAATGTTGTGGCAAGTAGCAATTTTGACTTCTGTCAAGAACATATACGATAGTTTGTCTTTGTCTATGTATTGTTTATAGCAACACTCTATGAAGCACGATTACATAAACTACATATAAATAAAGTGCACCTGGCCCAATAAACGTAACTTCATAATATAATATTAAAACATTTTGTCTGAAATATTCACGAGCGTAATTTGAATTAAGCACGAGTTCAAATATCGCACAAATAAGTTAGCGAGTTTAATTTCAAGTCATTGCACTAGTTTGTGAACATTAATTGGCCACCGAATTTTTCCCCCGCATCATTGTTTACTTACTACCAACTTTTACTTCTAGATAGTCTCATCCGGTTATCTGTGGTCTCATGCTTACTAAATGGCCCGAGTTCAATAGTACCAACCCTCAATGTTGCATAATTATTGGAGGATAAAGGAGATACATACGCGCCTCATCTTTGCTTAATAGAACACAGTTTAACAACAATCTCATGAAACTATACTTTTTAACTTTAATATTGTTTGTTATTGATCTCGATTTATTTATTTGTAATGTAGTTACACTTGCAGGTATCCTCATTTACACATTCTTAACAAAACCATGCAACATCTGAGATAATATGTACTTACGCTTTACAGACAATTAAGCAAAACACTTGCTTCCTAATTGTTATACGATGACCATTGGTATATGATCATTCATCATATTGCTTCAGGACTCACAATATACAGTGGTGATACTTGCCCACTTTCGTTAGTATAAGGATAATGCAATTGTTTATCAAATATATTGAATAGGATTTAAGACATTGAAAAATTGAATAACATTGGTAGATACTTGAATGGGCTCGTATCGGCTTCCTAAAGCATTATACAATGTGATTCTAGCAAGTCTGTTTTTCTCTGCAAGTTGCTGTGTGTATAGATAGACCCGCACCGAATGCCGTACATGTGTACAATTTTAATTCGACTCGACGAAAAAAAATCTTAAATACGATATTTAAAAATGCAAATTTTAACGGCAATACAATTCGAAAAAATAAATAAAAATAAATAAATTCACATTTAGAGTTTACCCACTCAGTAATTAAACTGATTTCCCATTGAAATTGCAATGATCCCCCACGAGTTAGAGGCCATCAGCTACTGGCTATACTCCTCCAAGGTTGCTCTGTGCAGCAACTGCTAAAACGTAGTAACGCCGCAGCTATACTCCGTATAATAACTCTATGTACGCAGCCCACACTGCTAGCGCGGAATAATTATGGATGTGGTTTTGCATTTCGTAAGGAAGTTTTTCTACCAAATGACACCTAAAAAAGAGTTACCTACAACATCTAATTCAGCCGTACGCGTTTTTTGTTATGTACGGTATTTTTACTTTTTACCAGCCTTCAAACAGGAACGTATCCTAAGTGTTCCTTGAAAAAGCTGCATTACAATAATGGTGCTAAAAGCGGGGGGAGAGAATATTGAAGTAGTGCCACGTTTATTTTGATATCATTAGATCGATATAATATGTGAGTGATTAAAAATATACCAATATCTGTTTTTTTTTTTTTAAGAGTTTCAAAAGTTATTTTGGTAAGAAGTTAGTAATACATCTAAACATTATTATGATTATTATTATTATTATGATTATCATTTTATTGTTGCAATACATACAAACTCGGTCAAAACCGGCTTAAACATCTTGTACGTACATAAATGTCAAGTATTTCCATGTGTTTACCTTATAAATCTACTTAGAACTAATTAAATATATCATTGTCCATATTAATTTTTCCAAACCAAGCTGTGGATGCTATGTACGGTCGTGGCCGATTTGTACTCATTCCAGCATTCGCTCTTCGTACGGTGGAAAACCACGAAAACCACCATCAGGATGGAGAACTTCTTGAAGTCTTCATTCTTCTTAGTTCAAAAATGTCCGTACTATCCTACACGTGTTCAAAATTAGTGCTTTTTGCATCTCGATGTATATGTTCGGTTAGAGACCAATAAGTTTAATACTGTCATGGAGTTTACGCGGTACAATACCATTTGCTTATATAATTAACGGTACAACAGTTCCATTATTCTGCTTCCACAGCCTTTTTATTTCAATAGATAACTCCTTATATCTTTTTATCTTTTATCGCCAAGTTGTCTCTACATTGTGGCATAAAGGGACGGCATCATCAATTAAAATCATTTCTTGTTTCTTCTTGTCAATAAATATAATATCCGGTCTATTGTGATGTATGGTTGGTTTGGTCTGTTATAACTGCACGGTCGTAATAAAGAAAAAATTATAATTTGTAAATTTAATTTGTAGTCTTCACTATCTAGTACCTTTTCAGGCTTGTATTTGTTATACGCAGTGTTTGCGTTAATAAGTTTATACTTTATGGCTAATTTTGTATGTATAATGTTTGCAACTTGGTTATGCCTATAAAGATAATCTGTTTTACATTTTGACATTTTTGACATTTTCAAAGCATTTTGCACACCGATACGATATGTTTCATTGTTCCACCACTCACATTACATTTTCTACATTTATCATTCTCTGTGACGTCTTTCATTAAGTATTTTTTGTAATTTTTTGTCTTGATTACATTATCTTTAATAGCGATCATAAATCCCTCTGTTTTGCTGAAAATGTCCCCGGACGTTAAAGGCCCAGTAAGGGTTTCAAACAACATATTTTAAAAATAAAGATTGCTTCTTATAATTAGTAACGCAGAAAACTGTAGTGAAAACGACCCGCTCGTTCTCCAGATATTTGCGCGCGACTGTAGCAGCACGTGGCCTATTGGCGCGTCACAAGGGGTCTACTCCGCCCGCTTACCGTTACTCCAGGTAGAGAAACAAGCTACTGCAACTGTCAGTCGTATAGTGTCAGCTTGTCATTCCACTCGTGGCTCGTGTACTTGTCTGTGTTTGTACGTTAGTTAAAAAGTTTGTCAGTTCGTTCATTTGTTTGTTTGATTGCTCGTAAGTTTAATTGTGTGTGCGTGTGTTTTTGTTTCCATTATGGTCAACTAGTGTTGCGTTTCGGTGTAACAATTTCCGCAAGAGCAATCCGAACATATCTATGCACGGTTTCCCTGATAAGACACGATTTTCTGTTCTCCATAAACAGTGGTTAAATAAACTAAAACGAAAGCGGTCCGATTTTTTTGCCATGAATTCATCCAAAAAACAAATTGCCTATATGCGATATGCCTCCAAAGTGCGTTGCTTTCATTTTTAAATTATTTTTTCTTATCATTACATTTCGTTTGAAACAGTAAATTATGACGGGCAGTTCTCAAAGTATGTATATTGAGCACAACCGAATCAAATGCCTCGAGGTATATTATACAATCTGAATCTTGCCTTACATTGTTTATTTTAACTGATTCAGAGCAGCAAACCGATTCTGTGTCCGTTGTCATTTCTGAACACGCACCACATTAACACCATAGCACATTTCCACTTCTACCTAGCAACATTTCTGATCTTAGGTTTTCCGATTCCCGTTTTTCTTGAATTGCAGCGTACTCTTCTTCTGTGTAGCGCGGCTCATAACGATATGGCTTCGCGCCTGCCATAGATATGAATGAATGTACGCCAAGCGCGAGCTAGGCTACCACCCCTTCGCCCGGCTGACCGCAGACCCGTGGTGACGTCACGCGCTTCTATAGCATGGGGCAGGTAGAGCGCAGAGAACTCGTGAGCCTGTGGACCGATTTCGATGATTCTTTTTCTGTTGTTGTACTAACGTTTCTTTGATGACACGTAGAAAAGTTTTATCAAACCCTTACTGGGCCTAACCATTTGTTCGATGCTATACCCTATCAACGTTATCCTTAAGAAGTTGTTTATAATGTCGGCTATGTAAAGTCTTTTCTGATATCCTAACCTCCTTTGCTGTGTCAGAATTTATTTTTTGAAGCAAGTAAATTTCCGTCATTTAAATTGAGGGGAGAAAGCGACTTGTCTGCTGACACTATAGCTCTGTGAAGTTGTGATTGTGGGCATTTTGTATAAAATGACTTTCTTAAAATTTCTATTTGTTTATAATATAAATTGTTTAAATCAATCAAGCTTCTTCCCCCATTTTCCCTCGGTAGAGTCACTCTTTCTTTTGCTGACTTAGGGTGATAACTTCTGTATTTGGTGAATGTTGTGCGGGTGAGTATTTCCAGGGCATGAATTTCTGTTTGTATCCAATTAATACGTAAGTACCGGTAAAGCATAAGTGTTAATTGCTTTAATATTGTTTTAGCCATTCAGTTGTGTTTTTTAAATTGATCCTATTCGTTTCTTTACGTAGAAACTAATTTACTTTTCATCAGTTTATGATCAATTTGTTTAGCCTGCGCCAATCCTAGGTATTTATATACGTCTTCTTCGTCCATTACTCCAATTCGGTTGTCTTCGTCAACTTCAAACTCTTCTAATTTCGTTATCTTTTCTTTGATGAAATGAAGTGACTTACATTTATCAATTCCAAAGTCCATACATATATATCTCTACTGAATTCTAACGTCACATGTGTCGCATTTAGATAAAACATCATATATGACATTTTCCCCCTAATCAATAGCCAACCACAAAACTTACACCTAAAACTGCACAATCCGCAATGTAAAAACGATCATAAAAATTGTAAATGCCATGTACTAAAGAAAGTGCATCAGATTACGTACCTGGGTATCGTTATAGACCAACACTTAAGATGGGACTCACACATTAACTTAATCACAAAAAAGTTAAGAAATTGTTTATATAAGTACTATACACTAAGGAACATTCTAACGGCATCAACAATAAGATCAGTGTACTTTGCTCTTACGCAGTCAATTATACAATACGGAATTGCGGGTTGGGGAGGTACTAGTTCTAACCACTTGGAGCCACTTAACGTAATCAAAAACACATCCTTAAAGTAATGCTAAAAAAAACATGTACTTTATCCATCCCATTTAATATTTGCATAATCTAATATTCTACCTGTAAGAAAAATATACGTAAAATCCGTTATCAATTACATGCATAGGAATCGCCAAAACTACCATCTTGTAAACCACTTAACCAAGACTAGAGACAGAACTAACAACAAACTTTCGGTACCAAGAGCATTTAAAGGTATTACACAAAAACACATCATCTATCTTGGCCCAATATTGTACAATCACCTAACTGCCGAGACACGAGACATTAAGAATAAATTTAATTTCTCCCGAAAAGTGATGCTATGGTTGAATAAACTGACAATTTCAAATATTGAGGACATGGTACACCTAAGATATTTTTCCGACAAAAAAAAATAATAACTAAATGTTAGGCTAATCGTAGTCACTGTCCAATAATTTTGTTTCCATTACATTGTTATTCTAGATTAGTTTATGTTAGTGTAGGGTAAAACTGTGTTAAAATATGACATAATATTGTATAAGGTATATTGCTTTGCGTTTACTCTTAGTAATATCAATCAGTTCATTGTTCAAATATAACATAATATTGTATAAGGTATATTGCTTTGTGTTTGCTCTTAGTAAGTTAATATCAATCAGTTTATACGTTTCACATCTAAATAGCCTAGATAATAACCTATTATCAGCTGTGCTATTATACTATACGTAAAGTGTGGAAAATATATCTATACAAATTAAAGAAATGTACGTGTTATTTTAGTCGTCACAAATTAAACAAATTTAACAAGAAAACTGGTTTTAGCCCTTACCAAGGGCATGATAGTTATAGTCTTAGTTGTAAGTTAGATTAGTTTGTATTTTTATTACGTGATATTATGTTTCTAAACTGCAATCAGTGTCGAGTTACTGTGTGTGTTGTTCAGATTACATTTAGCCCTAACCAAGGGAGTTATAGTGTTATAATCAAACTGCAACTTCTGTTAAATTTTTGTTCTTATTGATATTATATCATGTACTTGCTATCTATTATTATATAAACATATTATAACTAATAATCCATAATTATCAGATGTCTCCATCCACCCACAATCTTGCATTATGTGCATGGAGACATCTCAGCAGTACCATGTCCATGCTTGTGAAAAATGTATATGTATGGAACTGTAATAAATAAAAAAAAATAAAATTTAATGCATATATAACTTGAGATCGTCCATGTAGAATAGATGTGAAAGTATGTGGCAAACCGTATTACCATATTTTATCTCGAAACCATGTGTAGATTTGTTAAGTATGTAAGATAATGGATTTAATGAAAGACAAAACCATAATGCACTAAACGAGTCACCTTGAAAAATGCCTCATCGGATGTTTACTGTCCGCAAGAAGTTTACTATCAATGGGTTTCAAGTAAGTCAAGTAAATATTCGCCGATAAAGGACTCAACTCGGATGAGAACACAGAAAACTTTCAACAAAGAATGCTAAGCCAGAAGCCGCATAAATTACAGGTTTTGCTGGGAGCCAAGAGACACGCCCGTCGTAAACAGCTGTAAGATAAAGTTTTGGATTATTATTTTATAGAGAGGCAGGCACACCAAAATAAAACAACTTGTTTTGTGTATCTAATCATTTTTCCCAGACGATATTTTAACGTGGATTTTGAAAAGCTAATGCGCGGCTTGAATAACCGTTTACCAAGCTGACATAAATATTGTATTTTATTTAGATAATAATTTTTACCGTTTGACATGAAACAACGCTTAATTTTGTATAATAGGCCTACGTGGATACTCGATGCTTCCTGCAAAGATACTTCAGATTTATTCAGAAATAATATGCTAGCATTTAACTTTTGCGAAATAGACATGATAATATAAATGGTGACCTGAACTGAACCCAGGTCACCGGATTTTTCCTGGTAATCCTAGCCCTCGGACTATTCATGACGTATTCATTGTTAGCATTTCCCCATTTGATATCATTGTTATCTAGCTTGAAAATATAGGGTGCACGCAAGATATCGACTGAGATTTCTGCAGACAGTACGATTTGTCATATGGAACTAGTTGCTCATCACAAATGTGTTTGATTCCAGGTTGATCATTAGTCTGGCTCCGTAGTCCAAGGAAGGGATGGGCAAATGGCGGACGCGGTACACCCGGGCGCCGACAGGGGCGTTAGATGACACTACCCCTACCGGCGAGTTCACAGTTGACAACTCCTTGCTGGCGGGTGAGAAGAAAAATGGCTCCATTTTGGACGAAGAAGCTAAGATAAAAAACGAGGAGATATTTTGGGACAAGCTAGACGATATCGGTACCCATGATGTACTTGGCACGATGAATGCTCAAGACCAAACCCTTCTAAGTGACCCCTTGAATTTAATTTCAACTAACTCAAAAGTTAACAATGGTGCCGTTATATTGCACAACAAATTAGATTTGGGGGGTAGTTGTATACGTAAAGTGAACGGTTACTCTGAAGAAGCGTGTGACGATGTGTCGGCTACTAAGAATGGCCCCAGTGTGGTGGATGAAGAAGACTTCAAGTGTGGCCTTGGGCCTTGTACTCCAAGGTGGATGCAGATCTTTGCGTCTAAACAAGCCTTTTTAGTGACGTTCTGTATAACATGGGTGCTTCAAGGCATGTATTACACGTACTTTGTGAGTGTTATCACAACGATAGAGAAACTATTTCAAATTCAGTCGAAAACAACGGGCATTATTATGAGTGCCACAGAAATCGGTCAGATAGGAAGTTCACTGTTGTTAACTTATTATGGGGGTCAGGGACACCGGCCGAAGTGGATCGCTTGGGGAATGGTGTTGTTCGCCGTCTCCAGCTTCACTTGCTCTCTACCCCACTTTCTGTTCGGCAAGCAGCTGATCCGTGCGAACGATCTGCTGTTTGTCGGCGTGACCTCGACTGTGGGGAGTCCCTACGCCACGGGCAATACCTCCGACCCCATCTTGCCGAACATCTGCTACACCCCCATGTTGAACGAGTCTGGCTTCAGGAACGAGACGGGAAGACAGGACTGCAACAAGGATTACATGGAGGAGAAGCGTATTCAGTCGAAGCACACAACCATTGTCTTGGCAATTTTCTTCATCTCGTTGCTGGGTGTCGGCATGGGTCAGACGGCTGTCTACACGTTGGGGATTCCTTACATAGACGACAACGTTGCTAGTAGAGAATCGCCACTCTACTTTGGTAAGTCCTTCGAAACTATTCGGGTTTAACAGCAAAGCTCAGCGCCACTAGCGGCCGAGCGGAAAACCAGTATCGTTGGGATACTTATGAGCAGCCCGGCCGCATTTGAGTATCACGAGGCAGTTTGATAGATAGCTATACTTTGACAGTACGGATTTAAAAGACCACAACCATTCATTGATGAGCGAAGGAGTTGAAACAACAACCAATATACGATATTGTTCTGTAGCTGATTACTAAAATAAGACCCGCTGTGGTATTTCATTCCGCAATTTTCCACAACAAAAGGCACTGCAATCAATATGCCGAATACTCTCAAGGTGGGGATACAAATGTCATGACTATTTATCAACTAGGATTAGGTCCGGTATTATGAACCTCGGATAAAATATTAATATTTACAGTGGGTCCGTGGCTTAGTTGAGAACGTGAAAATCAATCGATCGTTCGTCGAACTTGGCATTTCACAAATTGTGTACGGGGTGTACACAATTTGAGTCCACCCCACTATCTGACTAGCTGAAACATGAGACGAAATCCCCGAATTCATTACCAGAAGCCATAACAGAAGTTCAACCATGTGCACATTTCTTGAAAACCCAACATTTAGTCAAATAATAGGCGTCCACACAACAAACGATTACATTTGATTACTTTTTGACATTTGGGACCCATCAATTTCAAGAAAACTGGGGTCGCCGTAGGGCTGTACAAGCAACATATTATAAATGCAGTGAACAAAATGCCCTGCGGCGTTCTCAGCTTTGCCACGGACCCAGTTTAGTTAGTCACTATGGCAACAAAGCTTCCCATTGGTTGTTGCCATGGTGAAAACAAGTTAGTAACCAAATAAATATTTCATTATATTGGGCCTTACTGTCCTGGGTAATACCAAATAAATTGTTTGATAGATGATTGATTGTTTGAAAATTGGAGCAACTTGCAAAGTTGCTCCAATTTTCAAAAACCTATACATCAGCCCATCCTGTCCAGAGGTCTTTCCTCCTCCCATTTTCCCTAAAACCTTTCTAATAGTTATTCTGAGAGGCTTGCTACCCCTCCCCCCTTCCCAATGACTACTAGAATCTTCCCCCTCTTGGAATACCTTCCCATAGTGTGAGTTCAATGCCTCCACTTTATCCTTGTCACTAGTAAATATCTCCTCCCCTGCCCATTCCCTCTAAGTGTGGGTATTTCACCACCTCCTTTTTGGTTCCTTAGATGTTGATACAATCTTTCCCCTTACCGTGAAACCCCTCATCCTCCATTAAACGCAGCATATATTCTTCCTTGGCATCGACCTTTGCCCTATTAAGAACTCCCTCCCACTCCTTAAGTTTCTCCTTACCTTTACCTGTCTTCCTATACCTCTTACATAACCCCCTACACTTCCTCTTCAACCACCTAATTCTTTTATTATAATACACTGGGTCGGCCCCACCACCCTTGGACACATGCGACACAAACCTTTCCAACAAGTCCCTTTATATCTGAAGAAAACTTTCCCACATTTCATTAACTCCCTCTTCCTTACGAGACCACTCCTCATACATCAACAACTCCCTTTGCAAACCCTGAACATCAGCTCTATCATATCTCCAGATTTTTGTATTCCTACTTTCATGATTACTTTCATGCTTTCCCTCCCAACCACTGCCTTCTTCTAACTCTAACTATTGGGACCCTATGGTCGCTCATCCCCTCTACTACTTCCGAGTGAACCCATGCTTCCTTACGCGTTAGTTACGTGTTACATTTTTATCTGGCATCTATATTTTTTACGCATGAATTAAAACCCAAATTGCACTTCATGTGTTATTCAAAGGCTCACGAAAGTGTCCTCAGACATTGCATCGATACTAATTGTACAAGTTCACTTGAATATAAAGAGTTGCGCTCCCCGCAAGTCTATCAAGGAATCTATAGATTCCTTGCTCTACCAGTGAATCCTGGTACACAACAATATTTTCATAATTACAATTGTTGTAATTTGTCTTACTAATCAATAATCTTTACTGTAAGAAGGACATCAACGCTTCGTAGTGGTAAAGTAAATCGTTCACAACCAGTGACGTTCCCAACCTTTTTTTAACTCAAGGCACTTCTACAGACACGCGGCATACGGCATGAGGCACTATAGCAGTTGTTTGTTTCAATTTATGGTTGTCTTTGTTTTTCTCTATGTGACGCACTTACTTATTTGTTTGTGATGTTTCAAAGTCGAGGGATTCACCTTTTTGAACCCGATTAGAACATGTTTCGTACAATGTAAATATTTCACTTTCTGAGGATTGAGTAGGATTGCGCAACGGACGAGTCGCCATTGCAAAAAAAGTTTTAAATAATACACAATGTGATATGGTATTACAGTAGTCACAAGCAATGTTCAAAGATACACTGCCAGTAATGCCACCACCGCCCGCCTCACCCTCTTAATCTTTGATATCAAAACTTCCACCGAGTTATTGAAAACATGTTTTTATTCAATTTAACATAAATTATTGTTGTGAAGGTGCTCGTTTTCCGATTTTAATTAAATATGCTTTTATAATTTGGTATGTACGACGAAAACTACTAAGTGTTCCAATATTCATTTCATACTGGATGGCTTGTTATATGCTAATGACACCCATCCAACACAACCTTTTTTAACCGAGATTGTTTGCATTTGTTGTGGCGCTAGTTTCAATTGGTTTACTTTTAACCGATTATAATGTGTTGCTTGTATCGTGGTGCTTGTTGCGCGAAGCAATATTATAATTGGAGAGATATTCGCCAACCACAGAATGACTAGACGATTACGATGACAAACAAAATACGCTTTCCTACGAATGTAAACTTCAAATGCAAATTTCCTCGATCTACGAAGCAAAACAAACCCCATTATTGTCCCTTCAGCCAGTACATCTTGACATTACGGCAAGTAATCCGAGATGACTTGTGAGATGAATAGTTCCAGAACGCAGCTTTTTACGAGGGCATGTTTGTTTGAACGCTGCGCTGTGAGATGTGATTCTTGTTTTTCAGCAATTACAATTGGTGTTCGCATCCTTGGGCCGGCGTTGGGCTTCATCTTGGGGTCTCTGTGCACCAGACTGTACGCAGACTTGTCAATTGACCCTCAGATTACTCCCACTGACCCGCGATGGGTTGGCGCTTGGTGGCTTGGTAAGTCTCTAGACATGTGTATGTTTACCCACAATTCTTATAAATATTACCGTAACACAGGAAAATATTACTAAACAGTAAATAGTGAATAGTTCTGTACATTTTTAAATTCAGTGTTTACTGTTTCGCTTACATTGTAGTGTCGTACCAAGGTATGCGGTGCTCACGGGCCTCGCGACCTAGGGGCCCCTCGACAACAAACGATTTGTAAAAAATGTTTCTATAAGAACGTATGCATAGACTTCTCATGTGATCTTTCCATTGACTGTTGTCAACAAGAGCTGGTAGAAAGCCCTGAAGTGTAATTGATTCTGTCTGGCTTTTTTTTCTACCGTCAGTAGAACTTTGGTTGTTGTGTGTTTACATTCACAACTTTCAAGCGATTCGGACTCGGTAAAATAGTATTGCTATATTGCTATCCTTACTTTAACTTGTGCTGTGATTCTACTTTCTTCGTGGGTAACTACCGAGTCCCTCACTAGACTCCCATACAACACTAGTAGCTACCTTGGGATCCATTTTTAATTGCATTTTACAGCTAAACCGTGCATCGTAGAGGGAAACGGGGCTTATTCTGGCATCACACAGGCACCCTCATTAGACTCCCATACAACACTAGTAGCTACCTTGGGATCCATTTTTAGTTGCATTTTACAGCTAAACCGTGCATCGTAGAGGGAAACGGGGCTTATTCTGGCATCACACAGACACCCTCACTAGACTCCCATACAACACTATCTGCCTTGAAATCAATTCTTAATTGCATTTTACAGCTAAACCGTGCATCGTAGAGTGAAACGAGGCTTATTCTGGCATCACACAGACACCCTCACTAGACTCCCATACAACACTATCTGCCTTGAAATCAATTCTTAATTGCATTTTACAGCTAAACCGTGCATCGTAGAGGGAAACGGGGCTTATTCTGGCATCACACAGACACCCTCACTAGACTCCCATACAACACTATCTGCCTTGAAATCAATTCTTAATTGCATTTTACAGCTAAACCGTGCATCGTAGAGTGAAACGAGGCTTATTCTGGCATCACACAGACACCCTCACTAGACTCCCATACAACACTATCTGCCTTGAAATTAATTCTTAATTGCATTTTACAGCTAAACCGTGCGTCGTAGAGGGAAACAGGGCTTATTCTGGCATCACACAGACACTCTCACTAGACTCCCATACAACACTATCTGCCTTGAAATCAATTCTTAATTGCATTTTACAGCTAAACCGTGCATCGTAGAGGGAAACAAGGCTTATTCTGACATCACACAGACACTCTAACTAGACTCCCATACAACACTAGTAGCTGCCTTGGGATCAGTCTTTAACCGCAATTGACAGCTAAACCGTGCATCGTAGAGTGAAACGGGGCTTATTTTGGTATCACACTGGCACCCTTACTCCCATACAACACTAGTGGCTGCCTTGGGATCAATCTTTAACTACGTTTTACAGCTAAACCGTGCATCGTAGAGAGAAACGGGCTTATTCTGGCATCACACAGGCACCTTCACTAGACTCCCATACAACACTAGTGGCTGCCTTGTGATCAATTCTTAATTGCATTTTACAGCTAAACCGTGCATCGTAGAGGGAAACGGGGCTTATTCTGGCATCACACAGGCACCCTCCCTAGACTCCCATACAGAGGCGGACTGGGGAGGTAAGGGCCCTGTACGGGAAAGGATCTTAGGTGCCCCGGGAGTTGGCGAAGCTGTAAGGGGCCTGGGGCGAAGCCCCAGCCGCCGGAGACGAAAATTTGTCAGTCTATTATTTTGTTTAGAACGCATATAAACACGTTTAAAAATCGATAAATGATGATAGTTATGTGGAACAACGTGTTGAACTGTGAACACCACATTAAAAAACGAAATTGAAGAAGAAACTTGCCCAACACTGGCAGTTGTATATTTCAAACTATACACCTATTGTTTTCCAACCCTCTACAAATATCGACTACTAGTTGTCCACTCGCATCGTGTAATTTGTACTCGCAACGAGGGAGTGGGATGTAGCTGAGGTCTGGGACGAAGCCCCTGCCGCTGGAGATAATGTCGCCAAAGGCGAAACAATTTTCGGCCCTGCGTGATGCTTAGTGGTCTAAAACGCGTTTTGAGGCGAAATCCTATCATGAAAAACAATGACACTGAAGTCAATCTTGCATTGATAATTCCTTACGTCATAGGTGTAGGATAGGAGTTCGATCCTGTCATTTGAGAAGTAATCTTATGGCTAGTGCTGCGCTGGATCGGATTTCAGTACGCGCCGATTGATATATTTTTGCCACAAAGTTCGCTTTTTTAAATTTTGAACGCTTATAGGCACGTGATCAGCCCGATTTGTCGGTCAGCTATTTTATGGAAAGTGGTTTTGTATTGACATATGACTTGAAAACTCATTTATTTCATTTTTACTGAGCGTATTCTATTATAAATGGGCATAATGGTACTTTCAGAAATAACAACGTTTACTCGCTAACTATCAAAAGTCACTCTCAAGTAGCGAGCTAGCGAGCAGAAATCTTGAGGGTTCTTGTTTCCTATTAATTTGTTTAGAACGCATAATATAAACAAGTGTAAAAATCGATAAATGATGATAGGTGTGTCGAACAACATGTTGAACTGTGAACACCACTGTTAAAAATGAATGAAAGAACTTTCCCAACACTGGCAGTTGGATATTTCAAACGATATTGTTTCCTATAATTTGTTTAAAACTCATATAAACACGTTTAAAAATCGATAAACGACGATAAGTATGTGGAACAACATTTTGCACTGTGAACACCACTTTAAAAATTAAACTAAAGAAATTTTCAGCACTGGCGTTTTTTATATTTCAAACTAAACTATAAAAAAGTAAGCTGAGGAAAGCGGAAATCTCAGTAGCACATCTAGATGGTCTTTATAGCCCTTGTCACTGACATGTGATACATATTATGCTCTTCTTACTATTGTTTCATAATCTATATAGCGTATAAGATATTTTCAGGGGGTTGGGTGGTGGCCCTCAAGGGGGCCCCCACCCGGGGGGGCCCCGTACGGGTTTTCGTAGTTCCGTACCTGCCAGTCTGCCCCTGCTTCCATACAAACACTAGTGGCTGCCTTGGGATCAATTTTTATTGCATTTTACAGCTAAACCGTGCATCGTAGAGGTAAACGGGGCTTATTCTGGCATCAGACAGGCACCCTCACTAGACTCCCATACAACACTAGTGGCTGCCTTGGGATCAATCTTTAATTGCATTTTACAGCTAAACCGTGCATCGTAGAGGGAAACGGGGCTTATTCTGGCATCACACAGGCACCCTCACTAGACTCCCATACAACACTAGTGGCTGCCTTGGGATCAATCTTTAATTGCATTTTACAGCTAAACCGTGCATCGTAGAGGGAAACGGGGCTTATTCTGGCATCACACAGGCACCCTCTCTAGACTCCCATACAACACTAGTGGCTGCCTTGGGATCCATTTTCAATGGCATTTTACAGCTAAACCGTGCATCGTAGAGGGAAACGGGGCTTATTCTAGTATCACACAGGCACCTTCACTAGACTCTACAAGTAGCTGCCTTGGGATCCATTTTTAATTGCATTTTACAGCTAAACCGTGCATCGTAGAGGGAAACGGGGCTTATTCTAGCATCACACAGACATCTTCACTAGACTCCCATACAACACTAGTGGCTGTCTTGGGAACCCTTTTTAATTGTATTTTACAGCTAAACCGTGCATCGTAGGCAGGCGCGGACTGGCTAGGGATGCCGAGATGCGAACGCATCCTGGGCCCCTTGGCAAATTCGGGCCCTTTGGCAGTCCGGGCCCCCGGGCTGCTACCAGAAAGTCCCTTTGATGTACATACTTCTCTGTTTATTGCTAAAAATTCTTAACCCCACTCTATAAGTATTATTTTGAAATTATAATTGAATTTATTGTAATATTTATTATAAATATTCAATGTAATTAATTGAATATAATGGACATTTTTTTTGCTACTGGTAGGTTGGCCTCTGTTAATCGCGCCCTTAAATCGTTTTCAATAAAACCCCAAAAAAGTTTTTACGCCTTCGGCGTATTTGCCTCCTGCGGCTGGGACTTCGCCCCAGACCCCAGCAGCTGCGCCACGCCATTTCGTGCGGCCCCTTCCGAAACTCAGCATCCCAGGCCTTTTTATTCCAGCCTGCCCCTGCTTTCTATACACGGATAAGTGAAATAGTTTATGAATTAGAGCCTATTGAGGAGAGCACGGTTGAACGAAATTATGCGGAAATCCATTGAAAAATCAACTTGAAGGTTTTAATTTATTTAAAGAAAACTTCTTAACGGATTTAAATAATATTTCGTGCAATCATTAGCAACGTTTTGAGAAATAAATTACACACTTCCAAGGTTGTAACTTAAACCGCCATCTCGTAAAAAAATTATATGTTTATTATAAATGTATATTTTTTGTAAGAATAATATGATATGCAAATCATTAGTTTGATTTATTGTTAAAAAATCGCTCATCCGTCAACGCGGAGCGTTTTCCAAGTGCAGCTATCTTTCCGAGCTTTGCAAAGACATTGCATTTTTTCTTATTTCTCGATTTACATATTTTAGATTCAGTCATTTATCCTGTCAGGGTTTACAAAACTGTCCCGATGACTTTACACGTCATACTTCAACAATAATCATTTGTGTTTATAGCTTCGATGTAAGGGGTTGTAGCTTCATGTCTCTTTTACGAGTATGCTTTGTGTTTTCAACCTTACAGCCAACCAGAGGTATCGACCACTGACTATTGGTGATGTTGTCTGATGCAGCGTGTTACCACTGACTGTGTCTCAGGGCTGGTGATGTTGTCTGATGCAGCGTGTTACCACTGACTGTGTCTCAGGGCTGGTGATGTTGTCTGATGCAGCGTGTTACCACTGACTGTGTCTCAGGGCTGGTGATGTTGTCTGATGCAGCGTGTTACCACTGACTGTGTCTCAGGGCTGGTGATGTTGTCTGATGCAGCGTGTTACCACTGACTGTGTCTCAGGGCTGGTGATGTTGTCTGATGCAGCGTGTTACCACTGACTGTGTCTCAGGGCTGGTGATGTTGTCTGATGCAGCGTGTTACCACTGACTGTGTCTCAGGGCTGGTGATGTTAAAGGCATGCGCAGGGGGGGTGTTGGCAGTTGCCTCCTCATTAGGCTAGGTATGTTTTTTTTTTTTGCAGAATGAGGCATTAGATTGAAAATTGTATTTATTAGCGTCTTGCTCACAAGTCACAACACAGTAGAAATGTCCCTGCCTCGACTTCTGCCCGCGGTTGCATGTGTGTTCTGCCACCGCTTGCCGCTCGGCTGCACTCTACGTGTCACACTCATACACGTTTAAAATTTGATTTGTTAGCCCTATATCGCCAAGAATTTGGCTTTGTGACTAACGATTTCCACCACTTTGTAACAATGATATCGTTAATATCCACACTGAATTTTGTGAAATTAACCCATTCAACAGACAACCTACTCCTCTTTTCCATTAAAAAACGCATGTTTTTTTTTTAATCACGCGTGGCGCTTTTTTGTGGGGGGAATCTCCCCCACACCCCCCACTGGCGCCGCCGGGAAGTACTTTGTCCGGGAATTTATTGTGCCCCCCCATTGATTAACCTCTGCGCACGCCTATGGATGTTGTCTGATGCAGGGTGTGACCACTGACTACGTATTTCAGGGCTGGTAATGGTTTCTGCGATGCTGATGCTGGCATCGTTTGCGATGTTCGCGTTTCCGAAGCAACTTAGTTCCGGGCGTCCGCCACCCCGAGCGCTCAGGAGGGACAAGAAGAACCCGAGCTTGAGAGGTAAGAGTCTACTTTGTTGGAACTGTTATTCCCATTTTCTACTCTCAAAATAAGTACTGTACACCTGAACTGCAAGTATAATTTGAAGAACAATCAACAACTTCACTGACGGTAAATTGACATGGGTCCAAATTGATGCTAAGCGAAAGAAAGGAAGTTTTTTGGAAGTGGGTACCTACTAAAAAATAAGCTACTATAATACAAAGAAAATACTGCAAATATATAATATATGTTCGTCATTACATGGAGGAAGGTAACATTTAATACCAAAAGTGTTTTAGGAATCCTTGCATCTGGGTGCACACCGGCTTACTTGATGTGTCCCTCGACAGGGCCCTCATTCCAGTACGTAAGATGCAACCGGTTGCAACTTGCACCGTGGTTACGGGATAGGGGGCGAAACTTAACAACCACCTGAAACTTTTCTGGAATGAGGGCCCAGATGGCTATAATGACTAATTAGTAACAAGGTATAGTAGGGTGTTTGGATACTGTTCAAGACTCAAGAGGTATTACTTAGGCTACTTATCGAACCGAAGACCTCTCGAATTAGAGTATCGTGTGTTGCCGCTAGGGCACCTCTATCTGCTAAAGACCGAGACTAAAGTGAGCACGTGATCTGTAAGGCGGTAGACTGGATCGTGTGTTGCCGCTAGGGCACCTCTATCTGCTAAAGACCGAGACTAAAGTGAGCACGTGATCTGTAAGGCGGTAGACTGGCTCGTGTGTTGCCGCTAAGGCACCTCTATCTGCTAAAGACCGAGACTAAAGTGAGCACGTGATCTGTAAGGCGGTAGACTGGCTCGTGTGTTGCCGCTAAGGCACCTCTATCTGCTAAAGACCGAGACTAAAGTGAGCACGTGATCTGTAAGGCGGTAGACTGGCTCGTGTGTTGCCGCTAAGGCACGTCTCTATCCGCTAAAGACCGAGACTAAAGTGAGCACGTGATCTGTAAGGCGGTAGACTGGCTCGTGTGTTGCCGCTAAGGCACGTCTCTATCCGCTAAAGACCGAGACTATAGTGAGCACGTGATCTGTAAGGCGGTAGACTGGCTCGTGTGTTGCCGCTAAGGCACGTCTCTATCCGCTAAAGACCGAGACTAAAGTGAGCACGTGATCTGTAAGGCGGTAGACTGGCTCGTGTGTTGCCGCTAAGGCACGTCTCTATCCGCTAAAGACCGAGACTATAGTGAGCACGTGATCTGTAAGGCGGTAGACTGGCTCGTGTGTTGCCGCTAAGGCACGTCTCTATCCGCTAAAGACCGAGACTAAAGTGAGCACGTGATCTGTAAGGCGGTAGACTGGCTCGTGTGTTGCCGCTAAGGCACGTCTCTATCCGCTAAAGACCGAGACTAAAGTGAGCACGTGATCTGTAAGGCGGTAGACTGGCTCGTGTGTTGCCGCTAAGGCACCTCTATCCGCTAAAGACCGAGACTAAAGTGAGCACGTGATCTGTAAGGCGGTAGACTGGCTCGTGTGTTGCCGCTAAGGCACCTCTATCTGCTAAAGACCGAGACTAAAGTGAGCACGTGATCTGTAAGGCGGTAGACTGGCTCGTGTGTTGCCGCTAAGGCACCTCTATCTGCTAAAGACCGAGACTAAAGTGAGCACGTGATCTGTAAGGCGGTAGACTGGATCGTGTGTTGCCGCTAGGGCACCTCTATCTGCTAAAGACCGAGACTAAAGTGAGCACGTGATCTGTAAGGCGGTAGACTGGCTCGTGTGTTGCCGCTAAGGCACCTCTATCTGCTAAAGACCGAGACTAAAGTGAGCACGTGATCTGTAAGGCGGTAGACTGGCTCGTGTGTTGCCGCTAAGGCACCTCTATCTGCTAAAGACCGAGACTAAAGTGAGCACGTGATCTGTAAGGCGGTAGACTGGCTCGTGTGTTGCCGCTAAGGCACGTCTCTATCCGCTAAAGACCGAGACTAAAGTGAGCACGTGATCTGTAAGGCGGTAGACTGGCTCGTGTGTTGCCGCTAAGGCACGTCTCTATCCGCTAAAGACCGAGACTAAAGTGAGCACGTGATCTGTAAGGCGGTAGACTGGCTCGTGTGTTGCCGCTAAGGCACGTCTCTATCCGCTAAAGACCGAGACTAAAGTGAGCACGTGATCTGTAAGGCGGTAGACTGGCTCGTGTGTTGCCGCTAAGGCACGTCTCTATCCGCTAAAGACCGAGACTAAAGTGAGCACGTGATCTGTAAGGCGGTAGACTGGCTCGTGTGTTGCCGCTAAGGCACCTCTATCCGCTAAAGACCGAGACTAAAGTGAGCACGTGATCTGTAAGGCGGTAGACTGGCTCGTGTGTTGCCGCTAAGGCACCTCTATCTGCTAAAGACCGAGACTAAAGTGAGCACGTGATCTGTAAGGCGGTAGACTGGCTCGTGTGTTGCCGCTAAGGCACCTCTATCTGCTAAAGACCGAGACTAAAGTGAGCACGTGATCTGTAAGGCGGTAGACTGGCTCGTGTGTTGCCGCTAAGGCACCTCTATCTGCTAAAGACCGAGACTAAAGTGAGCACGTGATCTGTAAGGCGGTAGACTGGCTCGTGTGTTGCCGCTAAGGCACCTCTATCCGCTAAAGACCGAGACTAAAGTGAGCACGTGATCTGTAAGGCGGTAGACTGGCTCGTGTGTTGCCGCTAAGGCACCTCTATCTGCTAAAGACCGAGACTAAAGTGAGCACGTGATCTGTAAGGCGGTAGACTGGCTCGTGTGTTGCCGCTAAGGCACCTCTATCTGCTAAAGACCGAGACTAAAGTGAGCACGTGATCTGTAAGGCGGTAGACTGGCTCGTGTGTTGCCGCTAAGGCACCTCTATCCGCTAAAGACCGAGACTAAAGTGAGCACGTGATCTGTAAGGCGGTAGACTGGCTCGTGTGTTGCCGCTAAGGCACCTCTATCCGCTAAAGACCGAGACTAAAGTGAGCACGTGATCTGTAAGGCGGTAGACTGGCTCGTGTGTTGCCGCTAAGGCACGTCTCTATCCGCTAAAGACCGAGACTAAAGTGAGCACGTGATCTGTAAGGCGGTAGACTGGCTCGTGTGTTGCCGCTAAGGCACCTCTATCTGCTAAAGACCGAGACTATAGTGAGCACGTGATCTGTAAGGCGGTAGACTGGCTCGTGTGTTGCCGCTAAGGCACCTCTATCTGCTAAAGACCGAGACTAAAGTGAGCACGTGATCTGTAAGGCGGTAGACTGGCTCGTGTGTTGCCGCTAAGGCACCTCTATCCGCTAAAGACCGAGACTAAAGTGAGCACGTGATCTGTAAGGCGGTAGACTGGCTCGTGTGTTGCCGCTAAGGCACCTCTATCTGCTAAAGACCGAGACTAAAGTGAGCACGTGATCTGTAAGGCGGTAGAGACTGGCTCGTGTGTTGCCGCTAAGGCACCTCTATCTGCTAAAGACCGAGACTTAAGTGAGCACGTGATCTGTAAGGCGGTAGACTGGCTCGTGTGTTGCCGCTAAGGCACCTCTATCTGCTAAAGACCGAGACTAAAGTGAGCACGTGATCTGTAAGGCGGTAGACTGGCTCGTGTGTTGCCGCTAAGGCACCTCTATCTGCTAAAGACCGAGACTAAAGTGAGCACGTGATCTGTAAGGCGGTAGACTGGCTCGTGTGTTGCCGCTAAGGCACCTCTATCTGCTAAAGACCGAGACTAAAGTGAGCACGTGATCTGTAAGGCGGTAGACTGGCTCGTGTGTTGCCGCTAAGGCACCTCTATCCGCTAAAGACCGAGACTAAAGTGAGCACGTGATCTGTAAGGCGGTAGACTGGCTCGTGTGTTGCCGCTAAGGCACCTCTATCCGCTAAAGACCGAGACTAAAGTGAGCACGTGATCTGTAAGGCGGTAGACTGGCTCGTGTGTTGCCGCTAAGGCACCTCTATCCGCTAAAGACCGAGACTAAAGTGAGCACGTGATCTGTAAGGCGGTAGAGACTGGCTCGTGTGTTGCCGCTAAGGCACCTCTATCCGCTAAAGACCGAGACTAAAGTGAGCACGTGATCTGTAAGGCGGTAGACTGGCTCGTGTGTTGCCGCTAAGGCACCTCTATCTGCTAAAGACCGAGACTAAAGTGAGCACGTGATCTGTAAGGCGGTAGACTGGCTCGTGTGTTGCCGCTAAGGCACCTCTATCTGCTAAAGACCGAGACTAAAGTGAGCACGTGATCTGTAAGGCGGTAGAGACTGGCTCGTGTGTTGCCGTTAAGGCACCTCTATCTGCTAAAGACCGAGACTAAAGTGAGCACGTGATCTGTAAGGCGGTAGACTGGCTCGTGTGTTGCCGCTAAGGCACCTCTATCTGCTAAAGACCGAGACTAAAGTGAGCACGTGATCTGTAAGGCGGTAGACTGGCTCGTGTGTTGCCGCTAAGGCACCTCTATCTGCTAAAGACCGAGACTAAAGTGAGCACGTGATCTGTAAGGCGGTAGAGACTGGCTCGTGTGTTGCCGCTAAGGCACCTCTATCTGCTAAAGACCGAGACTAAAGTGAGCACGTGATCTGTAAGGCGGTAGACTGGCTCGTGTGTTGCCGCTAAGGCACCTCTATCTGCTAAAGACCGAGACTAAAGTGAGCACGTGATCTGTAAGGCGGTAGACTGGCTCGTGTGTTGCCGCTAAGGCACCTCTATCTGCTAAAGACCGAGACTAAAGTGAGCACGTGATCTGTAAGGCGGTAGACTGGCTCGTGTGTTGCCGCTAAGGCACCTCTATCTGCTAAAGACCGAGACTAAAGTGAGCACGTGATCTGTAAGGCGGTAGACTGGCTCGTGTGTTGCCGCTAAGGCACCTCTATCTGCTAAAGACCGAGACTAAAGTGAGCACGTGATCTGTAAGGCGGTAGACTGGCTCGTGTGTTGCCGCTAAGGCACCTCTATCTGCTAAAGACCGAGACTAAAGTGAGCACGTGATCTCTAAGGCGGTAGACTGGCTCGTGTGTTGCCGCTAAGGCACCTCTATCTGCTAAAGACCGAGACTAAAGTGAGCACGTGATCTGTAAGGCGGTAGACTGGCTCGTGTGTTGCCGCTAAGGCACCTCTATCCGCTAAAGACCGAGACTAAAGTGAGCACGTGATCTGTAAGGCGGTAGACTGGCTCGTGTGTTGCCGCTAAGGCACCTCTATCTGCTAAAGACCGAGACTTAAGTGAGCACGTGATCTGTAAGGCGGTAGACTGGCTCGTGTGTTGCCACTAAGGCACCTCTATCTGCTAAAGACCGAGACTAAAGTGAGCACGTGATCTGTAAGGCGGTAGACTGGCTCGTGTGTTGCCGCTAAGGCACCTCTATCTGCTAAAGACCGAGACTAAAGTGAGCACGTGATCTGTAAGGCGGTAGACTGGCTCGTGTGTTGCCGCTAAGGCACCTCTATCTGCTAAAGACCGAGACTTAAGTGAGCACGTGATCTGTAAGGCGGTAGACTGGCTCGTGTGTTGCCGCTAAGGCACCTCTATCTGCTAAAGACCGAGACTAAAGTGAGCACGTGATCTGTAAGGCGGTAGACTGGCTCGTGTGTTGCCGCTAAGGCACCTCTATCTGCTAAAGACCGAGACTAAAGTGAGCACGTGATCTGTAAGGCGGTAGACTGGCTCGTGTGTTGCCACTAAGGCACCTCTATCTGCTAAAGACCGAGACTAAAGTGAGCACGTGATCTGTAAGGCGGTAGACTGGCTCGTGTGTTGCCGCTAAGGCACCTCTATCTGCTAAAGACCGAGACTAAAGTGAGCACGTGATCTGTAAGGCGGTAGACTGGCTCGTGTGTTGCCGCTAAGGCACCTCTATCTGCTAAAGACCGAGACTAAAGTGAGCACGTGATCTGTAAGGCGGTAGACTGGCTCGTGTGTTGCCGCTAAGGCACCTCTATCTGCTAAAGACCGAGACTAAAGTGAGCACGTGATCTGTAAGGCGGTAGACTGGCTCGTGTGTTGCCACTAAGGCACCTCTATCTGCTAAAGACCGAGACTAAAGTGAGCACGTGATCTGTAAGGCGGTAGACTGGCTCGTGTGTTGCCGCTAAGGCACCTCTATCTGCTAAAGACCGAGACTAAAGTGAGCACGTGATCTGTAAGGCGGTAGACTGGCTCGTGTGTTGCCGCTAAGGCACCTCTATCTGCTAAAGACCGAGACTAAAGTGAGCACGTGATCTGTAAGGCGGTAGACTGGCTCGTGTGTTGCCGCTAAGGCACCTCTATCCGCTAAAGACCGAGACTAAAGTGAGCACGTGATCTGTAAGGCGGTAGACTGGCTCGTGTGTTGCCGCTAAGGCACCTCTATCTGCTAAAGACCGAGACTAAAGTGAGCACGTGATCTGTAAGGCGGTAGACTGGCTCGTGTGTTGCCGCTAAGGCACCTCTATCTGCTAAAGACCGAGACTAAAGTGAGCACGTGATCTGTAAGGCGGTAGAGACTGGCTCGTGTGTTGCCACATGCCTGTCTGCTATCCCGCTCGATATCGAATGTCGCTAGTCGCAGATTGTGGTTTGTTTTTCGATGAAAACGTAGGGTCTATAAATTAAACAAGTAATGGATACCTTGTATACCAAGGAGAATCGAAGAAAGGAAACGGCTTCATTGTTTGGGGAATACTATTATATCGCCTGTATCGATTCAAGAGTTGCCATCGTCATTCTCTCGTGAGTGTATCACTTTCGGCAGAGTAATCTTGAAATTTAGAAAGAAAAGTTCCTACATCCGGGATACGGTCTATACAATATGTGCATATTTATCCACGTGTCTGCAGTCAACACAGAGCAGTCACTCCAAGGGCATCCTTAAATAAAAACAATAATAAAACAAGAGAAGAGAGGCGAGCCCGTAACGTGCCCCTGTGACACGTGACTCATTTCCTTGCCTTGTTCACTTCTTTATTTATTACATATACATTACTGTACGTTGTTCTTAGAAAATAAAATAAATAAATAATAGTCCTAATAACAATAATAAAGGTCGGTGCACAATAGCCCGGTAACGATAACTGTAACGATAACGATAACGGGAAAGAAGTTCGATTTCATGTTAAATTACGATACGATGCACAATAAGAGCTTCCCGTTACCGGGCCCGGTAACGGTAACGGGAAGTTCGCCAAGTTTTAACTTAACGTTACCGTTCCCGTCCGTACGTTACCGGGACCAATCAGAATCAAGCGTCCACGGCCTGTTAAAAGTATTAGCAAATAGCCGAGCGTCTGCTTAACGGGCAATTGTGCATCGAATGCCTTCCCGTTACCGTTTTATCGTTATCGTTATAGTTACAGTTATCGTTACCGGGCAATTGTGCACCGACCTTAAAAATAATAATAATAATAGTTATAATAATAATAATAATAATAATAATGATATTTTTTTTTTTTTTTAATCGCACAAATTTTATTATTATTAGAATACAAAATGAAAAGTACAGAACAACTTGTTCCACAAAGCCATGAGGCTATTATAATAATAATAATAATAATAATAATAATAATAATAATAATAATAATAATAATAATAATAATAATAATAATAATAATAATAGTAATAATAATAATAATAATAATAATAATAATAATAATAATAATAATAATAATAATAATAATTTTCATTTCATTCATTTAATTTATTTATTATTCTGTACAATAACACAAGTTTAATATTGAGCAAACACCTTCATGAGCTCTCTGCTCGCTCGAAGGTTTGCTTTTACATACATGAATAAAATAGTGCACAGTCAACGTTAATCATTACAAATTTAGATTTAGACTAAGAACTACGAAAACATGTTTAATTCTCTATACAATCGAACAGTTGTTAAAATACATTGGTGTTATTATACTAAAATCAATGCTAAAACACTTCTAAAACAATGCTGTATATACATTTAAAAAGTTAAGCGTTCTGCGAATAATTAAATCAAATTAAAATTTGTTAAAAAGTAAGAATTACAAAAGCCATGTTTGATTATCTATACAGGTAAACAGTAGTTATCAAATTGTAAAACAATGCTAAAATAATACGAAACTAGTCCTAAACAATACTGAAACAATGTTGAACTACAACTGAAACCACGTTCCCTCTTTGATAGTGTGTTCTGCCAGCTTTTTAAAAGTAATATATTTCATGGAAACAAAGAACTCAGGCATTTGACTAATAATGGTGTTGAACAATTGTGGCCCTTTATAAGTTAATTGGTTTCTCGTGTTTGTCATTCTAAAGTCCGGTACATTCAAGCTCAGCATTCTTGACTTCCTGGTGTTCACACTATTGGTTGTAAAATGATAGTTACTCAAATTCTTAAATACATATGTAACAACTTTTAACAAATAGAGAAGTGACAAAGGAAGAATATTAAACTCTGCGTATATATAATCAACTGATTCAAGACGATTTATGTTGAATATTGTTCTTATGACATAGTTTTGTGTTGTACGAAGAGAAGTTAGTTTGTAGTCAAATGTTCCACCCCAGTGAATAATACCAAATTGCAGAATAGATTGAAAAAGTGCGAAATATAACTGACGTAAAACATGAATAGGCATTATCTTCTTAAGATGGTAAAAAATGTAGTTAATTGCTCTAAGCTTTATTGATAACATCTGTATGTGCATACTCCAACTTAGGGATGAATCTATGTAGACGCCCAGATATCTAATAGAATCACACATTTCAATGCAGCTACATTTACATCCAGTCTCCTTTATACATTTTGAATCATGGTAAACAATCTTGAGATGAGGAATCGTGGCCTGCTCCTTAAAACGAAACAATATATATCTAGTTTTTAAGCTATTGAGAACAAGACCATTTCTGTTAAAATAAGAGGATAAAACACGCAAGTCTTGAACAACAAGGATTTCTAAAATTAAATACGACACAGCTGATAAAACTAGAGCAGCATCATCTGCAAACAAAGTAATCTTGGCATAAAGAGGCAGCAGAGAGACGTCATTAATAAAAATTAAGAAAAATATTGGCCCTAACACAGACCCTTGCGGGACACCACGATTAACAGTCATTTTATCACTAAAAGTACCATTTATTCTTACCATTTGTGTACGTTTATTTAAATATGATTCAAACCAAATACCAATTTTTCCCCTAAGACCACAGTTTTGAAGTTTTTCTATCAATAAATTGTGGGAGATCATGTCAAATGCCTTACTCAAGTCTAAATATACCGCCATGGTCTTGTGATTTTTCTCCATTGCTTGAGTGATATGTTTAGTATGGCTATCTATGGCCATATCCACATTTTTATTTGGCAAGAAACCATATTGATTAGGAGAAAAATAATTGATAGATTGTAAAAAGTTTAAAACTTGATTTTTGACACAAACCTCTAAAATTTTCGATAAAGATGGTAAAAGTGATATTGGACGATAATTGGTCACCATTGTTTTATCACCAGCTTTAAAAACAGGTATAATGACAGCCGTTTTAAAAATGTCTGGCACATAGCCATTGTTGATAGAAAGATTAAACAGGTATTTGAAAATCGGTACAAAAATGTCAATATTATCTTTTATCATACAGATATTAACTCTATCAATCCCGGCACTTGTTTTACGTTTCATGCTTCTGATGACTTGTACAAGATCAGCTTCAGTTATTTCAGAAACGTGCATGGTTTGGTTAACCCACTGCTTCTTAAAATTCTCCCTCGTTGCGTCATCACTTCCTGCTTGCCCGCCGCCGCCAGCCGCAATATTAGCAACATTTATAAAATATTCATTACATTTATAATAATAATAATAATAATAATAATAATAATAATGATAATAATAATAATAATAATAATAATAATAATAATAATAATAATAATAATTATAGTAATAATAATAATAATTATAATAATAATAATAATAATAATAATAATAATAATAATAATAATAATAAAAATAATAATAATAATAATATTTTTGTTTGTTTTTTATTTGTAATGAGCACATACTACAAAAATAGCTTCATATCCACAAAGCCTTGTTGAAGACTTGTCTGTGGGTTAGACAAAAGAAAATAACATATTTGCTTCTCGGTAATTAACATAACTAACGAAAAATAGTTCCATTTCACAAAAGCACATAAAGTCATACATAATACTAAAACATAACATAACCAACACTGGAACATCCAACACAATACATATATTCTACATGCAGTGTTGAATTCAGCTATGATCCCGGGGGGGCGAAGCCCCCTCGGGAATTGTCATTCGCCCCCCCGGGAATGAATTGGCTTCAAGCTCTATATATTACTTAATTTTGAAATGGCAAGGAAATATTGCTTTGAAGGTTTAATAAGTAAATACATTTTTCTGTGTGTCACAAAAGTATGTGACAAGAGAGCTGAAACAAGCATAAAAAAGCAGAGAAGGGCCAGGATTATCTAAACTCCGTCTCAGATTCAACTGGGCATCAAGTGGTTTGTTGAACATATATTTTTGTTTAAATAGTGTTTAAAGTAGTGTTTTTGTATCAGAACACTTGGACAGTGTATTAGTAAAAGTGATGTGGAAGCAGCAGTGGCTTTGAAAATTTACCCCCCCCCCCCCCCCCCCCGCTCATTCGATGTCTACACCCCCGGGATTTAATATAGCCCCCCCGGGGACAAAACTCAGAATTCAACACTGTCTACATGTACAAAATATTATAGAGAAAAGAAAATACAGACAATCACAATAGGGAATGTGCATGAATTTTCTACAGCTCTGAAAGTACGTGGAATATATTGTTATTCATCTGAAGACATCAGAAACCTAATTTAAAAGTTTTAAAATTTACTCATTATATTTCTATATATGTTCAAAGATTTTGATTATCTGTTTCCCGCACTATTATTTTTAAACGGTATGTGACGTCAAAATTCTTGTAAATCACTGCTTATATGAATGACTTTGCATATAACCACCTTGGACTTTGCCACCGCCTCCTAGACGAAACAATCAAATTTTCAAGGTCATCAAGCTAACCTTGTCAACATTTTTACTCAAGCCGTTTTCAAGTCTGCTTTGTATGAATAATATTTACTGATATTTACTGATATTCTATGAAAATAGGTTTGGTATTTTTGTTTTTATAGTAATTGGGCTTCAAAATTAACTATAAGGCGTACTAGACATTCATTCGATTTAATATGATTTTGGATATGATAATTTCCAAATAAGTGTTATTTTATTTATCATTATATGATTGGTTGATTGCTGATACAGGGAAAGTGACGTATGCCCCGTTTTCCCGCCATAAATATGTGTGAAACTTTCAGCTCGTTTTTATAAATGAAACTTTTGTCTATGTCATCGAAATAAAATAGTTTTGTATTCAGGAAGTTAATCCTAATCTAGTAAAATGGTAAAAAAAGATGACGCATATTCCCTATTGGCAATAACCAGGCTAAATCATATAAATAAAACAATAACTATCTATTAGCATAGTAGTTGTAACAAATGCAGTTTAATTTCGGTTTTTAAGACTGACAATTTTTCTAAATGTTTTAAATTAGCAGGGATTTCATTGAATATCAAAGGTGTTATATAAAAAAGCGTCCTCTTTCCATATTTGTTATTAAATCTTGGTAAAGTAACATTTTCTTTTTGCTTCCATCTAGTAACTCCAACAACATTTGCAGAAATTTCATATAGTCTATTGAAATAATATTTTAAAATTTATATTTATAAAGATAAGGGACAGGCAATAGATTACAAAAGTTAAAAATCGAAAATGTTTTATTAGAGGCAAGTCAGTGGTCTTTGACAAAGCAGTATGTTATTGTTTTTAACATTGATTTTTGGAGTTTTACTATTAAGTTTACATGCCGGGAGGATGCTGTACCCCAAGCTAGTAAACAATAAGAAATAATGGACTCAGCTATGGCAAGGTATACTGAACGTAAAAGCTTAAAGGGTAGCACCATCTTTAATTGATACAACTGAAAAGCACAAGATCTTAACCCATTACATAATTTAATTATATGAGGTACCCAAGTAAAAAATCTATCGATAGTTAAACCTAAATAAACGTAGCTCTCTACACATTCAATTTGTATGTTGCAGTTACAAATTACCTCGTTAGCACCACCATGTAAGCATTTATACCAATGGTACACAATATTTAATGGCTGCAATCTATTTTGATTATGAGGTGGACAAATATGAACAATTTTAGTTTTGGTGGCATTAATGATAAGATTGCTGTCGTGGGTCCACATAAGCAATTTTGTAAAATCCTTCGTCGTCATCGTAAATGAAATTCAGCATGTTTGATATATTTATGTGCAAAGAGTAAAACGGTGTCGTCTGCATACATTAATACTTTACAGTTATTTACACATTTTGTTAAGTTGTTAACGTAAATCAAATACAATAATGGCCTCAAAATGGAGCCTTGAGGTACGCCCGTGTCATAGGCCTTATGCACACTAGTGTCCCCTATTTTAACAGTCAGTTGCCTATTTTCCAGATAACTTGTGAACCACTGTGAATAATAATAATAATAATAATAATAATAATAATAATAATAATAATAATAATAATAATAATAATAATAAAAACAATAATAATTATTATAATAATAGTAATAATAATAATAATAAAAATTATAATAATAGTAATAATAATAATAATAATAATAATGATAATAATAATAATAATAATAATAATAATAATAATAATAATAATAATAATTATTTTTTTTTTTTTTTTATATTTGCGCATTAAATAAGACTTCCCACTAAGCTAAAGCCTTAGCTTAACAGTGGGTTGCATAAATACAAACATTGCAGAGCGAGCTGGTACAATTTTTAACAAAACAATATTAAACAAAACACAACTAACAACAAAATTCTTAATATAAAGTTCAATAACACTTCCATGTGAACAATTATAAATATAATATGAATAAATAATACACACGAGACAGGATACTGGATGGCTTCAAACTGAATTTAAACTCATAATGAATAGACACTAGACAGGATACTGGATGGCTTCCAACTCAATTTAAACTCATAACGATACGATACTTTATAAAAATTAAATATTTAAGTGGTAGCTTTTCAAATATTGCTTGACTTCCCATAAATGTGTGAATAATAATAATAATAATAATAATAATAATAATAATTATAATAATAATAATAATAATAATAATAATAATTTTTTTTTTCCTTAATTATAAGAACCCAGTTAATTACATTCGATAAAATCCCACAAAGCTACACACGTAGCTTGTCTGTGGGGATAACAAACAAAACTAAATGAAAGTAATCTAGACTCCAACACCTATTACAACATTAATACATTTCTTAATACTAAATAATTAAATAATAATATAATATTATATAAAATTCCAAAATATAAAGCATTCTTCGAATGCTATTAACATAGTGCGATAGTATCACGTAACAAAAACATTTTTAATTCCCTTTTCACAGTACTTATACTAGCCAAGTTCCTCAGGTCTTTGGGAAGCTTATTAAAATTCAATGGCACACAATATTCCAAAGCATGCTTGCCGTACTTATTGTCAAACTTAGGTATTTTAAAAAACTCGGCTTCTTTGGCACGAGTATACAAACTATGGTCTTTTACGTTTTTAAACATTTCCTGGTAGTAAAACTTCAACACCAATTTATATATATAAATAAAGTATTAACAGGAAGGACATCACACAATCTATATAACCCACTTATTGTAAAACATAAATTATTAGGTTTATTATACGATATTAACCTAAGCATTCTGTTCTGCAGTAAAAGAATATGTTTTATATTTGAAAACGAAGCATTACCCCATGCTGTCAAGGCGTATGAAATGACGGACTCAGCAAACGCAATATAAACCGTTCTTAAAAGAGTAAAAGGTAGTATAAACTTTAATTTGTACAGTTGATTCAAACACGACCTAAGCCTACTACATACTCGTGATATATGCACATCCCAGCAAAAGTTTTGATCGATGTCCACTCCTAAATACGGATGGCTGTAAACTGAATCAATTTTAATTTTACTTTTACACTTGCATTGGATGCTGCTAACATTTTGACAAACATTGCTATGTAAACAATCAAAGGAATGGGTAAAAATATTTATACTTTCATTGTTTTTAATATTATGAGCTGACGAAACATGTGCTATTTTTGTTTTAACTGAATTAATGATAAGTCCATCATCATGTGTCCACCTCAACAAGTTAATAAAATCCTCCTGCAAATAAAGCTCAGCCATTTTTATTTTTTTATGAATTGCTACCAAAGCCGTGTCATCGGCAAAGCAAAAAGAAAAACACCTCTTTATGAACAGTACCATTAAATTTACATTAACTAAATAAAGAACTGGCTCTAATATGGACCCTTGCGGTACCCCTGTTTGACATGGTCTAACTTCGCTATCAAACTCTCCCACTCGCACAATAATTTTCCTTTCTGACAAATAATTTTCAAACCATGCTAACAAGGGACCTCTTACGCCAATCCGTTCAAGAGCAAGCAGCAATTTTCTATGGTTTAGGGTATCGAAAGCTTTAGTAAAGTCGATGAACATGTACATAAAATGTGACAGTTTTTGTTAAGTTTAGAATTGATCAAATTATAAAATTTTAAGAGTAGATCCGACGTACTTTTCCCTTTTTGAAATCCGTATTGATGCTCATTAATAATGTTAAATTTTTCTAAGTACTTGACTAAACGATTTGCAATGTATCGTTCCATAATCTTTTCAATGCTTGGCAACAACGCGATTGGTCTGTAATTAGAATATTCAAGGTGATTTCCTTTTTTATAAATTGGCCTCACAATCGATGTTTTTAGTTTTTCAGGAACTATGCCCTCAGTTAATGATAAATTAACAAATCGTGCAATAACCGGACTTATCTCACTAGAGATACTTTGCAAATCTTTTACTCTTATACGATCTATGCCTGCTTGCTTATTAGGACTCATACCTTACCATACCACGTAAACTCCATTAAAGTATTAAACTAATTGGTCTCCAACCGAACATATACATCGAGATGCAAAAAGCAATTATTTTGAACACGTGTAGGATAGTGCGAAAATTTTTGAACTAAGAAGAATGAAGACTTCAAGAAGTTCTCCATCCCGATGGTGTTTTTCGTGGTTTCCACCGTACAAAGAGCGAATGCTGGGATGAGTACAAATCGGCCACGACCGTACATAGCATCAACAGTTCGGTTTGGAAAAAATAATGTGGACAATGATATATTAAGTAGTTCTAAGTAGATTTTAATAAGGTAAACACATGGAAATACTTGACATTTGTGTCCGTACAACATGTTTTTTGCCGGTTTTGACCGAGTTTGTATGTATTGCAACAATAAAATAATAATAGTAATAATAATAATAATAATAATAATAATAATAATGAAATAATAATAATAATAGTAATAATAATAATAATAATAATAATAATAATAATGATGATAATTTTTTTTTTTTTTTTTTTTCCTTTATTATAAGAACCTAGTTCTTTACATTCGATACAATCCCACAAAGCTACACACGTAGCTTGTCTGTGGGGATAACAAACAAAACTAATTGAAAGTAATCTAGATGATAATAATAATGATAATAATAATAATAATAATAATAATAATAGTAATAATAATAAAAGTAATAATAATAATAGTAATAATAATAATAATAATAATAATAATAATAATAATAATAATAATAATAATAATAATAATAATAATAATATAAATAATAATAAAAGTAATAATAATAATAGTAATAATAATAATAATAATAATAATAATAATAATAATAATAATAATAATAATAATAATAATAATAATAATAATAATAATAATAATAATAATAATAATGATAATAATTAATTTAATTTTTTTTATTTAGGAACGTATGTATAGCGTACAAAAAAATATTAATTAGCAAGGTACATACATTCAATTAAGTTAAGATGCAAAACAAATACTCGATTCCAGCAGGATTGTAAAATTTAAATTATTCAAACAATTTATATCTCGCTCCCAATAACTCACTTCTAGTTTAATGAGGCGGAGATGCATCTAAATAGGGGTACACGGAAGTGGGCGTTATTCTATGTGGGCCTTGTTCCATGTGGGCCTTATTCCTTGTGCGCGTTATTCCGCGTCCCCCTAAATAGGTTGAAGACTTATAAAAGTTAAAATTTTTGAAAGAAATCAAAGCAGTTTTTACATATATTTGCCTAACATCTACCACGTTGGTCATTTGGAATATCAAGTCACTAGAAAACTGTCTGTGCTTGTTTAAAATTATTTTTAGTAATAATTTTTGCATAGTCATCAATGGTTCATTGGTTTAACTTTAATGTATGACATGCTAACTGGGGAGATGGGGGAATTTCCCCCTTTTGGTAATTTCATCCCTGGCTCTGTTTTACTGAAAGGTATCCCTGCCAGGGGTGGCTAAATCCCCACCTTTGGAGACCCATCTCATCTCATCTCATATCATACAAAGTGAATATCTAAATGAAAATAGGTGAACGTTGGTGAAAAGTTTGTAAAAGTTGGTGAAAGGTTAAAATACGAGAATGGAATATCTTAATGACTGATCTTCAATCTTAGCTTTCAAGATAATACCTCAGATCGCTTCTAAGACCATCTCGTGGGCAGTAATATCCCA
The DNA here is from genome assembly GCA_945910005.1 of Isoperla grammatica. NCBI lineage: Eukaryota > Metazoa > Arthropoda > Insecta > Plecoptera > Perlodidae > Isoperla > Isoperla grammatica. Next base: position 499,793 of record OX246746.1, on the reverse strand, counting down.
ACATGTTTGCCTCCGGCGGCTGGGGTTTTCCCCTTACGGCCCAAGCAGATGCTATACCCCTCTGCCTGGTTCTGACTCATAAACATCTTGACATGGGCTGACATTCAGCTAAGCTTTTCGACCATTTTGAGTAAGTTATATATATGTTTTGAGTTTCCTACATCGATAACGGGCGTTATTTGAAGACGCTTATTTACAGTGTGAACGGTATCTGAAAAGGCGAATTATCAACAACATAACACGTATATATGCTCATATTACAGTACAGACTTGTTTCGCGGTTACGACACTCATGTGTTATGTAAACTTATGGGAGACACGTTGCTACTGTCTTTTGATATCTTGATTATAAATCGTTTTGTCTACGGAACTAGGCCAAATTAGCACACGTAATGCATGCAGCATACTGAACCACGGCTAGTTTGCTCGTGACGTCATTCCTACATGGCGGCCGTGCATTGGCTGTACTAATCTCGTTCTAGCTGTTATACTATTCATTTTGAAGAAAAAACTTATAGGAAAACATATTTAGTTTACATGTCAGTGGTCATTATATAGGTTATTTCAAAATTAACCCAGTAGTTTACCTGTTATAACAATTTACACATCAAGAACCGGCAAATAAGCAGTGTGATTGTTTTTTTCAACTTCAATTGGCAGAAAACTAACGATCGGATTTGGACGAGAGTTCTTTAATATGTGCCAATAATGTGAGATAATAAACAAATAAACGTTCTAGCTAGAAAGTGCCCCGAACGAAAATTCATGGCAACCACTAACATGCAGGGTGCGTAAAAAAAAAAAAAAAAAAGTTTCACGTTTCACGGCCCAAACCGCAGCTTTTAAGGTCCAACCGCTGCACCTTGCATATTAGTGCTATGAATGTTGGTTCAGGGCACTTTCTATATAAGTTTATTTTTTTATTATCTCACATCATTGGCACAATATATTAAAGAACTCTCGTCCAAATACGATCGTTAGTTTTCCGCCAATTGAAGTTGAAAAAACCATCACACTGCTTATTTGCCAGTTCTTCATGTGTAAATTGTTATAACAGGTAAACTACTGGGCTAATTTTGAAATAACCTTTATAATGACCACTGACATGTAAACTTAATACGTATAAGTTTTTCTTCCATATGAATTCGCCTTTAAGATTGTCAAGAGAAGAGATAGCGTTACTGTCGCCGCGAGAAGTGTGTGACTGTGATGGCAGCTTCGATGAGGTCGGTGAGACAACTCAACACTGCTATATGCGTAACAACAGTTTTTATTAATTGTATTAAAATCTAAGCAGCCAGTACTGTCGATATCTACATATATGAAAGCCTGTACCAATGTAGAAGATCCGTGAGCCATTCATATACGATAAACATCCATAAATAACTATTTGTTTTACAAATATAACCTTGGATATGTAGTCTCGGCGTGCGGTTGGGCCGTGAAAATACGCACCTTGCATTTTAGTGCATGCTACGAATTTGCTTCCAGAGCACTTTCTATCTAGAAAGTTTTGTTATTGTCTGCAAAGGCTGCTACGCATGTTTGGAGAACTCTCGAGCAAATCCGATCTTTAGTTTTTCGCCAATTGAGTCTGAGAAAACAAACAATTTCCTATAGCTGTCCATCTCCGATGCGTGAATTGTCATGACAAGTCAACTATTATGTATATTATTTTGAAACCATCTTTACAACAATAATTGATACACGAACTAAATATTTTGTCATATAAGTTAAACCATAAAAATCAATACAATAACGACTATATCGACTACAATTTTGTCCGCTAGGGGCGTATCGAAGTTTTGCGATCGCGAATAGTTTTGAAGTTGGCGAGAGCTCTCTGTTATATGTAGTCGTTGCCATGACGGTTACAAAGTCACCGTTCACTTTTACGCAAGTATCGTAAATACAGACGTACGGTAAGCCAAACAAAACAGCCTGAACCGGGAGAGAATCGAACCCTGGACCTTCATTGGAATCAGGAATATAGTCAATAAACCTACACAACCAACGTACTTAATTTATTTATTTATATTTTATTAGTAATTAATGTATTTTTCAATAACATCTTGGCTGATTTTGATTTGTAGAAACCCTCTGTCGCAATTGAAGGTTTTGAGGTTTTCTCGCCCGGAGGCGAGAAGGCCGATATAGGGCCACAACACGGCCCTCTGCAGCCTAAGCCTATAGGCCTAGGCCTACACTTCCAGCTTATATCCTCGCCACTTTCTACATGCTTGAGTGGTACTATGTACCTTAGTTGATTATCATCAAACATATAAAATAGTTGTCAGAGCATAACGGATATCGTAAGAAACTATAAGGCCTATAACAAGGTTTCTCAACACCGCCCACACGCAGACCCACGCCCCGGGAAGGGCCTCGCTGCATGGTTGTTATCTTGATAACAATAAACACACTGAGATATTGAAAACTCACTTTTTTATCCAGTTCAGCATGAATTGTCAGATTAATGAAAAATATTGAATGTTTATTCATGAAAGTGGCCTTTTTTGTATCTCGTAAGTAGTCGAAAACTATAAGCACAATCAAAATGTATAAGTTGGCCACCTTTTCAATCCACTCTTTAGGAAAAACAATCATGTCTTCGGCTCCCTGCCGCAGGTAATACTAGATTTTTTCCGAATTTGTCATAACCAATCCCAGTCATGAGAACTCTGGGCTTTTCTCGTAAACGTAAAAGAGAAAAAACCAAGAGAAAATAATTTATGCTCGGCTCAAACTCCGTAAAATATAAACACAAACAAAACACCTATAAACAGTATCAAAACAGCAATAGTACCGTATATGAATTATGTATTTAGAGACGTTTTGCAACAATCATCATTAATAATGCACATTTTTGTATGTCAAGGTAACATAAATATTGTGCCGCGTTTGGTTTTTAATGAACGTAGTATAACTTAGCAGTAAGGCTAAACCTCAAAGTATGAATTCACTTTGATTGTAGGGTTCACCACAAATTTAGCCAGTTATGATCGCTGTAATAGTAATAGTAAAATCAAGACTCTACCATAAAGCTATAGTTGGAACAAAAGAGAAATAAATGGCAAGAGATACAAACTTAAATTGAAAATTAGCGGAACAATATAATTATAAAATGTAATTCAAGTTAGACAAAATAATGTGTTGAGTTGAAGATGTGAAAATATTTTTAAATTGACATAGTTTGAAGCTCAACCCCCTAGTTAAGTGACCACCGTCCAGCATAACCAGTGTTGGGTAGGAACGGATTTTTTTAATTTCGTTCCTAGGAACTAGTTCCTTTTTAAGAAACGACACAGTTCCTTTTTTCGAGCCAGGATCTGTGGAACGACATAGTTCCAATTTTCCAGGAACTGTAACTTATTTTTACAAGTTCCCTTTATCTTAACTTGACTGTACAAACTTGAAAGATGAAAGAGCCAAAACATAGTTAACTTCCAAATGACGCAAATGGGACAATCATTCTAATTTTGATTCCTCCAAATCTCAACCAACCAATTGTATGCGTTCTTTGCAAACCCTTGGTTTTGTGCATAAAGCCAGATACTAATTGCTTGGAAAGATCGAAAGGAAAATGGTTGTTGCAGTAAGGAACTCTTTAGGAACTTAGTTCCATTTTGAAAGGAACTTAGAACTGGAAAGAGTTCTTTTTTCCTTACGAGGAACGGAAACTGGAACTAGATCCATTTTTTTAGGTTCTTACCGAATACTAGGCATAACAAATATAACTGATTATAAATGATTGTCGGGTTGTCACGGGGGTAAGGGATGGTCACATCACATACAGCTGGAGGAGGAGCAGCAGGGGAGCGTCAAAGTAAGAACATCTCAAAACTACTTCTCACTTCACCTTAAACTTCATTATTAATCTTACCTTCATTCATTCATTGACAATTTATTCAATATTATGAAATGTAATTAATTATGTAGTGTTCGACCTTTTGAAAAATATTATCATATCATTGTTTAGATCCAATTTATTTTCGTTATTTGGTGGTGGGCCCAAACACGTTTCGTGAAAGGGTGGGGGGCTGACACTGTTTTATATGTAGCCTGCATGCAGTATTAGACACCCAGGGCAACGTTATTCCGTGGACGAGTATAAAGTCTATTCGCATTCTGCCACTCAATAACTCGTCCTGTTGAGTTGCAGGAGTGAACAAGTGAGCGAGAGTAGAAAGTGTTTTGGGCACTCTCCACTCACTCACACTCTTGGTTATTCAATAATATTTCTTTAGTGAATTCTCCGTGATACCTTGTCCTCTTTCTTACAGCTAAAAATTGTGAATATTTCAGTTTTTGTTTGTACCGTGCAAACCTGTGGAATGATTAGTAGATAATCAACGTATACGTACATTCATAAACAAATTATTAGGTATCAGTTTATGGTACACTTTGTTTGGACAAAATCAGATAATAGCCATAAGAAATAAATTACAATTAATTATAACCATAGCGAATAATAAATACAAAGTAATAATTAAGCGAGCGAAGCGAGCGTCTCCACTGGACTCTTATTGCACGCGTCGTTCTGTTTTTTTTTTTTTTTTTTTTATGTTTGTCGATAGCGGTCGAACGGAAAGTCCGATCAACTTGAAATTTGGACCATCCACAAGCCTCGATGTGGATTGAAGGTGTACAGTTTTGAGGCAAAATCGTTTGAAAAGTTACACCATAGTTACTGCAAAATATTTTTCTGAAACAAAATGGCGGCAAAATGTTAGATAGCCATATTTGTTTACAGATTTTTACGGTCACGAATATGTTCATTTAATGGCGATCTGATAAATATTGGCAAAGTTACACAAAAGTTACTCGAAAATGTTTTTCTAAAACACAGTAACGGCAAAATGTGAGGTGGCTATCTTATAGTAAATTTTTGTGCGGTCACGAATATACTAATGTAAACGAAATCTGATACGTTGAGACAGTACGGAACATGATAAAAATGAAAACAAAAGAAAACAAACCCTCAGCTAGCTCAAACTTTGGGTTGTAGAGCACAAAATAATAATACATGAACAGTTGTTGCTTAATTTAAAAAGATGAATTGATGGTTGTAGGATATGGAAATTAAAAAATAGAGTTGTATAAAATATAAATCTTAATGTTTAATTAATTGACACAAAAAGTTACACGTACAAGGATACATAACAAAAATGAATGAACAAAGGAAACAAATATCTGAAATAAATATCGTTAATACTAATCTACCTTCCTATGGCCATAGTATGGGTAAAAAAGTAATAACGATACCTGCTGTTGTAGCGCTGACTGGAGATGACTTGATGGATGAAGATGGTAATGGTGATGAAGATGTTGACGATGTTGACGCAGCAGCCGGAGAGCTGGTGTGAATGTTCGGATGATAACAGTGTCTATTGTGTTGTAGTTGTGGTTCTTGCCTGATTGTTGTATTATTTGTTGTTACTTCATTTATGTTTACGTATGAATAAATTTTATGGTTGTTATTATTAGACAAACTTATACTTAAAACAACACTTCACTCCTAAGTTATCACGCACTCGGCCCACCCGGCCATTGTCTCCTTGATAAACTACCGACCTCCTCGGCCCGCGGCCGTCTTCGTTCTCCAAAACTCGACTTATTCGGCCCGCGGCCGTCTTCGTTCTTTTTCACGTCCCTCAGAACTCCGGCTACAAACTTGCCCCTGTGTTCTTAGGGCGACCAATCAGAAGGCTCATAATTAGTGACGTCATGGAAGATTTTGAATTTGGTTTACCCTAACTAGGGGGGTGTAGTGGCCTAAAAATGGACTAGCCTGGTACTAAGCCTTGAAGTGGAAGCTCTCACCCTCGGCGTGGTAACAACCTCTGACCTCCCCTCCAAGACAAATACCAGACCGTCATTAAAAATGTCAAATAATTTAGAAAACTGATACCCTTCTGAGAGGTTTCCCTTGACTTGGTGCGCATATGGCTTTTAAGAACACCCAAGCCGTGTGGGACAAGCCTGTACCGTCTCAACGTATTAAAGGCAAAAATTACATTTCAAATGCTGTCAATAACTGTTAGTAACGGTGGCGGACCGCGGCGAAAACACTAGACAGAATGGCAACGAAAATTCTTAGCAACGCACATTGCACTGCATTCAACAATATCGGGAAGTATAATAGCTATGGAAATTAGGAAAAATTTTGCAATGCGCATTCTTGAATTGTTTTTAATTGTTGTTTTTATTAGCTTTGAGATCTTTTCGCCAGAACGTTCGTAGATATGGACGCGCTCGCTTATCAACGCGTCAAACAGAGCGTTTTCCTAGTAAATAATAATAGATTCGCCGTTGGGAGAAAGGCCAATCGTTTCAGATATCCTAATAACGACCTACAGTAGTTTCACTTTTTAAAACTCGGCATGGTTTTACAGCGCTGACGTGACAAAAGTGCTCTAACTAAATGAACACCTACTTGACACAGCGAGAGTGGAGTCCAGTCATAAAGTAATGTGTCGTTACTTCTGTAATCATTTAAAAGCTACTTTCTAAAGGTCATTAGCTAATATTGTCTTTCTAGTTACTTAGCCAAGGGAACGAATCTTGTTTATGATGTTTCCCGTATGATTTGTTTATTATGTTTACTTCCAAGACACGGTACTTTACGCATAGGGTTATTCTCCTTTCTTGGTGGTTGTGTGTGTGTATGTGTGGGGGGGCAGTGGCGTAACTAAGGGGGGGTTTAGGGGGTTTAAACCCCCCCCCCGAAACTACCTCGAGAAATATTTTACTTAAAAACTACATTTACATAATACTATATTGTAAGATCCTTAAACCATTTCAGTGTATAACAATCGCAACAAACAACATTTTCATCATATTTATCATACCACTTCACTTAGATAAGCTATATAATTTCTTTCAATAATTCAATTAAATTATTTATGTGTTCATCTACAACTAATACACCTTTCGCTCGAACCAGTAAAAGTGAGGGTACCTATAAATAAAAGTGCATTAATCTAATATTACAATATCACGGTCTGTGAATTAAAATTTAAATAACGTATGTGACTTGTGACCATGAAGTTTCAGTTTCACTTTATGTTGAGATTATATTGAACAACCACAAAACATTAAAAACACAATTTCGATGCAATTCTTATTTAGAACTATTAAAACCTAATGTAACACTGTAACTTCAATATAATACAAACAAATAAGTAGTGGTTCGAGTAGTATTCTTTGAGTCTAAAAGGCACGAAATAATTATAGAAGTGAAAAAAAATTTCGCCTTTGGCGAAATGGCCTGCGGCGGCTGGGGCTTCGCCCCAGACCCCTTCAGTCCCCTCATCTCACTTTTCCCTAATTAACTCCCCCCCCCCCCCCCGAAATAATTCCTAGCTACGCCACTGCGGGGGGGGGGGGGAGGGGTCACGAACCTCCCATTATTATTGAATTAGCACCATTTTGTTCACTACTCTAATAAACTGGCAGGGCTCCTTACAATCTATCTTCTAAGTTATGGTAGGCCGATAACATTACGTTCAACATGTAGAGATTTCTTTGTTCCTCTTGTTTCTAATCAAAATAATGCCCACATGTTTAGAGCTGAGATTTTGGAATGAATACAGAGTAAAATAACGTGGTTTACATCAATGTTTTTACGCGCCGAGACCTGTGTCCTGTGCCCTAGTAGGTCCCGAGTCCTTAAACCTTGCACACGCCGAGTCAAAGGTCCTGGGTCCCAGGTCCTAGCAGATGACGACACCAGCACCTACGGAGTCCTGGGTCCTAGCACGCGCCGAGTGCGTTGTGTCTTGTTTTGCAACAACGCATCTCTGAAAGTCAAAGTTCGCCTCATTTCTCTGGGTTTGTCGTTATTATGTCATTCTGAGACGTGACCTTGAGTCTTGTAAGCAGGGTTCGCGCATGTCATTGTGCAACGTGTGTGGATGAGCAAGCTTTCCTGGCCACAGACATGGATGTAGTTATGTGGATGAGCAAGCTTTCCTGGCCACGGACATGGATGTAGTTATGTGGATTAGCAAGCTTTCCTGGCCACGGACATGGATGTAGTTATGTGGATGAGCAAGCTTTCCTGGCCACGAACATGGATGTAGTTATGTGGATGAGCAAGCTTTCCTGGCCACGAACATGGATGTAGTTATGTGGATGAGCAAGCTTTCCTGGCCACGGACATGGATGTAGTTATGTGGATTAGCAAGCTTTCCTGGCCACGGACATGGATGTAGTTATGTGGATGAGCAAGCTTTCCTGGCCACGGACATGGATGTAGTTATGTGGATTAGCAAGCTTTCCTGGCCACGGACATGGATGTAGTTATGTGGATTAGCAAGCTTTCCTGGCCACAGACATGGATGTAGTTATGTGGATGAGCAAGCTTTCCTGGCCACAGACATGGATGTAGTTATGTGGATGAGCAAGCTTTCCTGGCCACAGACATGGATGTAGTTATGTGGATGAGCAAGCTTTCCTGGCCACGGACATGGATGTAGTTATGTGGATGAGCAAGCTTTCCTGGCCACGGACATGGATGTAGTTATGTGGATGAGCAAGCTTTCCTGGCCACGGACATGGATGTAGTTATGTGGATGAGCAAGCTTTCCTGGCCACGGACATGGATGTAGTTATGTGGATGAGCAAGCTTTCCTGGCCACAGACATGGATGTAGTTATGTGGATTAGCAAGCTTTCCTGGCCACGAACATGGATGTAGTTATGTGGATGAGCAAGCTTTCCTGGCCACGGACATGGATGTAGTTATGTGGATGAGCAAGCTTTCCTGGCCACAGACATGGATGTAGTTATGTGGATGAGCAAGCTTTGCCACATACATGGATGTAGTTATGTGGGTGAGCAAGCTTTCCTTTCCACGGACATGGATTTAGTTATGTGGATTAGCAAGCTTTCCTGGCCACGAACATGGATGTAGTTATGTGGATGAGCAAGCTTTCCTGGCCACGGACATGGATGTAGTTATGTGGATTAGCAAGCTTTCCTGGCCACGGACATGGATGTAGTTATGTGGATGAGCAAGCTTTCCTGGCCACGGACATGGATGTAGTTATGTGGATAGCAAGCTTTCCTGGCCACGGACATGGATGTAGTTATGTGGATTAGCAAGCTTTCCTGGCCACAGACATGGATGTAGTTATGTGGATGAGCAAGCTTTCCTGGCCACAGACATGGATGTAGTTATGTGGATGAGCAAGCTTTCCTGGCCACAGACATGGATGTAGTTATGTGGATGAGCAAGCTTTCCTGGCCACGGACATGGATGTAGTTATATGGATGAGCAAGCTTTCCTGGCCACGGACATGGATGTAGTTATGTGGATGAGCAAGCTTTCCTGGCCACGGACATGGATGTAGTTATGTGGATGAGCAAGCTTTCCTGGCCACGGACATGGATGTAGTTATGTGGATGAGCAAGCTTTCCTGGCCACAGACATGGATGTAGTTATGTGGATTAGCAAGCTTTCCTGGCCACGAACATGGATGTAGTTATGTAGATGAGCAAGCTTTCCTGGCCACGGACATGGATGTAGTTATGTGGATGAGCAAGCTTTCCTGGCCACAGACATGGATGTAGTTATGTGGATGAGCAAGCTTTGCCACATACATGGATGTAGTTATGTGGGTGAGCAAGCTTTCCTTTCCACGGACATGGATTTAGTTATGTGGATTAGCAAGCTTTCCTGGCCACGAACATGGATGTATAGTTATGTGGATGAGCAAGCTTTCCTGGCCACGGACATGGATGTAGTTATGTGGATGAGCAAGCTTTCCTGGCCACGGACATGGATGTAGTTATGTGGATGAGCAAGCTTTCCTGGCCACGGACATGGATGTAGTTATGTGGATGAGCAAGCTTTCCTGGCCACGGACATGGATGTAGTTATGTGGATGAGCAAGCTTTCCTGGCCACAGACATGGATGTAGTTATGTGGATTAGCAAGCTTTCCTGGCCACAGACACGGATGTAGTTATGTGGATGAGCAAGCTTTCCTGGCCACGCACATTGATGTAGTTATGTGGATGAGCAAGCTTTCCTGGCCACGGACATGGATGTAGTTATGTGGATGAGCAAGCCTTCCTGGCCACGGACATGGATGTAGTTATGTGAATGAGCAAGCTTTCCTGGCCACGGACATAAATGTAGTTATGTGGATTAGCAAGCTTTCCTGGCCACGGACATGGATGTAGTTATGTGGATTAGCAAGCTTTCCTGGCCACGAACATGGATGTAGTTATGTGGATGAGCAAGCTTTCCTGGCCACGAACATGGATGTAGTTATGTGGATGAGCAAGCTTTCCTGGCCACGGACATGGATGTAGTTATGTGGATGAGCAAGCTTTCCTGGCCACAGACATGGATGTAGTTATGTGGATGAGCAAGCTTTGCCACATACATGGATGTAGTTATGTGGGTGAGCAAGCTTTCCTTTCCACGGACATGGATGTAGTTATGTGGATTAGCAAGCTTTCCTGGCCACGAACATGGATGTAGTTATGTGGATGAGCAAGCTTTCCTGGCCACGAACATGGATGTAGTTATGTGGATGAGCAAGCTTTCCTGGCCACGGACATGGATGTAGTTATGTGGATTAGCAAGCTTTCCTGGCCACGGACATGGATGTTGTTATGTGGGTGAGCAAGCTTTCCTGGCCACGAACATGGATGTAGTTATGTGGATGAGCAAGCTTTCCTGGCCACGGACATGGATGTAGTTATGTGGATGAGCAAGCTTTCCTGGCCACAGACTTGGATGTAGTTATGTGGGTGAGCAAGCTTTCCTGGCCACGGACATGGATGTAGTTATGTGGATGAGCAAGCCTTCCTGGCCACGGACATGGATGTAGTTACGTGGATGAGCAATCCTTCCTGGCCACGGACATGGATGTAGTTATGTGGGTGAGCAACTTTTCCTGGCCACAGACATGGATGTAGTTATGTGGGTGAGCAAGCTTTCCTGGCCACGGACATGGATGTAGTTATGTGGATGAGCAAGCCTTCCTGGCCACGGACATGGATGTAGTTACGTGGATTAGCAATCCTTCCTGGCCACGGACATGGATGTAGTTATGTGGGTGAGCAAGCTTTCCTGGCCACGGACATGGATGTAGTTATGTGGATGAGCAAGCTTTCCTGGCCACGGACATGGATGTAGTTATGTGGGTGAGCAAGCTTTCCTGGCCACGGACATGGATGTAGTTATGTGGATGAGCAAGCCTTCCTGGCCACGGACATGGATGTAGTTACGTGGATGAGCAATCCTTCCTGGCCACGGACATGGATGTAGTTATGTGGGTGAGCAAGCTTTCCTGGCCACGGACATGGATGTAGTTATGTGGGTGAGCAAGCTTTCCTGGCCACGGACATGGGTGTAGTTATGTGGATGAGCAAGGTTGTTAATTGTTGGGGGTGGTCAAAGATTATAAGGTAGAGAGGTTGAGGGCAAGCAGAGTGAACTACATTTTTCGTTGGCTGTCCGCTATTGGCAGAGATGTGCGAACATGTTTTTTTTTTAGTTTGAAATTTCGTGGCTTGAAAACAGACAATGGCGATGCCTTGTTGTAAAAAAACAAAATCCACAAATTTGCTTCCATATGAGTGAAAAAATGTTGTTTTGTGATGATAGGCTTATTAGCTTTGATTTTGTCATTTTGGCTGGCACTAAGGTGTTAATAATCAATTTTACAAATTCCAGGATGATTTACATATGATTGATGACAAAAGCAAGCATATAAGATTGACAATCAGTTTTTTGTTGTAACTCATATTCATCTGAAAACTTAGCTTGAGATTTTGGATTTAGTTTCAAAATTTTGTTGCTAATTCGCATTTGAAGACATAATTGCTAATATCACCTCTAGTTCGCGGTTTCAACATGAATATTGCAAAAATTCGCAAAATAAAACATATAAATGAAAAGGTCATGCATGTCTGCCATGGCCATCATGCCAACAAACAGGTTTTATTTAAAGAAATACTGTGCTATAAATAATCTTTGGCAATTGTAATGAATTGTAACTTTCTTTGTATAGATTTCCCGAAAGCTGTGAAGAGGCTTCTGAAGAATGACATCCTGATGTTCCGCACGGCCAGCTCCGTTCTTCATATTCTTCCCATCGCGGGCCTCTACACGTTCCTCCCCAAATACTTGGAGTCTCAGTTCAGACTCGCAGCGCATGCAGCCAACATGATCTCAGGTATAGAAACATTTCATAGGGTGGTTTCTTTGCCGTCATTGTCAACAAAAAATACACCCAACTAAATTTTCAATTTTTTCAATTCAATTTCTTAATTTTCGTCATACAATTTACATTAGGGTCTATGCAATACATTACATTACAATGATTAAGGATCTACAATAAATAAGAAAGGTTGTGAGATATTCATTGGAAGAGGAGGAAGAAGAAGAAGAAGAAGAAGAAGATTGAAAAGAAGAAGGAGGAGAAGAAGGAGAAGGCAAAAGAGAAGGAGATGGAGAAGGTGAAGGAGAAGGAGGAGCTAACATTAAAATTAAAATTCTTTCACATGTATGAAGTAAGTTGCAGGTTACAGACAGCTGTTACAAACTATAAGGTGTACAAAAGATGGAGTTGTAGGAGTGGATCGGGTATAACATTTTAGAGAAAGTGAGAGGAAATATGATTGTTTACATTACAGTGAAGGCCTTAGTAAGGCACTTCAGTATCTAGAAGCATTCTCAAATATCAAGATAACAATTAAAAAAAACATGAATAGACTGAGTTGTATCCTCTTTACCCTTAACCTGCCCGTGGTCACTACTTGTCTCGTGTTGCAGGAGTGGGTGGCATTCTCGTGATGGGGCTCGGTATTATCATCAGTGGAGTCTTCATCCTGAGGGTAAAGCCCAACGCCAGATTCGTGGCAGCGTGGATCGCCTTCACAGCTGTTATCTACGCAATAGGTATTACACTTGTAGACGTGCCCGACAGTCGGCGTGACGTGCTATCGGTCGATACCTGCTCGGGACCCCGGCCTATTCGGTTACTCTCCCATGTCTGTCTGAAATGAAAGCAGCCGAAACGAATGCATTTAAAAAATATTTGCCTGTCTCCAAAGATGGACAAAATAGCGATTCTAAAATATTACCTGAAATGGGTATGTATGCTTAGGGAGGACATTGCAAAGCGATTGAGGAACTGAGACTGTAAGCTAATTAGAAACAGCCAATATCATTTAGATGGCAGTGGATACGAAATTCTGCTAGGAGATTTAGAGCGATTTAGAGGACCGTGATCACTGCAACACAGCTCAAATCAAAATAAACATAAAACCTACACAGTTGCATAAATGTGTTTTTCACAACACAAGATTTACAACCTAGAATGCCCTAGGAATGTCTCTTTATCATAGGAACCCTACAAGGTAAAGTGTAGGCCTACGCCAATATTATTCTGTACATGTATCAGTGGCAGTCCTAGTGATACAATAGGTCTAGGCTTTAGTTTTGGGCATAATATTTCTCTAATGGCGAGTGTCATGGCTGAGATTTTCCAATAACAAAGACTGTCTCAAATGAAATTTGAATACTATGTTTATTGTTATTGGATCACTCATTATAATGGAATGTAATTGTGTATTGAATGCAGTTTGGAGTACAATATCGTGTAAACAGCTAATATCCATGCTTAATATTATGGCTGATTCATTTCACCATTAAAAAGGTTACTGGTACCATATTAGGCCCACACAAATGGATTCAGGCGGGATTGGGCAATACAAAAGTTATGTAGGCCTGTAGGCCAACAGTAGGCCTAGCTCAACAGATGGTAGCCATCAAAAATCCTTTTTGGCTAATGCCTCCACTAGTGGACACGCCTTAGAGTATAAAGTCACAAATCTCAGTAAGACCAGCAAGAAAAAAACAAAATCACATCAATTTATCTCATTCCTTCACTACAATGTCCAAAGTTTAAGAAACAAATGTCTTGAAATTGAAATAATCCTAGAATCAAGTAATGTCGACATCTTCTGTGCTAGCGAGCACTGGCTACAGTAGTGTTCCGCGGGAGTTTACACCATGGCCACACCATTTTCCCGCCGTTTTGGATACCCCTAGATACGTTGAAAGATAAGCTACCCCGGGATTTCTTGTTTTCCAAGAACGATCGGACCTCATCGCCTTGAAGAATGTGAGGCATTCATGCACATTAAATGAAAACAGGACATGGCTATAGCTATTAAAATAATTGCGTTCTTTTTGCCGAGTACATTTATGAATAGTAGCAAAATTATGTTTTTTACTGCAAATGTTGCGAAATTGTTGACAAGTTTTAATTTTGATGAAAAATGTTTTTTATTTTTGTCTGTAGGACAAAAACAACGCAATTTACGAGCAGCATAAAGTTTTGTTATTATAATTAACAAAGTGAGAGCGAGTTGAGTTTTGATTATTAAAGTACATAATTTTAATTAGCCTATTTCGATTATAACAATTTTACTATTTAACGATAGAAACATTCGTTTTGTGATAACAAAATGTCAAAAAGGCTATACCTGTACCATATTATAATTTATTTGAAAAATGCACACACATTCACACACATAAAATGATATGTGGATATCAAACTGGAAGATTAATTTAATGCTTATTGGTGATTTTACAACAATCAATTGAATATTTGTGTTATTCGCTTCCAGTCAGCATCTCGTTTATTGGTTAAACCCAGGTTTGTTTTGTCCCCTTGGATATCAAATAGGCGTGTGGTATTTTTGGAAACACTGTTCAATGCAATTCGTGGTCACCAATAAAAGCAATGAATTAGTATTTGAATAAGGATGTAAAATAACATTTTCATTTTCCAGTAGTACAAAGTCACGAACCAAATGTGATTTTGAACTAAATTAACACAATTAACTATAATATATGAACGAGTTTCGTGCGTAGATACATTTTTGCTATGATAATACAATGTTATAATAAATAAATATTGAGAAAATAAACTTAGCTAGGACTCGAACCCAGACCATTGGTATGCTCTAACTAATGTATTTAATCGTTTCATTCCACGGCGTAAATTGTCAATTTTTGTCGTAGACACGAAATCAAAAAAGTAATCTGTATGAGAAATATGTGCAAATTTCAACTAAAGCGAATTTAACTCTAATTATTGAGTATATCTCAAAGTAAATAAACAGCAGTAAACAAGTATATAATACCTGGTAATTACCAAATACCTGTCTAATGGAGAGGAACAAGTAACACATTATCATATTCAGTCATCTGAATTCCTCGTCCTTTGCTCGAGTTTGAATGGAGATAATTGCTCGACTGGACTTTGCTCTAGGGGTGTACCAAGAAAATTACCTGAAAGCTTGGTGTAAACTCCCGCGGAACACTACTGTAGTAGAAGGGGAAATAGAACACTACAAGCTGAATGGGTTTACCCTCAGTAACAGCCACTGTAGAACTCAACTATCCCGAGGAGGTACCGCAATCTTTGTCAGAAACACTCTAGCCCATATGAATATAATACCCAGGCCAGATCTGCAGAAAGGAAATATAGAATTAAAACTTCTTAAAATCATAGTGTTTTAAATAACTTTTAGTAATAAGTTGTTAATGATATTTATTATTATTTACTTGTACAAGGTTAAACACATGTTAGTTTAGTAAAGCTCTTAACACGTTGAGCGTTCTATTTAGCTCGGGAGCCATCTTGACTGGTGTTGCCAACTGTCGGCACATGAATGATTGTTGTTGTTGTTGTTAAGATTAAATTATAACTATCGATATTATGACATGCCCTTTTTTTTTTTTTTTTCTGTGACAATTATTGACAAATTGACAAATATTGAGGATAATATTAACACAATCTTAAGTTTTATAACTATACTACAATTACTTGAATCAAATTTTAAACATGAATGATTTTATGGATTAATCTTGGAATCTAGCAGGCATCTTGATCACACGACCCCGCCTGCTGAGTAGTTGGGAGCCTCCACCATCCATAGGGACCTTCTGGGGATGTTGAACGCCCGGTCGGATAGGCGTAGGAGCTGACCCGGATAGAACCTCTGGTGGGGCTGATAACTCAGGAACTGGCTGTAGAGATGGTTCTCCTGAGGCTTTAATCGGGCTGCCTGTAGGAGTTGTCGCTCTTGGGACGCCTTTTTCTGGAGTGCTTGGAGTCATTCTTGACACGCTCGTAGTCGGAACAGGACGCAGATGGACTCGATTTCTCCGATAGGATGCTCCATCAGGGGTCGAAACATTGTAAGACCTTGGCGTATCTTCACGTCTAGTGACTGTGGCTGGTATCCAATTTCGGGACTCTTTCTCCATAAGCACAGGCTGGCCAGGATGTAGTATAGGTAAGGGTTTAGCTTGGTGGTCATGATATTGTTTTTGAAGGTTTTGTTTATGGTTTAATATTTTAAGGGTATCTTCAGTATGGAATAAGGGTTTGAGAAGAGTATCAGGGATGGGAAACATTGTGCGAATTCTCCGGCCCATCAGCATTTCTGCCGGAGATGGTAGTTGATACTTAGGTGTAGCATTGTATTCCATTAATGGGATGGCAATGTCTTCCTGTGCCCTGACTGCCTTAATCAGTAGACCTTTTATGGTTGCATTTGTTCGCTCAACTTGGCCGTTGCTTCTTGAGTAAGTCGGACTTGAGGTGATGTGAATAATGTTCCATTTGTCATAGAACTCTTTCATTTCCTTTGAGTTAAATGGAGGTCCATTATCAGAAATAAGATAACCCGGTATTCCATGAGTAATGAACATGTTTTTTAGTTGTGTGATTACTGCTAAAGCATTTGTGCTAGTCATCTGCCTGACTTCTGCAAATTTTGAATGGTAATCTACTACAACCATAAACTCCTTGTTATTTATTTTTACAAAGTCGATTCCCAGTTTGTTCCAAGGTAGGTCAGGTATGGTATGTGGTATCAATGGCTCTCGGCTGTTTGATCGAGAGTAGCTTTGACAAACGTTACAATTCTGTACATATGTGGTGATGTCGCCTGACATACCTCTCCAATACATAGCATCTTTAGCTTTGGCCAAACAAGAATTTATCCCTTGATGCGCTTGATGTATGATGTTAAGCATAGGCAACTGTTGACCTTTTGGAATCATAAGTTTAGAACCCAAGAAAAGGTAACCATTGTTTTCATGCAACTCTTCCTTTCTATCCCAATAGATATGAGCTACGCTATGTGCATCTTTAGGTTTGTGCTTTGGCCAACCATTGTGAATGTAGAATTTAATGCTCTGAAATTCTTCATCTTCTTGTACGTCCTTCAGAAACACTGTTTCTTTAGCATCTGACATGTTCACGAGTGAATGTACCGCATTCGCTTCACCAAACAGGTATCGCGTCTCAACACGTGCATCGTCTTTTGGCTGTCTAGACAATGCATCAGCCATATACATGTATTTACCTGGAACATGTTTTAAGGTAACTGTGTAACGAAGGAAACGAAGACAGAGACGCTGTAGCCGTGGAGAGATATTCTCCAATGGCTTGTTTACTAAACCGAGAATCGGTTTATGATCTGTCTCAACAACAAAGTTTCGTCCATATAGATAGAAATGGAAGTGTTCACATCCATATATTATCGCCAGAAGCTCCTTTTCGATCTGCGCAAAATTACGCTGAGCTGGTGTTAACGTGGCTGATGCAAACGCGATTGGTTTGTTGTCTTGCAATAACACAGCACCCAGTCCAAATGAACTAGCATCAACTGAGAGTGTCGTTTCTTTGGTCTCGTCAAAGAACGCGAGCACTGGAGCATGCGTTATGCAAGATTTAAGATGTTCAAATTCAGTTGTATGGATTACATCCCAGATGAATTCGTTATTTTTATGTAGAAGTTGACGGAGGTTGTGAGTCTTTTCCGAGAGATTTGGTATAAATTTTCCCAGGAAATTTATCATACCCAAGAATCTCTGAAGTTCCACTTTCAAACTTGGTACAGGGAATTCTTGTATGATTTTAACCTTTGCTTGGTGGATTGAAATTCCGTCAGGGGTGATTTGAAGACCTAAGTACTTGATTGTTGATACAGCTAGTTGTAATTTGTGAATGCTGAACTTGAAATTTAGTTTTCGGGCTCGGTCGAGTAATGCTTTAAGTCTTTCATTATGTTCCTCTTCAGTACGCCCATAGATCAAAATATCATCAAGATAACTAAGAACTCCTTCCAGGCCTTCAAGTAACTTATCGATTTCTTTTTGCATTATTTCTGGTGCACTCTTTATCCCAAACGGTACACGTAGGAATCTATATCTACCATAGGGTGTTGATATCGTGCATAGCTTTGAGCTTTCGGGTGTTAGTGGTATTTGCCAGAATGCACTGGAAGCATCGAGAACT
Source organism: Isoperla grammatica (assembly GCA_945910005.1). Classification (NCBI taxonomy): domain Eukaryota; kingdom Metazoa; phylum Arthropoda; class Insecta; order Plecoptera; family Perlodidae; genus Isoperla; species Isoperla grammatica. The sequence goes on along the minus strand of OX246746.1, from coordinate 481,448 downwards.
GTGAATACCTTTGCACCTTCCAATTTGGCAAATATTGCATCAGGAGTTGGCATTGGGTGATGTTCTCTTTTGATGTAAACATTTAAAGGTCTGGGATCCATACAGATTCTGATTGAACCATTGGGTTTGTTGACTACCACAATCGGGTGTACCCAATCTGTAGGTCCTTCTTCCTTGACAATTATCTCATCGTCTACCATTTTCTGTAGTTCTGTTTTAACTTTTTCCTTCACAGTTAGTGGAAGTTTCCTAGCGGCTGATATTTGTGGTACAGCATTGTCATCTAGTGTAATGTTGTGGGAACTGCTCAATTTTCCTAATCCCTGAAATACATCTTTGTATTCTTCAACAATTTGCTTAGCGTTTACAGTAGGTTGTTTATCTATGTTTGTAGCATGTAAACGGCTAACTAGATGTAATTTTTGACAAGCCTCTAATCCTAAAATGGGAGGAGCTTGTGCGCATGCAGACACATAGAATTTCAAGTTTACTTTTCCCTGTTTGTTATGTGTCTCACACTCTAGATCGCAGCTTCCTAGCATCTTTAGTTCATGGCCTGAATAAGCTGTTATGTGATTCGTGGTTGTTTTAAGATGTGGTTTATTTTCAAGTTTTTCAAACATTTGTCTCGAAATTATGTTAACATCTGACCCTGTGTCAAGCTTGAAGTTTATTTTTAAGTTTCTAATGCTTATTTCTAGTGATGCGGACGATAATCGTATATCGATAAATATCGATAATATCGTATATCGATACGATACGATATGCGCCGTCGTATCGCGATATTCATGACGATATTATTTTGCACCCAGTATCATGATAAATTGTTAACAGGGAAGGATACCTCTACGTCAAAAACCGCACAAAATTTTCATTTTTAAATCATATCACAAGAATGGGCTTCGAAATCGAAAATCTGAATCAACAGCGCATTGTGGTTTAGTAAACCCTACACATTGAAGGCGCTAAGTCGTGACTTAAATTATAATCAGTATGTTTTTTTATAAATAATCAATTTAATTACTAATTATCGAATTATAATCAAAATACTACGCTTATGGTTATAATATTGTATTCAATCTGTAGGGCTTACCAAAGCAAAGTTCGCTGCTGATTTAGATTTTCGATTTCTTGTTGCAATCTTGAGATATAATTTAGAAATGAACATTTTCTGCGGTTTGTGACGTAGAGACTACCCTTTGCCCACTTCATGGTATCGTCATAGTTTACAATTTCGCATGGCGGTTATTTGATTATTCTATTGATGTTAGCCGAGCATCCCTTGGCAAAGTTTGCACGGACTATTTTTAGGCCTCGATTACCTGCACTCATTCATTGACTTCCTTCCGAAAAGTCTGCATTGTTTGACATCTTTCAAGATCCAAATCTACGTTTCACTGCTCCGCTGCCTCAACCCCCCCCCCCCCCCCATCCCGTCCTTCACCAGCCGACAAACCGGTTTGTTTGGCCATCGGCTACAATCACAATGCGCTATTTGATTGCTATTATCGCGATAATATCGTATCGCGATATTATTATATGCTCACGATATTATCACGATATATCGTGATATATTGTGGGAAAAAATGCGATTATCGATATGAATTTATTTATCATAACGCATCCTTACTTATTTCTTGTGTCCATGATCGCTCTGTTATTGCATTTGTTTGGATATGTCCACAAAAGTACTCTGGATCTCCCAACGAATCTTCATCAGAGTTTGCATTTTGTACAGCAATCTGTCCACAGCAATAGTCTTGTTCACTACCTGAATCCTCCTCTTCCGAGTTTGTTTTTTCTATAGCCAAAACTTTACCCTGAGAGTCATATTTTGCTCTGCAAGCTTTATGGAAGTGACCTGGTCTCCCACATCTTTTACATTCTTTCCCATAAGCTGGACATTCTTGTGGCTTATGTGTTGTTCCACAACGCGAGCATGCAAATGTTTTGTTGCTAGCACTGTTTTTGTCCTGCTGTTTTTGTGTGTTAGTATTATGGTGTTCTGGATTAGGCCTAGGTCGAAATCTTCCTGACCTGTCACCTTTTTTCGATACTGAATGTGTAGTGTGTGACATCATGGCCTGTGTCTGGCGTTTTGATGACTCGTCAGCCCTGCATAAGTTAATTGCCTTATCAAGAGTCATGGCAGGATCTTTTAGTAGTCTCTCTCGCATAGGCACTTCTATGATACCGCCTATTAACCTATCCTTTATCAAAGAGTCAGTGAGTTCGCCAAACTCACAATCTTTTACCTTTTCGCGTAAATTCATGACATAATCATCTATGGACTGACCCTCAGCCTGATTGTGTGTAAAGAATAAATACCGTAAGTAAGTGGTATTCTTGAATGGTGCATAATGCGCGCCAATTGCATCTAACACTGCTTTTACTGTTCTTTGTTCTCCTTCAGGGGGTATTGTGCGTAGATGGTTGAAGACGGCTAGGCCCTGGTCCCCAATCACATGCAGTAGGTTAGCTATTTGTTTGTTTCTAGGTTTTGTGTCAATATCTGCTGCTTCAAAATAGATTTCATATTTCTGACGCCATCTGCTCCACGATTCGGCTGGAGAATTGCCGGCCTCAAAGGGAGGTGGTTGAGTGTATGTCGTCATTGCTGTGCAATACCATTGATCTGTGGCTTACCTCAGTCGACGATCTTAACTTCTGACACCATGTTTTAAATAACTTTTAGTAATAAGTTGTTAATGATATTTATTATTATTTACTTGTACAAGGTTAAACACATGTTAGTTTAGTAAAGCTCTTAACACGTTGAGCGTTCTATTTAGCTCGGGAGCCATCTTGACTGGTGTTGCCAACTGTCGGCACATGAATGATTGTTGTTGTTGTTGTTAAGATTAAATTATAACTATCGATATTATGACACATAGTAGTAGCAACGTACAGGGCTCCAGATGGAGATGTTGCCCTATTCCTAAACTCACTTGACCTGATTCTTCACCAAATCACAAAAGAAAAGAAAACTGTTATCCTAGCAGGTGACTTTAACATAGACATTCTACAACTTACAACAAACCAGACTCTTCTAGGTGACCTGTTAGCATCCTACAACTGTATACCAACTATAACAGAACCCACCAGAATAACAGCCCACAGTGAATCTTGTATTGATAATATCTATACAAACACTAACACAACTTTCAATTCCTCGTTATTACTTATTAGTGAGTGGTCTCTCCGACCATGAAGGTCAATACCTCAAAATAGAACTGACAGACCACAACCAATATGACAACAAGCCAAAATACAGCTACAAACGAATATTCTCGGAAGAAAACTCTAGATCATTCTGCAATCTGCAGGCCGACGACGTGGTGATGTGGTACAGTGGAAGAGACACAGAGGCAATGGAAGAGGAGATGAACAACGCATTGAAGGCACTGGAAGAGTGGTCAACATTGAACGGAATGGTAGTCAACGAGAAGAAGACAATGTACGACTATTATACCAACGGTCGAACTGTCCCCAATTTCCAACTGAAGTATGCAGGATCACTACTAAATAAGGAAGATAACCCTGCTTACTTGGGGATGACAATGGACCAAAAAATGAAAGGATCGCAACAAATAGAAAAGATGTGTGCAGCAGGTAAGAGAAGGCTGAGCTTGCTGAGGAGAGTGGCAGGAGTGCAATGGGGAGCAAATGAGGAGACATTGGCAACCACATACAAAACATATGTACGACCCCTCCTCGAGTATGGAGGTGCCCTACTCGTCACGGCTCCTAAAGCAAGCAGGGATGCATTGGACAGGGTGCAAAATCAGGCCCTACGAATAATCACAGGAGATGTCAAAACTACCCCAATTGCTGCAATGGAAGCAAAAACAAAAGTGCCTTCTCTGGATGCGAGGAGATGCATGGCGGCAGTTCATCTACACGAAAAATTAATAAGACTGGACGAACATGAATGGGACAGAGAACCGCTCGAAAAACTGAAGACTCATAAAACCTTTATCACTGTAGTGGACGAGATAAAGACTGATCTTGTCGGGAACTTGTTAAATACTACAACGAGAGAGAAGATTCCCCTACCTAACATAGTAGTATCTGCACTTGATGTACCACATGAGTTGACAGTGGACGGCACGAAGAAGTCAACGTGTACGAGTGAAGAATGGAAGATTTTATCAATGAGACATGTCCACAGACACTACCCAGAAAATGAGTGGCTACACATTTACACAGACGGCTCAGCAACACCAGGTGCAGGTCTGGCAGGGGCAGGAGTATACTGTAGGGAGTTTGAAGAAGCCCACCCTGCGGGTATGAATGGTAGCAGCTATAATGGAGAGATGACAGCAATCCAGAAAGCACTCCTCAAGGCAAAGGGTTGTACCAAGGACAAAATCGTGATCCTAACTGATTCTTAGGCTGCAGTACAAGCATTAGCCAGCAAGGAGGATGTGGATGAAGACATCAGACAGTGCAAGCTAACGATCCTAAGGCTGAACAACATAGGCAAAATGGTAAAGCTACAGTGGATACCTGCACACTGCAATATACATGGCAATGAGAAGGCCGACTACCTGGCCAAACGTGGGAGCAAGATGCCGCAACCAGCAATACCAATAACCTACAGAGCCGTTAAATCCCATGTGAATGCAGCGATGTCCAGCAAAGTGAAGCAGCAGTGGGTGGAGAAAGGACAAAACAAGACGTGGAAACAATACACAACAACCACAAGACAAACCCCCCACAAATTCAGCAGAAGAATAGAAACCGCGCAATTCAGGCTTAACACACAACATGACCTATTGGGGAAGCACCTGCACCGGATGGGAATATTTGAGACTAGTATCTGCAAGCTATGTGGAGTGGAGGAACAGGACAGGAATCACCTCTTCAGATGTAGTAAACTTAAAACAGAACGTGACGCATTGCCTAACGGCATGAAGAGAGAAGAAAAGGAGGCCTGTCTCTACTGGTTGACCAGATCTAACATGATGGCCTGATTAAGCCAAATGTGGGCATATGATAAAAAAAAAAAAAAAAAAATTCTGCAATCTACTCGAAAACGAAACATGGGCAGACACAATTGATCAACAAACAACAGATGATAAATACAAGCACTTTATGGACGTGGTAATCAATAACTTTAACATAGCATTCCCCTTAAAAAAACTACTCGATAGGCCTAAATCTCAGACCAAACCCTGGTTTACTGCAGGAATTCAAACCTCTTGCTCTAGGCTGGGCTGTCTGACAAGAATCATCAAAACAAACACGTGCTCCAGCTAGTGCATTCAGAAATTATGTAAAAAGATATAAGCTCATTTACAAAAAAGTCCTAATAGCAGCAAAACAAATGTCAGTTAATAACCTCATAAAATATTCAGACAATAAGAGTAAAGCCATCTGGAACATAATCAGAACACACACAAACCACAAATCCAACCTTAATGACAATCCCAAGGTCGATAAGATCGAAAATGGAGGCACCACTCTTACTAACGAGGCAGAAATTTCCAAAGCCTTCAACAATTTTTTTATTAGCATCCCCTCAGAACTTGCAAAGGGGAACCATTCACCCTGTAACCATGATCCAGATGCAATAACCATTCTTAAAACAAACGTTCAGAGTAACATCCATACTATGTTTATGAATCCCACCTCACCACAAGAAATAAAATCAATAACGCTAAACTTAAAAACAAAAACAGCTCAGGATATAAACGAACTCTCAGTAAAAATTATAAAAAGATGTATAAACTACCTTCTAACTCCTCTTGAGGATGTTTTTAACAGTTCCCTTCAATCAGGCATTTTCCCTAAACTTATGAAACAAGCTCTAGTTATTCCTATTTACAAAAAAGGTCAGAAAAGTCAACTAAACAACTGTAGACCCATTAGCATTCTCCCTGTCTTTTCAAAAATTCTAGAAAAAACAGTAGGTATTCGCCTACTTAACTTTCTACAACAACATGACATATACTTGTGAAAAACTAACATGGATTTTTACCAGGAAAATCAACTGACTCAGCAGCAGCAGAGCTACTTGATAAAGTATACAAGTCCCTAGACCAAGGACATAACACTTTAGGAGTATTTTTTTACCTAAGTAAGGCGTTTGATTGCGTCCAACACAAGCTATACTAATTGACAAGCTCAACCACTATGGCATACGAGGAACAGCTGGGGAATGGTTCTCTTCCTACCTCAGCAATCGTCAGCAACAGGTTGTCATTAATAAAAACAAAAACTCGGCATCAGGATGGAAGGTTAATAACGTAGGGGTTCCACAAGGCTCAGTCTTGGGTCCCATCCTGTTCCTCACACTTATTAATGACCTACCTTTATACTGCAGTAGCAGTACATGCAGGGACATTCTAGTTTTTGTACTCCATATGATCCTTTTTGCAGACGACACTAGCATTATTCTATCCTGCCCATTTCCAACCTTAACAAAGGAAACTATTAATAAAATTGTTCAGTTAATATGTCTATGGTTTCAAGCCAATAAACTGTTCTTAAACGAAGACAAAACCCAACTACTAGATTTTAAAATTAAAAAGAACGCCAATCCGAGCCAAAACAGCATTTCAATTAATACCAAGCTGGTTAACCCCGGAGACAACTGCAACTTTCTCGGTCTTGGTATAGACAGGCAACTCAACTGGCAATCACACATAGAGAGCATGTGTAAGCGTCTAAACTCCAACATTTACGCACTTCGAATACTATCTTCCTTGTCAAGTGGGGAAACACTACGCACTGCATATTTTGCCAATTTTCATGCGACCATGTCATACGGCATCCTATCATGGGGAACTGCTGCAAAATACCAATTAAAACGTGTTCTTACACTTCAAAAAAGAGCTATAAGAATTATAGCCAATATAAAAAATCGAGACAGCTGCCGGAGTAAATTTAAGGAAGCTAACATAATGACTGTCACTAACACCTTCATATACAAAACTGCATGCTTCATCAAATCCAACCACAATTCATTCCCAAATAACATATCCCACACCCACAACACAAGACAGAAAGACGCACTACAATATCCCCAACACAAAACGACAAACCTGGAGAAAAGCCTATATTACATGGGGAGAAGAGTTCTCAATAAACTTCAAAATCTTTTAAAAGCAGATATACTCAAGCCAAAGCTTAAGCAGTACCTCCTCGAACACCCTTTTTATAGCCTTGACGAGTTCTTTGACCAGTAGAAATTACCAGTAGTATGTTATCTAGATTAAATTCTTAGGATTAAAAAAGATTAAAATTAAATTAAGATTAAAATCTAGTATTACAACTTTACATTAATCTTACTAACCTATGTTGTTTGCTATTATTGATATTATTATCAATTATCATTAGGCATAACTCTCCTGTAAAATTAGTTTTAGTATAATTTATGTAACCATCCTGACGAAACCCAAATCATGTATCCACATAGATAATGGTGAATAAACTTACTTTACTTTACTTTACTTTACTTTATGTAATCTTAATTGAATGATCAAGTTCGAATTCAGGCAAAAATCATATCAGGACTTATGAAAAAGTTACAGAGTAGGAGTCCCGGACCTTATCGTGGTGGGCTGGTTTGTGTGTTTTGGTGCTTCCGAGAGCTATGCCGGCGGAAGCATATGCTTCTGGTAGGTCCACCCTAGCCGGACAGATCGAGGGGGAGTAGTTCGATGAGAGGCAGTCATATCTTACCTTTCCCTTTTCCTCCCATTTATGTCCTACTTCTCCCCCCCCCCCCCCCCCACCCGTTGTCATATAATCATAGTTGTCGAGTACGTTGTTAAACAACAAATAATCGAATAAATTAAAATCAATGGCAGTTAATCTCATCTATGCCAGGCCTCACCTGTATATACTAAAGCAGTGGTTCTCAACCGGGGTGCCACAAATTGTGTGTTGAAATTGAAAAAATATATTATTTGTGAACAGTTTGCTAATAAAACAAAATAATAATTATGTAGTATTATAACAGTAGGCCTACAAATGAGAAGATATTTTAATAATAGTGTAACCAGGATTGAATTTTCTCTGAAACATAATACATCAAGGATGCAACATTTTGTACTGTAGATTAACACACTTACCCTCCACCACCCTCATACCCGGAATAACATTTAACAGGGAAGGATACCTCTACGTCAAAAACCACACCAAATTTTCATTTTTAAATTGTGTCACAAGAATGGGCTTCGATATCGAAAATCTGAATCAACAGCTCACTGTGGTTTAGTAAGCCCTACTAATTGAATGCGCTCTTATATTATAATCAGTATTTTTTTTATATATAATTAATTTTATTACTAATTATAGAATTATAATCAAAATACTATGCTTATGGGTATGATATTTTATTCAATCTGTAGGGCTTGCCAAAGCAAAGTGCGCTGCTGATTTAGATTTTCGATTTCTTGTTTCAGTCTTAAGATATAACTTAATAATGAACATTTTCTGCGGTTTTTGACGTAGAGACTACCCTTTGCCCTTAAGAAACAATTCAGAAAACATGATCAAATTTCTACTGCAGTTTCCAATGTCATATCTGTGTAAGTTAGGGGTTTCGCACATTAAATCAAAGAAAAGAGATTCAAGGCTTTTATTAGTTCCCACAAATCATACCCACAAATCATATCAGTACCCACAAATCGTAGACATTTGCAAAAAATGTCAAAGCTAGATTTCCCACTGACCTTATAATGAATGTTATTTGCAAAAGTAAGTGGCTTTGCAATTACTAAATCATTTAATTAAAATTATAAAATATTCTTATATACCTACCTACTTTTAAAGTTATTGGTTTTTATCATGGGCATTAATGGAAGGAAGGGGGTGGGGGTGCTGTGTTTCTACTGAACATTGGGAACCAGCGTATCAAAGTGAAGCCACTGCTTAATTAAGCCTGTGTGTATTCCAACCCTGTGCAACGCATCATTCGTAACTCTTAAAATTGCTCTCTGTTGCTTTAAAACTAAAACACAAGAAATTAAAAATGATGTAATATCCTAGAGCATTTAAAGCTCGATTTTATTAGTGTTGCAAAGTTCAATTATAATAGTGTTTGTTATTTTAAATGATTAATTTCGCTTGAATTGTAGTGAGTGTGTAAACACACTTTTTAGTGTAACTTTTTTTTTTTAAGCATTTTGCTTTAGTGGTGTCATATCCCATTTTGTAGAATCACTGTCAGTAGCATTTCCTGCATATGGGCTTAGCCTCACCAACAATTCTAGTACAGTACAATATAATCCAATAGTAGAAGAAACGATTCAACTCGTATTCGAACTGTCAATTTTCTGCACCATACAATGGATTTTAGATTTTAATAGTTACAAGAAATGTCGTTAGATGCAGCACCAGCCTTGTGTATGTAGCTTGCCCTACTGCTTATTGCTATTGCTAGATCAATAGATGCTACTAGTGAAGTCAAGTGGGGCTAGGTAAAGCACCAGGACAAGTCCAATGCTTACTTCACATAGCTGTGTGCATACTGCATAACCTTACCTGGATACTGGTTAAATAATGTTGTTGTTATGTTAATGTTTGTTTATTGTAAGTAAATCCCTGAGCAGACTCATTTGGGATATTTTACATAGTCAAAACTTTCAGTCTATGATTGTAGCTTAAAATAATAGAGTAAATTAATGAAATAAGAACTGTCCAATATAACCAGCATTAAAATAGTATGGTATCATACTATCACTTTGACTCCAAGTTACAGATTCTATAAAGAGAAAACAGAATTCATCAATTGAATAAAATAAGCTGTTGATAAGGAAGGTCTTCAGGCTATTCTTAAAGCAGTTATCACTCTTAATGGACTTCAGTTCTTGAGGCAGATGGTTGCAAACTCATGTGTGGTATAATGGACTAAACATCTTATAAAGTCTATTTACTTATAAGAAGCAAAGTGAATGAATGGAGAAACCCCGCCGAGGTGCGCATTGTGGCCGATTGCAAGTTGTCACCAGTGAAGGCTTCGAGCTCATCAACTGTTACCCCTCCTGCCCCCACCACTCACCCGCCGCTACTACCTCGGCACTGGTCGAACCTTTCTGCGCGCCGAACCGAAATAATTACCCCATCCCTTTATCCCATTGTCCAATAAAACATTTTATTTCTATCACATTTTTTGTAAATCTTATTAATTGGACTGCCGCCTGTTGTTCGTGGCTCAGTGTTGATCATGAGACTTTTTGAGTTTTTCTCCTACGATGAAAACAACTGTTTAAATTCACCGAAGTGGATCAGTTGTTTTATCACAACACACACAGTTCGCCGATTTGAATAAGTTGTTTATTTTATTTCTAAAGACGTAAATCGTAAATCGTATTAATCATTGGACTGCCGCCTGTTGTTCGTGGCTAATGTGTTGATCATTATTTCTTTATTAGTTTCTTCCTACAGTAAAAACAATGTTAGGCGATGTGTTAATGTAGCTTGACCGTCATAGTTGTTTATAAAAATTGCCAAAACTTGAGGGCTGTAAGTGTAACCAAACCTTACGAACAATAAAGTTATTCACAAGAAAACAACACGTGAGTCTCAATGTTAACTACAACGACCGGGTAGTTTCTAAGAAAGAACCCCCCCCCCCCCCCTCCCGCTATCCCCCAATGAGAAGAAAAATATATTATACTATTTGTTGTTGTTTTATGAAGTATTACAAATCGTAAATTCTTCGTTTTAAAACATATAAAGCGTGTAGCTGTTTATCTGAATATATTTCTTATGAACATAATAATATTTATATTAAAATCAGGCTATCTTTGATTGATTACTAAATGTTTACTAGCTTTACTACGCACTCGACAACTATGGTCATCAGTGGCAGATCTAGACTTCAGTCATGGGGGGGGGGGGGCAATTGTAGAAAAGTAACTGCAAACATCTTTTTGGTCCCACTTTTGCCTTATCCCCCCCCCCCCCGAGGAACACTAAATAATGGGTAACGGAAAATTTTGCCTGCCAAGAGCGAAAATCAAATATTATATTGAGACGTTTCAGGATAATGTGTTGAGCTTTTAATAACATTTTGTTCATTGGTTGGTAGATAAGAAATAGAATTTTTAATTGGAGATACTTTACATAGATAACAAAATAAGACAGTATATTGTAGCACAAAATTGCATCAGGAATGTATTATTATACTTAGGTGTTTGCAGCAAAGGTAGCTCATGATTTCATTCCGATAGTGGCTTGTCCGTGTGGCTGAATACTTATTGTGTGATTGTAAAGAGCGGGGTCTGGAGGGAGCCCCAGCAGCCGGATGCGAAAGAAAAATCCTGACAAATTTTCTTCAAAAGTGCCCGGAAAATTACTTTAGATTAGTTCAATATTCATTCAGAAGGATTTTGTGGGTTGATGTAAGCACTAACTAAAACCATTATACAATTGAGGGGGGGGGGGGGGGGGGGGTGGCGCGCGCGAACAGGTTTAACCTGTCCCTATGTATTATAGTACCGTACATGGTTTAATGATTATGGACCATTAGTTGGACAATCATGGGGGGCCGATCGATTTACGAAAAATGTGTTTAGAAATAAAATAAACAACTTACTCAAATCGGCGAACTGTGTGTGTTGTGATAATACAACTAATCCACTTCGGTGAATTTAAACAGTTGTTTTCATCGTAGGAGAAAAACTCAAAAAGTCTCATGATCAACACTGAGCCACGAACAACAGGCGGCAGTCCAATTAATAAGATTAACAAAAAAATGTGATGGAAATAAAATGTTTATTGAACAATGGGATAAAGGGATGGGGTAATTATTTCGGTTCGGCGCGCAGAAAGGTTGTACCTGTGGCCGAGGTAGTAGCGGCCAGTTAGTGGTGGGGGCCGGAGGGTTAACAGTTGATGAGCTCGAAGCCTTCACTGGTGACAACTTGCAATCGGCCACAATGCGCACCTCGGCGGGGTTTCTCCATTCATTCACTTTGCTTCTTATAAGTAAATAGACTATAGGTAGGCCTAAGCATAACGTAATTTAAGTGAATTTTACAATGTTGTCTTGTGTGTGTATGACCTTGCGTTTTGGCCATGAATTACGCCAATCATTTGTTGTCAATCAATATAAATGCTCCTCGCAGAAACGCTTCAAATTAAAAATCCAGCGCCACATCAACCGCCAACTTATAGATATAGCCTATATGGACAAAGTACTATAGATATTAGATAGATACTCAGACGATACGGCGTATCTCTTTCAATTATTGAAGGAGTTGCTAATGGCTTTTAATATTAAACATCTTATACCCAGTGGCCCAGTTATATTAGGTTACTTACTCGGTACATTAGAGTGGCTAAAACTCGTTAAATGCTCCAAACACAATCGAGGAATCAAAAATTTGCACCTGCATTGCTTTATTTTGTTTGGAATTTATTTGCCACCCCCCCCCCACCCCCCGATTTTGATAGCAGGAAACGCCACTGATCACGTTAATGCATTCATCTAATTGCAGGAATGGGGATCTTGATGTTCATTGGATGTCCAATGGACGACTTTGCAGGGCTACAAAACAATTCCAAGTAAGTGTTTGTTATAGCTTTGGTGTGCACACTCTTATGTGAGTATTCTGCACTTTGCTGCACAAGCCAATTGGCAAAGTATGTTCTAAGTGTGTGTCAATGTCAGCATTAACTTCCTTTGAAAGCTTCATACTTAAAGCAACTGAAATAGTAGACAAGTAATAGGGATCTTGTATGATTTAAGTAATGCTTTTGCTTGTGTTGATTTCGATATACACATTCATAGACTGGAACAATACGGCATAAGTGGGGTACCACTCTTGTGGTTTGCCTCATATCTCAGAAAAAGAAAGCAGAGAGTAAAGATAAATTCTAATAACTATCAAGGTAGAGGTACGGATATATACTCCAACTGGGTAAGGGTACCCGCTGGTGTTCCGCAAGGGTCGATACTTGGACCTACACTTTTCCTGATCTATATTAATAACCTTATAACTTATGTGAATGTGTAAGTTTGCCTAACGGCTAGGTTTGAGCTTGGGGGGAAGGATAGGAAGGAACCAACAGCTTACCTTGTAGTAGTTGCGGCCTTCGGAGTCGATAGAAACACAAAAAAGATATACCAAACAAAACGTCGATTTATATCTTTTTTGTGTTTCTATCGACTCCGAAGGCCGCAACTACTACAAGGTAAGCTGTTGGTTCCTTCCTATCCTTCCCCCCTAGCTCTAACCTTATAACTTAGTCATGTTACAGGAACATGTACTCTAAAAGTAATACTTCATGCTGATGTCATCACTATATTAATCACAGGTAATACACTGGAAGAAATGGAGGCCCTGGCCAACACAATTACCCAGCAAACAGAGCTGTTCGGGCAATATGCTGGGCCCGTGCGGTTTATGTGGGAGGTGCGGGGAAGCTGGGGTTGAAAGCAAATGTGATTTTGGACGTATGTTCTGGGTACGGGTAGAATGTGGGCGACTTGAGTCAGTGTCGGGTGGCGATTGAGTTGAAATACTTGCAAAGTGCCCTAATGGCGATCTTGTTGTATTTGTGTGAAATTTCTACTGTTGGCATTTTGAGGGTATTTCACAGGCAAGTATGGGGTGTAACTCGTGCGGGTCCCTTGTAAAAGCGCCCTCATATTGCCATCTTTGAAAAAGCGCGCGTTCTTTTGAATTTGTCAACGGAAACATTTCCTTTAATTCCATTCCATTTATTTATTTTAATTACTTAGATTTTAACATTTTATGCGGTGGTTAGGCCCTAGCCAAAGTTAGCCCCCATTCCTTCAATCATTACAACTTTGAATTTAAAGTGACAATTTACATTCAAAAACTAAAAATACAGAAATCAAAAATAACAAGTGTAAATTTAGGGTACAAACCCAAAGTTAAATTTTCTAACATCATCTTCCTCAGCTACACTCTCAGATGATACATGTATGTATGTATGTTTGTATGTTTATTGCTTCCAATGGACATATACATAGTATATATATTCACATAAAAAAGCTTGAAACTAGTTAGTAATTAATTAATTATATATAAATAATAATAAGATGAAAATTAGAATGTGAACACCTATTTAGAATGGTACAGTAATTGCAATTCAAAAAGATACGATACAAATACAATGCAGAAGTTACTATTTACAATGTCAGGGTTAATATACAGTACAAATGTAGACAGTAATGAGCACATATAATGTGGAAAATATATCTCTTGAGTCCATTTATAAAATTTAATTATGTTTACAATCTAAAGTTAGAGCTAGTTGGTAGTGAAATATTCGTGCAGTGAGTAAAAACTGCGGGAAATAAGGAAGGATTTCAATCGAGATTTGAAGGAGGCCACAGATGGGGATGTTGTTATGTTGCTGGGGAGTTTGTTGAAAATAGTTGGAGCTAAGTATTGAGGGCTTTTAGAGAATAGGGAGAGATTGTGGTGCGGAATGTGGATTTGAAGGTTGGCTCTAGTAGAATGGGAATGAACAGATGCATTAGACGGAAAGAGATTGGGGTTCAGACGTACGAATAAAGAAGCTGCTAGAATCAGAGAACTCGCAAGGGTAAGTATTCCGAGCTCCTTGAAGAGCTCTCTACAAGATTGTTTTCTGGATACACCAGCAATGATGCGGACAGCTCTTTTCTGTAGAATGAAGAGTCTAGTTGCATGCGAAGATGCACCCCAAAATAGTATGCCGTATGAGATATGCGAATAAATATGAGCAAAATAAACTAGCTTAAGAATGTGAGGGTGAACTATCTGTTTTATTTTCCTTAGCATGAAGCAACCACTATTGATTTTGGAAAAGACTTGGTTGATGTGGCATGACCAATCTAGGGTTTCAGAGACAGTCAGGCCAACTACATTCCAATCCCTTATAATTATTTGTATATATACAAATTAACCATGTCCGTTTTACTTCTCATCAACTCTATTAAATTTCCAATCATGATCCGTATTGTGTTGTATTATATTCAGCTCCGGTTGGATAAGTAGACGGATTGAAAGTACCAAATAAAGCGTTTACAGCATAACTAAATTAATATCACTTATATAAAAACATTTTTACCACTTACAAATTAATCTTACGATTGCATGCATGTATGAAATTAATTTTAAATTATTGGTGGAAAAAGACACGTCTACTAACTAACTGTTAATCAAACTCTGAAGTCTGCAGTCCCACTGAAAGTAATTGAGTAAATAAACAACAATAATTCGTAGTTATCTTTATTGTATGCCTATTGGTGCATGTGTGTGCTATGTTACAAGTGTAAAAGTGTAAAAGTACAAGTTAGAAAAAGTATGGTTTACAAAACAGGCATTTTGTTACAAACTTCACAGTAAACACAAAACCTCTCTGAGAACTACACATTTTGCACACTTTGCCTGCAAAGTCAGTCCTCTCACATGGGAGCAAATTGTGTTTGAATGTGACTGGAATGTATGCACACAATTAAAAACTCCTTACAATGTCATCTCTCCAATATAACTCAGGTACCTCCCAACGTAAGCGTGTTACTTTCTACTAGCAAAATGCACTCGAATTTGCTACATACATGATGGTTTGGTGAGTGGTTTGTAAGCAGCAGATGCATTTTTCTTTTTTGAATAAAATTCCCCTGCCATTGTGCGTGATTCGAGTTGGTTTCAAGAAGTCGCGTGTTCATCTCTATTCCAAGACATTGTGAGCAATTTGTGAGAAGTATATGTTACATTGTGACTTTTTCAATACCCCTCATGCAACTCAAATCATACCTACTTTATTGCAATATGACGCACATATTTGCTATGCCTTCAGTACTAAAACAAGTGGGATTTGAGGTCATGAGGTCATAATATAAATTTTGTATTCCTTTTGCATTCTTTACACATCAGTTTTACTATACTTCCATTTAAAAACATAGTTGTAAATTAAATAAATACCATTTTCAGAAAAACAAAATAATTGAAATATTTCCACCAAAAATTATGTAAGTACAAATATCAAATTTTAGTTTTGTATCATTTTACAAGTTGTCAGACAGGAGCTCTGGGAACAGCTCCAGGAAAATATGGATATGCATGGTAATGGGAATGAGAGCTCCAATCCCGCACGATCCATCGACCATCCACCATATTATTTCTATAGCAATTACAGTCCTCAAAATACCATTTATTTAAAATATTAGTGCAATTGCTAAGGAAAAACTATACTGGTCGTGGCTATTCATAAATGGGAGAAGAGACGAGTATAGTTCCCATGCAGTGTGAGGTCCAACCAACATTGGTATTATTGTCTAGGCTAAACTGAAATACGGTATTGTTTTCGATGGAAGTTGTTCATCCCCAGAAAGGGGTGTTATTAGTATAAAATTGTACATTCAGAAACAATAATTATAAATATGTGAATACTACATAATACAAAATTAAAATAATAAATAGAGCACATGACAATCAAAACAATACCTACTAAAATATATGATACCATTTAGTTGAACACAGGCAAATGCGCGCGCTGCACACGATCAGACATGTTCCAGTAGCCAAGCAGACAGGTTCTAACCTCTAGTGCAACCAAAGTAAGTCCCAATTATCACCACATCTCTGTTTGTTTACAGCTTTGGAAATGAACCCAGCTTCAAGCCTGTATGTGATATAAGTCAAAGCTGTGACTGCGACAAGTTTAAATTCTCTCCCATCTGTGGTCAAGATGGCAAAACCTATTTCTCGGCCTGTCACGCTGGCTGCAGAAACATTACTATCGTCGACGGGAAGATTGAGGCAGTAAGTAGCTTACAGAACGAGTGATTGTTATGGTTAGGGTGTTTAGATTAAAAACAAAAAGGCCGGACGAATTTTCCAAACTTTGAGATTATTCTGGGCAAGAGACCACATTTTTAAACGTTTGAAACTTAAAAATAACATTTTCAAAGAGACAAAAATTGATGTTAGCCTCTGTGCATCAATATTTGTTAGCCAGTACCAGTACTGAACATGGAGCCAAGTATCACTATTTGTTTGCGTTACTATATCTTTCCACATTGCTCTTTCAGTGTGTCTGGCTTTGCGCTAGTTTTGATAGTGAGAGGGCTGTGTGTTATCGCAAATCTCTCAACCAGTTTTTTCTCCAAAACGGCAGATTAATCACTTTGAAACTCACTTTAAAGTAAAAATCAGGCAAAGGCATAAGAAACTCTGGGCCGTTAACAATGGGTTATAGTACACTGAAGTCAATCCCGACTTGAAACACTAGTGAGCTATTGCCGACGTGAATTTTCCTCCATTGGGTGGTATATAAAGGCTTGCAAGATTTGCAACAAGAAAATGTATGGTTTTGGATATGTTTTAGTGCAATACAGTGGTGGCTTGTAAAATAATAGGGCGATGTGTAAAATAATAGGGATGCCAAGACAATTCAAGAAAACTGAATACCTATGTAAGCAATTGAAATTTGTATCAGTACAAGGGGGGTTTGGGGAGCAAGTTCCCCAATTTACCTCGCAGGGCGATTTTTTAAATTTGTATACGTTTATTAGGTGTTATAATGTCATGACGATTTAGATTTAAGTTGCCGACATTTGCCACCAGACATAACAATCTCCCATACCATGATGAACAAAACCAAAACCCACGCTGTTTCTCTCCATCCCTCTGCAGCAACAGAATAGCTGGTTTCAGACTTTCCGTCTTGTTTTATACCTTACTATTTCCTCGAAAGAATGTCTTTTTAATGGTCGCACTTATAACTCGTCCACAATATTTCCCTTCATTGAATCAAGCAAGAACAACAACAGCAGGAAAAACAACCGAGAATCCCCTACAAACTACAAACTGCGGTGACAACTGGAAAGCGGCCAACTTGATTATTTTCATGAGTGTCCGACAAGAATACAAAGCGGCCGGCCTCCTTTGGCATCTTGTTATATGTGCAGATACTTAGTTGGGAAGAACAGGAGTATGCCTACTGCATTGCCCCGCACACCTCTCACGGCATCTTGTTATATGTGCAGATACTTAGTTGAGAAGAACAGGAGTATGCCTACCGCATTGCCCCGCACACCTCTCACGGCATCTTGTTATATGTGCAGATACTTAGTTGAGAAGAACAGGAGTATGCCTACTGCATTGCCCCGCACACCTCTCACGGCATCTTGTTATATGTGCAGATACTTAGTTGGGAAGAACAGGAGTATGCCTACTGCATTGCCCCGCACACCTCTCACGGCATCTTGTTATATGTGCAGATACTTAGTTGGGAAGAACAGGAGTATGCCTACCGCATTGCCCCGCACACCTCTCACGGCATCTTGTTATATGTGCAGATACTTAGTTGGGAAGAACAGGAGTATGCCTACCGCATTGCCCCGCACACCTCTCACGGCATCTTGTTATATGTGCAGATACTTAGTTGAGAAGAACAGGAGTATGCCTACCGCATTGCCCCGCACACCTCTCACGGCATCTTGTTATATGTGCAGATACTTAGTTGGGAAGAACAGGAGTATGCCTACCGCATTGCCCCGCACACCTCTCACGGCATCTTGTTATATGTGCAGATACTTAGTTGGGAAGAACAGGAGTATGCCTACCGCATTGCCCCGCACACCTCTCACGGCATCTTGTTATATGTGCAGATACTTAGTTGAGAAGAACAGGAGTATGCCTACTGCATTGCCCCGCACACCTCTCACGGCATCTTGTTATATGTGCAGATACTTAGTTGGGAAGAACAGGAGTATGCCTACCGCATTGCCCCGCACACCTCTCACGGCATCTTGTTATATGTGCAGATACTTAGTTGAGAAGAACAGGAGTATGCCTACTGCATTGCCCCGCACACCTCTCACGGCATCTTGTTATATGTGCAGATACTTAGTTGGGAAGAACAGGAGTATGCCTACTGCATTGCCCCGCACACCTCTCACGGCATCTTGTTATATGTGCAGATACTTAGTTGGGAAGAACAGGAGTATGCCTACTGCATTGCCCCGCACACCTCTCACGGCATCTTGTTATATGTGCAGATACTTAGTTGAGAAGAACAGGAGTATGCCTACCAATTGCACCGCACACCTCTCACGGCATCTTGTTATATGTGCAGATACTTAGTTGGGAAGAACAGGAGTATGCCTACTGCATTGCCCCGCACACCTCTCACGGCATCTTGTTATATGTGCAGATACTTAGTTGGGAAGAACAGGAGTATGCCTACCGCATTGCCCCGCACACCTCTCACGGCATCTTGTTATATGTGCAGATACTTAGTTGGGAAGAACAGGAGTATGCCTACTGCATTGCCCCGCACACCTCTCACGGCATCTTGTTATATGTGCAGATACTTAGTTGGGAAGAACAGGAGTATGCCTACTGCATTGCCCCGCACACCTCTCACGGCATCTTGTTATATGTGCAGATACTTAGTTGAGAAGAACAGGAGTATGCCTACTGCATTGCCCCGCACACCTCTCACGGCATCTTGTTATATGTGCAGATACTTAGTTGGGAAGAACAGGAGTATGCCTACTGCATTGCCCCGCACACCTCTCACGGCATCTTGTTATATGTGCAGATACTTAGTTGGGAAGAACAGGAGTATGCCTACCGCATTGCCCCGCACACCTCTCACGGCATCTTGTTATATGTGCAGATACTTAGTTGGGAAGAACAGGAGTATGCCTACCGCATTGCCCCGCACACCTCTCACGGCATCTTGTTATATGTGCAGATACTTAGTTGAGAAGAACAGGAGTATGCCTACTGCATTGCCCCGCACACCTCTCACGGCATCTTGTTATATGTGCAGATACTTAGTTGGGAAGAACAGGAGTATGCCTACTGCATTGCCCCGCACACCTCTCACGGCATCTTGTTATATGTGCAGATACTTAGTTGGGAAGAACAGGAGTATGCCTACTGCATTGCCCCGCACACCTCTCACGGCATCTTGTTATATGTGCAGATACTTAGTTGGGAAGAACAGGAGTATGCCTACCAATTGCACCGCACACCTCTCACGGCATCTTGTTATATGTGCAGATACTTAGTTGGGAAGAACAGGAGTATGCCTACCGCATTGCCCCGCACACCTCTCACGGCATCTTGTTATATGTGCAGATACTTAGTTGGGAAGAACAGGAGTATGCCTACTGCATTGCCCCGCACACCTCTCACGGCATCTTGTTATATGTGCAGATACTTAGTTGGGAAGAACAGGAGTATGCCTACTGCATTGCCCCGCACACCTCTCACGGCATCTTGTTATATGTGCAGATACTTAGTTGGGAAGAACAGGAGTATGCCTACTGCATTGCCCCGCACACCTCTCACGGCATCTTGTTATATGTGCAGATACTTAGTTGAGAAGAACAGGAGTATGCCTACTGCATTGCCCCGCACACCTCTCACGGCATCTTGTTATATGTGCAGATACTTAGTTGGGAAGAACAGGAGTATGCCTACTGCATTGCCCCGCACACCTCTCACGGCATCTTGTTATATGTGCAGATACTTAGTTGGGAAGAACAGGAGTATGCCTACTGCATTGCCCCGCACACCTCTCACGGCATCTTGTTATATGTGCAGATACTTAGTTGGGAAGAACAGGAGTATGCCTACTGCATTGCCCCGCACACCTCTCACGGCATCTTGTTATATGTGCAGATACTTAGTTGGGAAGAACAGGAGTATGCCTACTGCATTGCCCCGCACACCTCTCACGGCATCTTGTTATATGTGCAGATACTTAGTTGGGAAGAACAGGAGTATGCCTACCAATTGCACCGCACACCTCTCACGGCATCTTGTTATATGTGCAGATACTTAGTTGGGAAGAACAGGAGTATGCCTACCGCATTGCCCCGCACACCTCTCACGGCATCTTGTTATATGTGCAGATACTTAGTTGGGAAGAACAGGAGTATGCCTACTGCATTGCCCCGCACACCTCTCACGGCATCTTGTTATATGTGCAGATACTTAGTTGGGAAGAACAGGAGTATGCCTACTGCATTGCCCCGCACACCTCTCACGGCATCTTGTTATATGTGCAGATACTTAGTTGGGAAGAACAGGAGTATGCCTACTGCATTGCCCCGCACACCTCTCACGGCATCTTGTTATATGTGCAGATACTTAGTTGGGAAGAACAGGAGTATGCCTACTGCATTGCCCCGCACACCTCTCACGGCATCTTGTTATATGTGCAGATACTTAGTTGGGAAGAACAGGAGTATGCCTACTGCATTGCCCCGCACACCTCTCACGGCATCTTGTTATATGTGCAGATACTTAGTTGAGAAGAACAGGAGTATGCCTACTGCATTGCCCCGCACACCTCTCACGGCATCTTGTTATATGTGCAGATACTTAGTTGAGAAGAACAGGAGTATGCCTACCGCATTGCCCCGCACACCTCTCACGGCATCTTGTTATATGTGCAGATACTTAGTTGGGAAGAACAGGAGTATGCCTACTGCATTGCCCCGCACACCTCTCACGGCATCTTGTTATATGTGCAGATACTTAGTTGAGAAGAACAGGAGTATGCCTACCGCATTGCCCCGCACACCTCTCACGGCATCTTGTTATATGTGCAGATACTTAGTTGGGAAGAACAGGAGTATGCCTACCGCATTGCCCCGCACACCTCTCACGGCATCTTGTTATATGTGCAGATACTTAGTTGAGAAGAACAGGAGTATGCCTACCGCATTGCCCCGCACACCTCTCACGGCATCTTGTTATATGTGCAGATACTTAGTTGGGAAGAACAGGAGTATGCCTACTGCATTGCCCCGCACACCTCTCACGGCATCTTGTTATATGTGCAGATACTTAGTTGGGAAGAACAGGAGTATGCCTACCGCATTGCCCCGCACACCTCTCACGGCATCTTGTTATATGTGCAGATACTTAGTTGAGAAGAACAGGAGTATGCCTACCGCATTGCCCCGCACACCTCTCACGTACCATGGGACTGAACGACAGGAGGACCAGACTCACAAAGCTGCTCGCATTCTGTAGTGGTGCAACGCAGTTAGCAGCCACTTTCTGAAGAGGCGCAACATTTTGAAACATTGGACTTGTGGTTGCATTTGATAAGTCTTATGATAAATATGTATATTGTGTAAGTAGAACATTAAAATACATAGAACCATTTTAAACAAGATCACAGACAAGATTAATCCTCCTCCCTCCAAAAATGTTTGAGGAGGCCCGGCCTCCCAACTGCCCCCCCCCAGCCCCGCCCCCCAGCCGCCACTGGTGTAATATCAAATTGAAATCGAAATGTTTTTCTATTTTTGTGTCAAGTGCTCAGTGTTTTCCAGTAGAACTGTCTGTTTAGAGAAGAAACTATGGCAATATTTCAATACTTACTTTTGGTCTCGTTGCTGCTTTTCAGTATTCCGACTGTCTGTGCATGGACGGGCCAGGCAACTCTTCTTCCGTCGACTACTCGCCATTCTTACACTCGACCCAGAAAATAGGTTACTGTGACCTCGAGTGTGATAACTTCATATGGTACATCATCTTATTCTCCATCTTTGTCTTCATCCATTCAACATCTGAGGTCGGTTCCATGCTCCTTATCTTACGATGTGTGGACCCCAGGGATAAAGCGATGGCTCTGGGGCTCATTCAGTTTGCCATAGGATTGTTTGGTAAGTCTAGTGAACTTGGGGCACTATTCTCTTACTTGGTATTGTAAAACCCAAAACTCCTGCTGCTTTAACCATCTCCTTGTTGTTCCATGTTGTACACACTAGTCTCCACACCCAGTTTACTCCAATAGCTCCTGCTGCTTTAATCATCTCCTTGTTGTTCCATGTTGTACACACTAGTCTCCACACCCAGTTTACTCCAATAGCTCCTGCTGCTTTAATCATCTCCTTGTTGTTCCATGTTGTACACACTAGTCTCCACACCCAGTTTACTCCAATAGCTCCTGCTGCTTTAATCATCTCCTTGTTGTTCCATGTTGTACACACTAGTCTCCACACCCAGTTTACTCCAATAGCTCCTGCTGCTTTAACCATCTCCTTGTTGTTCCATGTTGTACACACTAGTCTCCACACCCAGTTTACTCCAATAGCTCCTGCTGCTTTAACCATCTCCTTGTTGTTCCATGTTGTACACACTAGTCTCCACACCCAGTTTACTCCAATAGCTCCTGCTGCTTTAACCATCTCCTTGTTGTTCCATGTTGTACACACTAGTCTCCACACCCAGTTTACTCCAATAGCTCCTGCTGCTTTAATCATCTCCTTGTTGTTCCATGTTGTACACACTAGTCTCCACACCCAGTTTACTCCAATAGCTCCTGCTGCTTTAATCATCTCCTTGTTGTTCCATGTTGTACACACTAGTCTCCACACCCAGTTTACTCCAATAGCTCCTGCTGCTTTAACCATCTCCTTGTTGTTCCATGTTGTACACACTAGTCTCCACACCCAGTTTACTCCAATAGCTCCTGCTGCTTTAACCATCTCCTTGTTGTTCCATGTTGTACACACTAGTCTCCACACCCAGTTTACTCCAATAGCTCCTGCTGCTTTAACCATCTCCTTGTTGTTCCATGTTGTACACACTAGTCTCCACACCCAGTTTACTCCAATAGCTTCTGCTGCTTTAACCATCTCCTTGTTGTTCCATGTTGTACACACTAGTCTCCACACCCAGTTTACTCCAATAGCTCCTGCTGCTTTAATCATCTCTTTGTTGTTCCATGTTGTACACACTAGTCTCCACACCCAGTTTACTCCAATAGCTCCTGCTGCTTTAACCATCTCCTTGTTGTTCCATGTTGTACACACTAGTCTCCACACCCAGTTTACTCCAATAGCTCCTGCTGCTTTAACCATCTCCTTGTTGTTCCATGTTGTACACACTAGTCTCCACACCCAGTTTACTCCAATAGCTCCTGCTGCTTTAACCATCTCCTTGTTGTTCCATGTTGTACACACTAGTCTCCACACCCAGTTTACTCCAATAGCTCCTGCTGCTTTAATCATCTCCTTGTTGTTCCATGTTGTACACACTAGTCTCCACACCCAGTTTACTCCAATAGCTCCTGCTGCTTTAACCATCTCCTTGTTGTTCCATGTTGTACACACTAGTCTCCACACCCAGTTTACTCCAATAGCTCCTGCTGCTTTAACCATCTCCTTGTTGTTCCATGTTGTACACACTAGTCTCCACACCCAGTTTACTCCAATAGCTCCTGCTGCTTTAACCATCTCCTTGTTGTTCCATGTTGTACACACTTGTCTCCACACCCAGTTTACTCCAATAGCTCCTGCTGCTTTAACCATCTCCTTGTTGTTCCATGTTGTACACACTAGTCTCCACACTCAGTTTACTCCAATAGCTCTTGCTGCTTTAATCATCTCAGCTGTAATTTCGTCAAACCCAGGAGCCTTGCCATTCTTCATTCCTTTAACAGCGTCTTCAACCTCTTGCCTTAGTATTGCAGGTTTGGTATATTGTGCAGTCTTTGCACTGTCTGTTTCTTCAGGAGGGCATACTTGCTGCTTAACCTCCACAAGGGTATTAGTGCTGTACATATTCGGGTTCAATAGATCAATGAAGTATGCCTGCCACATCTTTTAATCTTTTAGCCAATATATTTATAGGCTGGAATAATATATTATATATATATATATGATTTCTTAGATTTTGTTGGTTGCAAAATGTACAGTACGAAAACATTTTTACGGTAAAACCAATCCAACGTTTATTTTCATAAAATAATTGCCAACGTTTCGACGACTGTAGAGTCGTCCTTGTCAAGACACACAAACACAAATAAAAAACCACAACAACTAAAAATTTGATTTTATATGCAAGTGTTTTTGGTTGTTGTGGTTTTTTATTTGTTTTTGTATGTCTTGAAAAGGACGACTCTACAGTCGTTGAAACGTTGACAATTATTTTATGAAAATAAACGTTGGATTGGTTTTACCGTAAAAATCTTTTCGTACTATATATATATATATATATATATATAAGTTATACAATTATATTTATAATAATTTAGTTTGTTTATGGTTGAAAACCCCTTCATGAACTCAAAATTATATTTGCTGGATTACTTTGTAAGGTCTTAGTTGCATTAATGTACTTATAAGTACGTTCATACTTCAAATGAACATAACCATTACAATAAGTTATGCTGACTTACTTTATATAGTGGACGCCTCTCTTAGTCGGAACCAAATCGGAAGCAACTTTATGAGGTGGGTTTTGTTTTGTCTACGCGGTTGTTTGAAAATAGTGTTCGTAAGGGCTACTTTTGTGTGCTGAACGTGGTCACGGTGGTCTGCGAAGGGCCGTGAGGGGTGAGGTGCACTGCTGACCAGCCAATTAGGATACTTTCTTGAGCAGATGTTTTTCTCCCAAAGCTGTGTTTTCGCTTCTCCCTTGTCAATATGGGAAGGGGTGATGCACCGTAACGCACGCGTCTCTTTAAAGAAGGTAGGGTGGATCGGGCAACACTGAGAACAGTTTTTAAGTCCCGCGCGTTGAATTGATGCTCCGTCTTCAGCATCCGGTTTGGTTCCGACGAAAAGTGGCGGCTACTATAGCAAGCTTTTTTTTTTATCTAAAAACCTGTGAACTACATAACAAGAAAAAAATGTCCCGTATTTTCCATTGCTTTTACTCTGAAGTTTAAATAGAAAACCAAACTTACTTTGCCAAAAATCGAAGCAAATAATGAATAATAAATTCTTTTTTTTCCAGGCAATGTGCCATGCCCGATAGTATACGGGGCCGTTGTGGACTCTGCATGTCTTGTGTGGGAGATGGCCTGTGGGGAACAGGGCGCGTGCTGGCTCTATGACTCAAATATATTTAGGATGTTCTATCATGGTAAGTCAATATTGGACTGTTTACCTTCCAAGTATGATATTGTCATGTAATCGATATTGTAACTGGATGAATTTGGACTTTGAAATTAACCAAATAACCATAGCAATGGGGGAAACGTAGCGACAATCCCAGTTGCAATGCCGTACATGCCGGGATCGGAGTGAGTGGGAAAACAGAGGGTTATTTAGGTTCTCTCGAGAGACACTTCACCGTATACAGGCAAAAAGACAACCATTGTGTATTACGCAACCCACAGTAGATCGAGCGCGTGTTATGGTTCTGACTGGCATATGCGTGGGTTAGAGAAAATTCTGTCTGCTTACCGTTGTCTCCATTCTAAAACAATCACATAAGTGGACAACTCGCGATTCAGACCACTGCTGGGCACTAAGTCCCCGCTTCCAGGACCCCTCCAGCGTCTTCCACAGGACCTCCTTTTTCTCGGTACTCGCCCACACACACACACAAACCACACACCACGTCGACCCCTCGATGTCTCGTCCTGGATAGCTCTCTCGTCCCCGAGTTACTCGCATCGCCTTTTATTCTTGCTGAATTTTCGGTTTTTGCGCTCTGTACCCGAGTAACCTATATCGTTGTCTCTCTCACTCATGCTGAATGTGCTCGCGATGCCTTGCGAAACATGAGACGTAACATGTGTAACTTGACGATGTCGTGTCCGGCCGTCTTTGCGCGTGTAGCTTGACTAAAGATTATAAATCTTGTCCACTGTACTGGCCCAAACATGAATAACCAATATTCATGACAATATGAAGTGACAAATT
The DNA here is from genome assembly GCA_945910005.1 of Isoperla grammatica. Lineage (NCBI taxonomy): Eukaryota > Metazoa > Arthropoda > Insecta > Plecoptera > Perlodidae > Isoperla > Isoperla grammatica. The sequence goes on along the minus strand of OX246746.1, from coordinate 454,840 downwards.
TCAGGGATGGAGGTAAGGTTAGAATAAACAAAAACAATAAACAACCTCAACCAATTTGATAAAACATTCAGATTGAGTGTAAAATTTTGAATATTTGGGCATCTCTACCTAGTGGCAGTCTTGGGTAGTAACGAAACGGAAGTAACGCGTTACTGTAACGAAATTACTTTTTCAGTAACGGAATCGGTAACGCCGTTACAATGATTTATTACTAACGAGTAAAGTAATTTCATTACATTTGTACGTGATTTTTACGTTACTAACGCGTTACTTTTCGTAAGGTTACAGTTACAGTACTGCTTCAAAGAACGTATTAAAAAGTTTGCCGAAAATATGAACTTTAATTCTCAAATAAAATTTCTTTTGTCAAGATAAGGATCGCGTTACTTGAAAAGTTCCCCGAAAAACGACCGCCTACCCTAACCACATATACAGCCGCAGTACCCGAGCAAGTGACTCCCGCAAGTTACTTCCGCAAGTTACTCCCGACAAATTGTCTCCCAAACAAATTTATTTCTTGTTAGAGAATAACGAGTGTGATCACGGGATACGGTCTGGTTTGCTCTACTACGAACAGTTGTTGAGATAATCGAAAAAACCTTACCTACCTAATAGTGGTGTCAAACGATATTTTTTTCAATATCGATATCGGCGCCATTTTGCCGATATCGTATCGCGATATCGATATTAAAAAATTAACATCGATATCGCGATATCGAATTTTTTTTCGGCGGCAATAAAACAATACATAAGAAATCGTAGTCAATTTAAAGTGTTTTCGCCGTGGCCAGCAGTACGCGTTCCTGCAGTTAGTGTCTTCACGTCTATACCCCCCCCCCTTACCACGGGATATCACTATCAACTTGAATATTTTCCGCCCGTTGCCTGCAGTACGAGTTGCTGCACAGCGATAAAGGCTTGAATTCGCGTGATGACGTCTAGTCACGTGTCGGGCATCGGCTATTGACAGTCGTAAAAGTATCAAGCAATACTGAACAACAACATTCTTCTCGGAAAGAATTCGGGGTTCCAGGTACAAATAGTTGAATGGATCCAATGTCTGGATGCAAACAAAGGGAACCCGCCGGCCCGTGAGGCCATCTGTGTGGAGGGGGTAGATGTCCAGTTACAAACTGCAGCAACGCGTACTGCAAACCATGGGAGAAATACTTCAAGTTGACAATGATATCGCGGGCTGGGGGGGGGGGGGGAGGGGGGTTGGTACTCAGTGACAAGCTGCAGCAACGCATACTGCAGCAATGCATACTGCAGACCATAGCGGAAATATTTTAATATTTTAAGTTGACCACGATATCCCGATATTTTCGATATGACACTACCATATCGATATCGAAATTAACGGCGATATTCATGCGATATCGATATCGTATCGAATTATCGATATCGTTTGACACCACTCAGTACCTAACCTTACATTGTGCAGGCTTGCTGCCGTGTTCACCAAGTTATCGTTTTCGCCACCAGTCGCGACAAAATTAAACACTGTTCAATGTTCTCAACTTCAACATATAAAATTGCACATCGATCTTACCGACCGAAGAAATCTTTATTTTTCCAACAAATAGGTTGTGTTGGCTAGCCTGTCACCTCTCAGTGAAACGAGCATAGGCCTTTGCCGACGTTTCTTTAGTTCGCGTCAACTGAACAAACCTTGTAGAAACGTGATCCGGTGTTTATTTGATCATTTATCGTACATCGTTTAACATGTTGTCTGATACACCCACAAGCACAAGTGGGATTGGTGGAGCTAGGCCCAGCCGTCCTACTGATCCTATCCTACGTTGATAAATAAAACACTGGTAACCGTGTTTCAGAATGCATCTGCATTTACAAATAATTTGATGACATACCAAATTTAACCTTATCCTATTTATTTGATAAGATCGCAAAAGTCATTACAAAAGTAACGTCATTACTTTTCGGGAGGAAAAGTAAAGTAATGCCATTACTTTAAGAATAAAGTAATTAGTAAAGTAACTTCATTACTTTTAATGAAAGGTAACGAGTAATGTCACTACTTTTCAAAAGTAATTTACCCAAGACTGCCTAGTGGAGAACTAAATCCCAAAACACACTGACAAGGTGTGTTCTCTGATTGCAGGAACAACTGGGGCGATCTTGCTGTGTGCTTTCTTCGTGGATATCATCGTGTGGTACAAGGCCGGCAGCATTAACTTTGTTGACGAGCAAGTTCCCCCCCAAGATGAAGAACTCAACCCCATCGCAGGAATCAAGGACGTACCTCGCTCGGAAACCACGGTCTGACACATTGACCTACCTGAATCAACGACACTTTGATTAGTTTTCAATATTTTTAGTACAATTTTAAAGCTTGGTTCTACTGAAACACAAGCGACGAAGGTCTTTCCTTATTCATAGGAACCCTTATTCGGGAACCCCTAAGGAACCCCTTATTCGGGTAGCCCGAATCCTAGAAGTGTAAATCACGTTGCTCAACATGTTATGTGAAGGCCATTGACCGCCCGTGGCAGAAGCTGCCAGCGTGCGTTTGTCAGCCAGTGATGACGGTCGGGAAGGGGTGGGGGTAGGCCAAGAGCCAGTGAGAGCACAGGCATACCAGAACTGGCCCGCAGCAATTACACCACATAAAATAGGCTTAGTCTATTTTTAATCAAGCCGATAATGGGTACATAACGGAGCGGGAAAGTATTTTATGGAATGGAAACAAGTCATTTTGTTATCACCATTGTTGGCGCATTGTTGAAGCATACAACAATTCAACTAAAAATGTACCAGAACAAGATTCGAATCCTTAGAACGGATTCGGGTAATTTTTGGATTCGGGTAACCCGGATACCCGTATACCCGATGTCATCCCTATTAATCAGTACATTTGTCAAATATACTGTTTGAAAAATGGTTCTTAACCTTTGTTCAAAATGTTTGTAATGAAGGTGAAAAGAAAACATTGATCAATGAAAGTACAATATACTGTACTTACAAACGGAACGACCATGGAGGTAAAGTGCTTACTTTTAAATGTGATGGTACAAAGGTCAAAGGATGATTTCCCAAGGAACTAAAATTCCTTCTAAACTTTGTAATGTTATGATTGTTAAGAACACTGTTATATTCAGTAGTGTATGAAAATTTCCAGTGTCACAAAAATAGAGGCCGGGTGAATTTGAATTTGAATAGATGACAGGAGCCGACAGCTTACCTAACCCCTCCACTCTGACGAGCGAGCAAAGCTGCAAAAGCCGAAACGTCTCGTCTTTTGTGTTTTGTGTATATATATATTTGTTACGTCGTATCTTCGACCTTCAGATGGCCAGTCTTGGGTAGTAACGTAACGGAAGTAACGCGTTACTGTAACGAAATTACTTTTTCAGTAACGGAATTGGTAACGCCGTTACAATGATTTATTACTAACGAGTAAAGTAACTTCATTACATTTGTACGTGATTTTTACGTTACTAACGCGTTACTTTTCGTTAGGTTACAGTTACAGTACTGCTTCAAAGAACGTATTAAAAAGTTTGCCGAAAATATGAACTTTCTCAAATAAAATTTCTTTTGTCAAGATAAGGATCGCGTTACTTGAAAAGTTCCCCGAAAAACGACCGCCTACCCTAACCACATATACAGCCGCAGTACCCTAGCAAGTGACTCCCGCAAGTTACTCCCGCAAGTTACTTCCGCAAGTTACTCCCGACAAATTGTCTCCCAAACAAATAAATTTCTTGTTATGGTCGGTCTACACACATGTTTAAGAATTTTGTCTAAAGATTTTTGGTTTAAGGGTTAACAGAGGCGTTCACACAGATGATTATGATAATACTCAATTCACTCCAGTATTCACAACACCATTGGCTAGAATGCTTCTGACGTCACAACTGTATGAGAACTGATTGGTTGGTCTAAGGTTTGTCTTATAGAGTGTCTAAGAAATGAAAGTTGGTCATTTCGTTAGACCTGTGCAAGTCTTAGCCCCGTGTGTGAACGCTAGCGTTGTTTTCCTATTGTTCAATACAAGGTCTTACGCCGTGCTTAAGCCTTAAACATGTGTGTAGACCGACCATTAGAGAATAACGAGTGTGATCACGGGATACGGTCTGGTTTGCTCTACTACGAACAGTTGTCAAGATAATCGAAAAACCTAACCTACCTAACCTAACATTGTGCAGGCGTGCTGCCGTGTTCACCAAGTTATCGTTTTCGCCACCAGTCGCGACAAAATTAAACACTATTCAATGTTCTCAACTTCAACATATAAAATTGCACATCGATCTTACCGACCGAAGAAATCTTTATTTTTCCAACAAATAGGTTGTATTGGCTAGCCTGTAACCTCTCAGTGAAAACGAGCATAGGCCTTTGCCCACGTTTCTTTAGTTCGCGTCAACTGAACAAACCTTGTAGAAACGCGATCCGGTGTTTATTTGATCATTTATCGTTCATCATTTAACATGTTGTCTGATACACCCACAAGCACAAGTGGGATTGGTGGAGCTAGGCCCAGCCGTCCTACTGATCCTATCCTACGTTGATAAATAAAACACTGGTAACCACGTTTCAGAATGCATCTGCATTTACAAATAATTTGATGACATACCAAATTCAACCTTATCCTATTTATTTGATAAGATCGCAAAAGTAATTACAAAAGTAACGTCATTACTTTTCGGGAGGAAAAGTAAAGTAATGCCATTACTTTAAGAATAAAGTAATTAGTAAAGTAACTTCATTACTTTTAATGAAAGGTAACGAGTAAAGTAATGTCACTACTTTTCAAAAGTAATTTACCCAAGACTGCAGATGGCCTACCGAACTCTTTAAGGTAAGCTGTCGGCTCCTGTCATAAATTCAAACTCCCTAGACTCACAGCCTTTTAAATACAACTTTAGCTACAGGGCTCCACACGTAAAGTAAAGGGCTAATCCTCAATAAAAATTAACAGCAATGTATTTACGAGTAAATGGAGATTTGTTCTTCAAATAGGCTAGTGTCATGTCTACGTTCAATTATGGAGGCTCTTATGGCCTACAAACTGCAACAGATCACAGATGTACGATACGACCTTAGTTCTGCCATATAGAGCGTCCCACACACATTCTACTCTCATTTCACATGAGTACGAGAACTACTCTGCATGCCAACCTAAGAAGCACCCTGCCAATCACTATACACAAAGGGCGACTTAGCCGTCGCCTCCTTTGTTGACACTTGTAAATGTCAATCTTTTCTAAAATATCAAGCGGCCGTCAACGGGGTGGACCCACAGTTACAAAAAGGGCACCTTCCTCCTATACACAGGGAGTGATACCCATATGTAGTCGAGTCGAGGCGACGTTCTTCACACTCGGCTGTCGGTACCGACCGAGAAGGTGAGTGATCTCCACAATACAATCGCCTCCCTTTGAGGTTAGTGACCAAATATAGACAATTGCAATTGCCGAAGGCCTGAGGCAGAGGAATAGTCCCAACATTAGATCCATAGAAAAGAAATGATTTTAAGTACCGTAATATTTTGGAAACTAATAACTGGATCCAAAGACTTTTAATGATATCTCAGTCATTATGATTGTTATTTTAAGCATGATTTTTATTTCATGTTCAAATCCTGGCTTGAACACGTTTTGCCATGTACTGTTTTTTTATCTTTGCTTGTACATCATCCAGTATCGTCTCGATTAGCGTCGTTGCCAAAATATGAGCCATAGAGTCCAAATCATCATCATTTTGGTTATACCTAGTTTCCAACGTAACAACCACAACGATAACATATTCAATCCAGTTTTTACTTCTTATGAAACCACATCTGAGTTATTAATTAAATAAATTGATTGTGTGTAGGATTTTCAATAGACTGGTTAAAAAACGTAAATGTTGTACTTTTTTAATATTGGGACTAAAGCTGGCATTGTGGTAGCTAGTAAACATATATCATGGGAAACTGTGGATTATGTTTTGTGTTTTGACAACAAGTTTAAATGTCCTTTACACACTCAACATTCAAAGCATGTAATTTTTTACAATCCATTTTGTAAATATGTTAATCTTTATGACATATAAATGTATCATATATAAAATTATGATTACTAGATGGACTAAAATTCTATAGTGATGACTTTGATTGCAACAGCTATGCAAGATATCATGTTACAACACATTTTGGTGATTTACATGTTTTGTTGGTATTAGATATACCTGATTTTTCTTAATGACTGAGAAAGTCTTTAAACACTTAACTCAATGATAATACATGAATAAGTGCCATGATGCTGGGTAATCTATTTCACAATGTGGTAGATTCCAACAGCTTACCTCAGAAAAGTAGGGGAGTCTTCTGAGTGATACACTTTCAACATCTAGTATACGTATTTATGTCACATTCAATCGGCTGGAGAAATTTAGTATTGGAATAGGATCTAACAGCTAACTTTGAAAGCTGATGATTTTTAGAGATAAAAGTAGCGACAAGATAATTGTAACACGAATACTCGAGATGTTTTGATGTGAGGTCTGGATCAGTTTGACTAGTCTCTAAGCAGCCTGTGTTGTCACATGCATTAAGATGGGCTTTGGGATGTCATGCGCTCTGTATCTGAAGGACATTCGACAACATTCCGAGTCTCGGCAGAGGGTCTCATTATAGATTAGAACATCTTACAGCCAAAGAGCAGGCTAGAGCTAGTTAAGTGTCCTCAACCGACCATATTACATTGATTGAGGAATGCTTCTAGGTATGTGAAGATGTTTACAAGTGCCTGGCAGTAGGACCATACAATGAAGTTCATTAGTAAAACAAAAGCAGCACATATGTAGATGATCATGTGTTGCCAAGAACTCTTTCTCTAGTTTAGGTCTACCCATAGACAGGTTGATGTAGAAAGGAATAAATAATATAACTGAATAAAATGTCTTTATGTGTATTACTATGATGACTTGTCTTCTTTCCTCCTGTAACTGTTAAAATGCCTCTGAACAATATTAATATTCAATGCAGTTCAGAACTGATGTATTGTGGATTAAAAAACAAGTACATTTTCTATTTAGATACTATTTTAAATAAATTATAAAGTTGTTTCCATATTATGAAATACGGCATAGGAAATGTGCTTGGATTGGATCGTAGAATCCAGGGCCAACACACAAGATTCACAAGAGGTCCTAAGTCGTTGTTTGGTCACATCTCCAAGACCGACCTAACTTTGAACTCCTTGTGAATCCAGGAAAATATCTGAAAACAGAGTTTAAAACATATTATTGGAATGTTCATTGTTTTTTCAGGAATAAGTAGCTTCTTTATGTGACGTGAGTCTTGTTTTACAGGAGGTCCAAAGTTAGGCCGGTCTTAGAGTTAAGACCAGAAAGAGACTTTAGGACCACTTGTGAATCCGCGCCCTGGATAGCATCATAGATGGCAAACAAATGTATGTTAATTTTGATTGTGGATGGGCTCAATGCATTCATCCATACTTCACAATGACCTTAATTACCATAGCAATTTAATACTGTTTTTATAGTTTTACTTAACGCTAAATGATCTGACTTGGCGAGTTGTACCATAGAAATATTCAGAAAAGTAAAAAAATCTTGTTTCCAAGTATTAGATTGGAAAGTTTGATTTGAAATGAACCTCAGCTTAAAACAATATGTAATTAATCATGTTTAATGTGCATGATATTTTAATTCCATTGAACTCCATAGTTTTAGTAATTTTGGAATATATTTTTAACTGACGAGTAGATATTTTCATAAATAAATTTGTATGTACTGTATATATTTGGGTCTCCTTCATTGGGCTAGGAGGTATCCATTATATTTTCAATTAACTTCTGGCCAAGTATAATGAAATATTTTAGGTTAGAATAAATTTGTATGACTGAGTAACTCAGGTTTTACAAAAAAAATCTGACACATAGATTTACAAGCTTTGATAACCAACTTTTAAATTTGTAGATAACATGACTTGATGTAGGTACTAAGAATTGTATTTTAAAATGCATTGTAGATGAGATTATTTTAACCAGCCATTATGGATGGTATAAAAATAGATTTGAATTTGTAGTCATTAATTAAGTTGCTGTTTTCAGCCAAATTTGCAGTAGGCAAGCCCAGTTGTATATAAATATAAATATGACTATTGTAAGACTATGAAGTATGTTAATGTGTAAAAAGGCCATACATTTGTTTTTATACATAATATTTGAAGGTAAGCATAATATTAATTTAGTTCAATTTTATGAAAATGTTTGTTCAAAATATAATATATCATATTTTGTAACTGTCTAGTGTAAAGTAGAAATGTTATAACTTTATTTCTATGTTCAGAAATGTGAGATGGGTTCTTACGTTACCACTGGTTGCAAGTCTCACAGCTTGTATAACTAGTACCTGTGTGGAGGGACGAGACATGGAATTGTTACCTTTCATGATATTGTGGTTTCCAGTTATAAAATTCTTTTACCACAATTTTGTAATCAGCAACAAAGTTATTTTCTCCAAGAAAAAATGTCTATCATTGGCAAAAAAAAAACTTGCAGTTCTATTCTGGCAACTCTCCTACCACTAAGCTTTCTCCTAGATGTGCAATGTCAGTACACATTTACTTTGATTACCGGTGATGTCCCTGTCCAATCTGCCATAAGGGCTCTACAGCGTTGGTGTTTGGAATTAAATATATTCTGCCTAGTTGTTTATGGATGTGAAATTAAGTGCCTTCAGCAGTGATTACTTTGGGTGGCTTAATCATGATTTTTATTCCAATATTTAATAAACCACTTTAGTTTTAAAAGGTTTCAGTGGATTTGATTTCACTTTCAAGATAATCCATATTATTTCCTTCTCTGAACTGTTTCTCTGCTCAGTGACTAATGTAATTGTGAAAAGTGGAACAGCAGAGTGATTCTGAAAGCAAAGGCAAGGCAGTTATTTTGTCATCGCTAGAGCTCCGTGAAATTCGCATCAACTATAAAAGCAAAAAGTGAAGAATGTAATTCTTTACGAAAGTTCCCGGAACTTTGGTAGGGTTGCAGCTAATACAAATTTTCGTTTTCTTGCGAATTCAAGCGAAAAACTCCATTTCATGCGATAAGCACAAAATATACAAATGCTAGCTAATTATGGAGAAATTTTCTCAAGTTTAAGCAACAATCGTAAAAAATGTGATGATAATAAATTTGTGTCGATTTCCTGAACGATCCATTTCACTATTTACATTTGGTTGCTAGGCCTATTTTAGTTTTTATTGTATCCATAGGCCAATGAACAATCTCAATCAATGAGGAATTAATTTTTGGATCACAATTTTTGGTCTACATCTAATGTTTTGTTGCTAAAACCCCGTTTTTAGGTAAAAACTAATTATTACTAAAATGTTACAATTTTTAAACTAATTAATGCTAAATTTTTTAGAAGAAATGCTAAACAAACGAAAATTAATGCTATGTTATTTCATGGGGCTCTAGTAATCGCCTTCTTGTAACGACCAAAACCGGTGATAAACTTATTGTTGCCCATTCAGAATTGCCCTCCAGCTAAAGTTTCAGTTCCAAATAAGCTGAATTAAGAAATAAACCATACCCACAAGTCATGCATCACTTATTTATAGTATTTTGTGGTATCCCACAGTGATGCTGATTGGGGGTTGGCAGTAATTTATAATCGGTACCATGTGAATATAAGATTTTCTTAAATTTAGGAAAATATAGACAAAAAAGCTTAGAAACCATTAAAAAAATCTCATTTCAGTCACACTCGTGTTAAAGGAGGCGAGTACGCCCTTATTTCAGTAACTGATCTCGTACTGTTCTGTTTTGCTGGCCTTTCTTATAGTAAAATTTCTCCTTGAATATGAGTTTCATTTTAAGAAATATTAGCTTCACTCTATTTTGTTCAAGTCTGTTTACAAATTGGTTTGTCACTTGGCAGAGATGAGTCACAAATTATTAAGACAAACGAATCTTAATTTTACGTATATTATCAGTATATGTATTGAAATATCAACCACCACTACTATGCTATCACACTACAAATATCAACTACTACAACTACTGTTGATTTTTACTTATTAGTAATAATTCTAGTTATTTTACTCAGATATACAGTACTTAGGTTTTTTAAAATCGTGTAGCATGTCCTCTGAAATTCTTTTTTTTAAATGATCATTGATGAACTGCCTGTATTGCATTTTGTACAAATTTACTAAACATTGACTGACTAACTTTGAAATAAATCTTTATATGCTCAAAATATGAGAAAATCCCATTTGTCATATAAAATTGTCAAGGAATGTAACCTTATTCTCGTTGATGCTGGCTTATTGGCTTCGATGTATGAGGCTCCAATTAGGAGTTTTTCTTGGTATAATACACCCCTTGTTTATTACCTACATAGATTGTTTGGATCTGAAAAAGTAAAATATTACCCTAGATGTGATGAATAAATTACCCATAGACTTGCATTATAGTGTACACCTGCATAGCTTATTTTACAGCTAATATATCTACAGTTGAGCAAATAAATTGATTCAAGTAGTGTTTAATAATGGTGACAAGGCATACAAGAAGCAGATGTGTTATTATACATGTACTGACGTTGTTGTGTTGGGTGGTGGGACTAGTTTTGTATAAATTGTGCTCTAGCTCAACGAGCATTGCTCCATCTTGGCCTTTGCTTTTGCTCTCATGAGATGTCGTCAACATTGGTTCTTAATGGGCGAAAATTGATTTAGACCAACATTTCTATGAAGATAAAATGTTATTTCATGTAAAAAAAAAAATACTTTATTCTAATGTAGAAACTATCTGGTTAACTTAATTATACTTTTAAAATTAGACTACCCTAATATGAAACATTGTGAAAACTTTGAGAAGGTGATTTTTTTCATTGGTTGTATTCCACTTTTTAGCTTGGGGTATGTTCAAAGGCTTCTGTCATGCATACTACTACTTGGTTTTCTGTACCCAGTACAGTATACTATAGGAATTCCAATTGGTGGCTCATTACCTATTTCGTTTAAAAAACATTGCCACTGCCAAAGATGTGACTTTGGTGTGTGAACATGCCCAAACCTTGCTGGAAGTAAATACTATAACTATTGGACGGGGAGTTTGGAGACGTCCTCGATCACTGTACCGGTTCATCCGTGCCACTGATCCTCTATTTTAACACAATATTGTGCCATCTTTTCTTCAAACATTTAAGTGAGATGATAATGTGCATACTGTATTGTGTTGTTTCCTTAATGGAAGTACAATGTTATAATTCGTCCATAATCATGTATTGTTTTCCATTTGATTCACCACAGACTTTGTCAAATTATTTGACATGCGTTATCCACTATTATAAGAAATGTATATCAAATATTTGTGAAATAAAAGTAGCTTTAGGTGTAACTAAAATGTTTCATTTTTCTGTTATGACTCTATTTAAAAACCAAAACATTTTTGCAAGTTATGTTTCCTACTACTACCACTTGAAATATTTTAACTTACAATGATAGTAACTAAGACTTAGATCAGGAGAATTTAACTAAAAACGCACAACCCAAACGGGGTCCTCTTGTATGTGGAAGAGATAGATAATTAACACACTTTGGTAAGTGTTTCTTAATTCATTACCGTTGTTACTATTTGTGTTGTGTGTTTCTATTTTAACTTACATTGTAGACGGAGAGCCTGTGACAGTTTGGTTTACCTCATAAGGTACATAAGGTTTGACCAGTGGAATATATGCGGATTTATATGGGTTTTTTCAAAAGCCGCGTCTTGCGCGTCAACTTGGGGGCGTTTGGGCCCCATCGGTGGCCAAAAAAGGCCAAAAAGGGCCGTGGTTTACCTCATAAGGTACATGATGGGACTAAACGCCAAAATATGCGGAAACTTGTCCAGAAATTGGAACCGTAACGCAAGACGCGCTACTTGGGGGCGTTTCCGTTTCAGACGCCCCTCAAAAGGGCCAAAAAAGGCCCTGGTTTACCTCATAAGGTACACGATTGGAACAAACGCCATTTTGTGCTTTGATATGTACAGATTACGAATATGTATAGTAAGACGCGTTTTCAGGGGGCTTTTGGCCTTTCAGACGCCTATTTTATGAAAAGGGCCCTTTTTTATCCAACAAGGTACAGACTTGAAAATGGTGTCAAATTAACCGGGACGGTGTCTAAAGCTCAAAAATACGTAACAACACGCTTAAGAGAGAACTATTACACATTTTAAGCACATTCAAACAGAAAAGGGCCAATTATTAAATACATAATATCACAACTGTAACTAACTCTGTTATTTCATATTTGTACTACGTGTATTGCAATTAACATATTAAATAAACCGACAGATGTAGCTCAAGCGCTAAGGCCAGAATCTCTGATTCGGGAGGTCCCGGGTTCGAATCCCGACGAGACCCGCTTACCTTAGGCTGTTCAAAAGCGTTTGCCTGAATTAGAGATATTCACCGTTTTGACTGTATGTAGAAAGTTGACATTGTCCACAAATGAATTGGCGAATTGACAATGGAAGGAATACAATTTTAACATAAGATATATGCATTCCTTTTAAACTGGATATATTTATAAGAAAACAAAGTTAACACGGTTATTAAAAATAAAATACATTGGTAAACGTTTAAACATTGGTATTCATCTCCTTATACATTGTTTAAACAAAAAAATAATGTTCCACGTAGTTTAATTTATAAGGATTTGATGATGGAGTGGCATATTAATTATGAGTGTAAGGATTTGAGTGGTGATAAATTAAATTGTCGATAGTGTTACAAAATACATTTTTAATTTTATCATAAGTATTATTTGTAAACTAAACAGATAACAATAACATTGGCGTAACGAATAAGGAATATGATTAAATGTGTCCAAGCATTTCAATTTACCTGGTGTATATAATACACTTACACCCAGGTGATTGTGATTTAACTTCTAGTATGCTATACCACAGCTGTTGGAAGATTTGTAAAACGGTCAAGTATAAGAGTTTAATTACAAAGTATAATAATAATTGAAATAATAGTATATAACAATTAATAAGTAATAAGTATAATATGATATCAAGCTGTGATTTCATTTCTAGTATGCTATACTATATACTACAGCTCTTGGAAGATTTGTTAGTCAAATATAAGAATTAAATTAAATAGGGAATTTAAAAAAATACGTTTATACAAATGTGCAACGAAATAAGAATAGTATGATTCCAAACCATATGCTGATCTACAACGACCTAATAACACGTGTGTGTGTGTATATATATATATGTAGGGTGTATATGCATACTTTCATCGATTTATGACAAATATTCTAAGCATTTTCATCATCATCGCTCACGTCGTCATCACTTGAACATTGAACTGCAGCATCTTCATCTTCATCAGAGTCTGGAAGTTCAATAGGAGTAATTTCATCTACTGACGGAGGTGACTGGTCACCAAGGAACCATTGAATGTGGTATTTTCCGTCCTCTAATACCCAGCCACTGCTTTCTGTTGGATATGCAGGAGCAGTACCTTTTGTAGCATTTCTCCAGATACCGCAAATTAGGTTTGTCCTGAGAATCTGTTGGGCGACAACTGCACGACAGGGCGGTAGTGTACTGCCATCTACTCCTTTTATTTTTTCAAGTGGGGGATTTCCTTTAGGTTTGTATACTTTTAGGAACGTATCCAACCGGGCTTCATTAATCGGCATGTCTTTTTTCCCATACATGCAAGATACAAATTTCTCAATTTCCAAAGTAACTCCATCTTCTGGTGCCTCTTGCGATCCAAGAGAGGCAAACGCATTCTGAACGCTTACATTCTTCTCAAGAAGAGAGAATGGACGGACTTTCCCCTTCCTTGCAAATGCTGCAGTGTAATCACATCCTGTAAATGCGTGGAAAGCGGGGACGGCACTAGATAAAAGAGGCCCTAGATTATCATACAGAGAAGACATATTTACGTACCTCAAGGTGTTTTTGCTTAGAAGTCCAACTTCCAACCATACTTTGGTCAAAGTGTTGATCTCATTCAGATTACCTAGTACGATAGCCATCACATCAGTGTCGGAGGTGCGAATCACAACGTTTGCCGGAAAAGGAACTTGGGCGAGATGATAAACCATTCTTGAGTCAGCTTCTTCATGATTACATGCTAACGTTTCTTCTAGAACTCTTACAACTTTATGATTTAAACTCTTGTACGAGTAACAAATCTCATTGCATGTTGCATAAACGACCTTAGTTCCAAGAATGCCAGAGAAAGAGTCATCATTCCAACTCTCTGTCAAGAAAGTTATTAACGCTTCCTTGAAATGATCGTTTCTTAAAGCTTTGATGAAATCAGGTGGTCGTTGCTGCGATGCTCCAGTAATCGTGTAGTTATCTTGCCTCTCCAACAAGTAGGCTCGCCTGTCTCGTTCTATATCCTTTATGGAGGGTGAAACGGTTCGATCAAAAACAATATCTACTCTTGAGGCATTAATTCTGCATAGCTTTTGAAGGATGTGCGCAGAAATCTTGCCAAAAGTGATGGGAATATCACCCAGTAAATGCAGAAAGAAGAAGCCATCAACAATGACGCAATCAACGTAAGGTGGTGGATTATTTGTTACTCGACTCTCCAAGCACTTGAACAGAGCTGACTTATCTGTTTTGTGAATGGTTCCATCTACGTGACACAATGATAAGGGAATAGGTGTTAAGGGATATGCTAAGACTAGTCCCATGTCTATTTTTTTCTCAAGTGCTATGCAAAGGATTCTTCCCATAAGGTCCCATTCCATTTTTAGTTCAATAACTTTGCCATCAGCTCGTGTTTTCTTTCGTTTCACTCCTTCTGAGGCAAACGTGGAACCCTTCAGTCTACAGATACTTTTTTCAAATCTGCTAGGATCTTTTGATACTTCATCAATAATGTCATCTCGAGCTTTCTCTCCGATTATGAACACATTCAGCAAAAACTTTTGAGTTGGTTCAGATGCCGCTTTACCAGTCGCTATGTTGAACAGCACACTGTTCTTGTCCATGTCAAACGGGTTGAGACAGGATTTGATCTGATCCATTATTGCAGCTAAATCATGTGTGTCTTTCTCCACTTTGTGAGGTAAGGTCTCTTGGGAAACATCTTCTGAGCGTTTCAATCCAGTTAGATTTAACAAGCTAGAAACAATGCTTGTACGGAGGTAGTGGCTTTTGGCCCATCGCTGCCGGGATGATATCGAATTAGTAAACGCTGATATTCCTGTGAGCTTACTTGCCGCGTCCGCATTTATTGACTGTTCCAAGCATAGATCTATAGGACTTCTTGAAAAGGTTTTTTCCTTTTTTTTAAAACCTTGTGTTATTGCCATTTAAATATCATTACAAAAGCTTCATTTTACGCGTAACACAATGTCAACATCTAGTCACTACACTGGCCGCCCCACCATTGTGAACAATGCGCGAAACACATCGCGCATATAGTCTATGATACAAAAGATGGCATGTCGGACACTATACAATAATATAATTTGCCGTGCATCGCTGTCTTTCAGAACCAAGTTTCGAATGATAATTGTAATTGGTAATGATCATTTAGAGTGAAGTTAAATGATTAAATTAGACCACCCCGAGATAGATTACAAAATTAGACACACACACAGGTATTAATACAGCACTTAAAATCTTCACTTTCTACACAATAATGAAAATAAGGGACCATTTTTTCCCCAAAAACCTATCCGAAACGCCAAAGACCCGCTAAAATTACGTCTTATACGATATATTCGTAATCAAGACACACTTATGCAAACAGTGGCGTTAGTGTTCGTCGTTTACCCCATGTGGTGTCATGTCCCCCTATTTGGGTCTTTTTGAAATGCGTGGTATGGTTGTAAGGGTCCTTTAAGCGTTATGTTGTTATATATTTTTGAGCTCTAGACACCGTCCCGGTTAATTTGACACCATTTTCAAGTCTGTACCTTGTTGGACAAAAAAGGGCCCTTTTCACAAAATAGGCGTCTGAAAGGCCAAAAGACCCCTGAAAACGCGTCTTACTATACATATTCGTAATCTGTACATATCAAAGCACAAAATGGCGTTTGTTCCAATCGTGTACCTTATGAGGTAAACCAGGGCCTTTTTTGGCCCTTTTGAGGGGCGTCTGAAACGGAAACGCCCCCAAGTAGCGCGTCTTGCGTTACGGTTCCAATTTCTGGACAAGTTTCCGCATATTTTGGCGTTTAGTCCCATCATGTACCTTATGAGGTAAACCACGGCCCTTTTTGGCCTTTTTTGGCCACCGATGGGGCCCAAACGCCCCCAAGTTGACGCGCAAGACGCGGGTTTTGAAAAAACCCATATAAATCCGCGTATGTTCCACTGGTCAAACCTTATGTACCTTATGAGGTAAACCAAACTGTCACAGGCTCTCGGTCTATTGTACATTCACCTTTATTGCATCACTAGAGCCCCGTAAAATTCGTGATCTCGAAATCATATGATTGTTGTGAATATTACTTAATTTGATAAAATGTCGGCGTGTAATTGCGAGAGGAGTCCACAAATATAAAAAATTAAACGCGAGATTTGCTAAATTGGTATTATAACACCGCAAATAGCAAAATGTCCTGTTAGGCCCTACACATGAAACAGCCACGAAATCTCGCAAAACTACCATTGAATTCCCAATTAACATTGTAACATTTTTTCCTAAACTTGCACAAAAAGTCACGTTCTCTTAAAATTCATAGTTTTCGTTTGAAACAAAATAAATGTTGGACCATTTTTCCATAGCGGGGATAAGAACTTTCATTCCAGCTACACGTACTACTTTGCGCAAACATGTGTAGTAGACCTAGCGCGCGTAGTTCACACATTGTATGACTTCTACACGGCTAAAAATAATAACAACGAAAACATTGATTTTTAAAAGAAAATTTTGAAAAAATATAGCCATTTTCGTGGGGCTAATCATCACATCATATTTTCTTTACAAACAAATCAATCACATTCACATTTGACAAAATATTGTTGCTTTCCAACGGTTTCTACAATATTTCCATTTATTAATTGAGGATCATCACATCACTGGCATTAGAACATACTATTCTCAACTTACCATTTGCTTTCACCACAGTATTTGCTTACCAATTTGAAGTCGAAGCTCCGCAACGAATGTTTCGCTTTGCAAAACCAGATGAGTGATGATTATATTCAAAGTTTGTCATCCACACTAAACGAATTGCAATATGAGTTGGACAAAATACTGATCTAGGCTACCCATAGGATGGCAGGATGCAGATCGATGCCGAGCCTATTGAGGGCACTGATTGCCAGCCTAGGCTACTCATAGGATGGCAGGATGCAGATCGATGCCGAGCCTATTGAGGGCACTGATTGCCAGCCTAGGCTACTCATAGGATGGCAGGATGCGGATCGATGCCGAGCCTATTGAGGGCACTGATTGCCAGCCTAGGCTACTCATAGGATGGCAGGATGCAGATCGATGCCGAGCCTATTGAGGGCACTGATTGCCAGCCTAGGCTACTCATAGGATGGCAGGATGCAGATCGATGCCGAGCCTATTGAGGGCACTGATTGCCAGCCTAGGCTACTCATAGGATGGCAGGATGCGGATCGATGCCGAGCCTATTGAGGGCACTGATTGCCAGCCTAGGCTACTCATAGGATGGCAGGATGCAGATCGATGCCGAGCCTATTGAGGGCACTGATTGCCAGCCTAGGCTACTCATAGGATGGCAGGATGCAGATCGATGCCGAGCCTATTGAGGGCACTGATTGCCAGCCTAGGCTACTCATAGGATGGCAGGATGCAGATCGATGCCGAGCCTATTGAGGGCACTGATTGCCAGCCTAGGCTACTCATAGGATGGCAGGATGCAGATCGATGCCGAGCCTATTGAGGGCACTGATTGCCAGCCTAGGCTACTCATAGGATGGCAGGATGCGGATCGATGCCGAGCCTATTGAGGGCACTGATTGCCAGCCTAGGCTACTCATAGGATGGCAGGATGCAGATCGATGCCGAGCCTATTGAGGGCACTGATTGCCAGCCTAGGCTACTCATAGGATGGCAGGATGCAGATCGATGCCGAGCCTATTGAGGGCACTGATTGCCAGCCTAGGCTACTCATAGGATGGCAGGATGCAGATCGATGCCGAGCCTATTGAGGGCACTGATTGCCAGCCTAGGCTACCCATAGGATGGCAGGATGCAGATCGATGCCGAGCCTATTGAGGGCACTGATTGCCAGCCTAGGCTACTCATAGGATGGCAGGATGCAGATCGATGCCGAGCCTATTGAGGGCACTGATTGCCAGCCTAGGCTACTCATAGGATGGCAGGATGCAGATCGATGCCAAGCCTATTGAGGGCACTGATTGCCAGCCTAGGCTACTCATAGGATGGCAGGATGCAGATCGATGCCGAGCCTATTGAGGGCACTGATTGCCAGCCTAGGCTACTCATAGGATGGCAGGATGCAGATCGATGCCGAGCCTATTGAGGGCACTGATTGCCAGCCTAGGCTACTCATAGGATGGCAGGATGCGGATCGATGCCGAGCCTATTGAGGGCACTGATTGCCAGCCTAGGCTACTCATAGGATGGCAGGATGCAGATCGATGCCGAGCCTATTGAGGGCACTGATTGCCAGCCTAGGCTACTCATAGGATGGCAGGATGCGGATCGATGCCGAGCCTATTGAGGGCACTGATTGCCAGCCTAGGCTACTCATAGGATGGCAGGATGCAGATCGATGCCGAGCCTATTGAGGGCACTGATTGCCAGCCTAGGCTACTCATAGGATGGCAGGATGCAGATCGATGCCGAGCCTATTGAGGGCACTGATTGCCAGCCTAGGCTACTCATAGGATGGCAGGATGCAGATCGATGCCGAGCCTATTGAGGGCACTGATTGCCAGCCTAGGCTACTCATAGGATGGCAGGATGCGGATCGATGCCGAGCCTATTGAGGGCACTGATTGCCAGCCTAGGCTACTCATAGGATGGCAGGATGCAGATCGATGCCAAGCCTATTGAGGGCACTGATTGCCCCCCTTCCTCCCAATTTAGTAAACTCAACTCTATCTCCATATGCTACTTATAATAGGGTTATATAAATATTATTTTCCCACACTGTCATTTACAACACTGTTTTGTAAACATCAATGTTTAAAGTTTGGGGGTGGTGAATCCGCTAAGCCACACCAGCCGAATGAAGCATTTATTCCATATCAATCGATAACGAGTTTTATGCTCAAAGCTAAATGAACAGATTGTGGGACTGGACCTATAGCTGCCTTAGTCTAGCTTTCCGCAGTAACTCGGACCATTTATAGCTTTCTGTTTAAAATTTTTTGCAAAATTTGCAAATAATACGAGATATTTTGATATAAATTAAGATGTTCTCAAATAACTTGTCTTGTAAAAATTAAATGGTTCTACATTATAATAATAATAATAATAATAATAATAATAATATTTATTCACCATTCGACTTGTACAAGATACAAATATTGGTTTCGTCAAGATGCTTATATCGAAATATTAATTCTAATTCTAATTCTAGGCAGGCATTTAAATATAAGCCTTTAAAGGGTAAGCATTTGAGTAGCCTCATGATTACAGGAAGGTTAAACCAGTTGATACTAAGAATAAAATGAGATAAGATACATTAGATACACATTAGACATTAGATTAGATTACATTAGATTAGATTAGGGCACATAGTTGAGTCCAGGATCAAAGCAAAAAGTGACAAAAGGTGACAAGATCGATATACAATATGGTACAATGTGGATGCAGAAATAACGATACATTTATATTTCAATTACTTAGATATAAGTTGCTAACAAGCAGGCTCACTCACAGAGGTAGTCTTTTAAAGAGTAAAAGCTGTTGGATAAAAGAAATGTTTTCAGGTTGTGTTTGAAGGAGGGCAGGGTGGGAGATGTTTTAATGAGATTGGGGAGCTTATTGTAGAGGGTGGATGCAAGGTATTCAGGACCTTGAGAAAAAAGAGTCAGGTTGTGGGAAGGTCTGTGGACCTGGAGACTGGCTCTGGTGTTATGGGAGTGTATTGATGTGTTAAGAGGGAAGAGATTTGGGTTGGTGCGGACAAATATTGCAGCGGATTGGATCAGGGTGCATGCCAGCGTAAGTATTCCCAGATTCTTGAAGAGATCTCTGCAAGAATGTTTCCTGGATACACCAGCAATGATACGCACAACTCTCTTTTGGAGGATAAATATTCTATTGGCATGGTGAGAGGCTCCCCAAAAAAGCAGACCATAGGATAAGTGGGAGTGGACATGGGCAAAGTAAACTAGCAAAAGGACAGGGGGGTGCACTATCTGTTTAAGCTTTCTAATCAAGTAGCACCCAGATAAGATTTTGTTAGCGACATGATTTACGTGGCTGGACCAGTCAAGATTTTCATTTAGAAACAGGCCTAGGACTTTTACTGTATGAGAGCGAGGGATTATATCAGAGTTAAGGCGTACGAGGGGGCTTACTGGAGGAATTTTGTAGTGAGTATGAAAGTAGAGATAGACAGTTTTGGAGCGCGAGATAGTAAGTTTATTCATGAAGCAGTATGAGGACATTTTATCAACATGTGAGTTTATTAAGGGGGGAAGGTCCTGAAAAGGTTGATGTTTGGGAAGGGTTAAGAGGTGGCTCGAGTCGTCCGCATATTGGATGTGAGTACCCTCGTCTAAGGAGGCAGACTGATCGTTGGCATACAGGATATATGCTAAGGGTCCCAGAATTGACCCTTGGGGTACTCCACAGACAACAGGTAGAGGTTTCGAGAGCGTTTTAGTGAAGGATTGGCTGTTAGATGAGCGGATCTCTACCACCTGAAACCGATCAGATAAGAAAGAGGAAATCCAGCTAAGAGCTGCACCCCGAATACCTAGGGTGTCCAGCTTTGTTAGGAGAATAGTGTGGTCAATAGTGTCGAAGGCCTTGGTCATGTCATAGAACATTCCTATGGTTTGGTCCCCTTTGTCCAGGGCAGAGTAAAGAGGGGTAAGAAATCTAAAGAGAGCACTTG
This sequence comes from Isoperla grammatica, assembly GCA_945910005.1. Lineage (NCBI taxonomy): Eukaryota > Metazoa > Arthropoda > Insecta > Plecoptera > Perlodidae > Isoperla > Isoperla grammatica. Next base: position 433,800 of record OX246746.1, on the reverse strand, counting down.
TGGTGGATTTGTTTTTTAAGAAACCATGCTGGCTAGGGGAAAGAATGTTGTGATAATTTAGAAAAGATAGTAGTCTGTCATGTATGATGTATTCAAATATTTTGGAGAAGGAGGACAGAAGGGAGATAGGTCGATAATTATTCATCTCTGACTTCTTCCCCTTCTGTTTAAAAATGGGAATTATTTTCGCTGTCTTCAGTTTGGAGGGAAAAATGCCATCAGAAAAGGATTCGTTTATTATGTAAGCCAGAGGGCCAGAGATCAAGTCGGTGCATTTTGATAGAAGAGACCCGGGAACTTCATCAAGCCCGCATGAATGTTTCGAGCCGAGTTTTTTAGTAACCATTGCTACTTCATTAGGTGTAGTGGGATAGAGAAAAATAGTTGCGCCTAGTACAGATCGGGTTGTTTTAAGAAGAGGGGGGGAATAAGTTGGCACCTTGGAACTCCCACTATTGCCTGAGTCGATAAAGAAATTGTTAAATAGCTCACACTGAGATGAAGGGTCAACTACGTCCTGTCCATTAATGGTGATTGACAGTTTCGAGTTGGGTTTGGGAGCTGTGGTATGTGCTTTGATCATTGCCCAGGTTGCCTTGGAGGTGTTCCTAGATGAAGAAATTTTGGTATCATTGTAATCAAGTTTGGCACTTCGTATTTTTTTTAGCATGTGACTTTTTTAACTCTCGGTATTTTTGTTTAAGTGAAGGGTTATTAGAAGACTTTAATTCAACGTGAAGGGACCGCAAGATTTGAGCTTCGGCTCTAATTTCCTTTGAAATCCAGGAATTTGCTTTAGTATTGGTTGCAGGACAAGATTTAAGGGGAAAAGCAGTATTGAAATGGTGTAGAAAAGTGGAGAGGAATCTTGAGAAGAGCTGGTCAGCATTGCCTGGTAGGCTTAGGGAGTGCCATGTTTCTTTACTAAGCAACGATAGAAAATAAGCTGTGTTGCCGGGACTAAATGAACGCTTGGTGACACGGATTTTAGGGGGAGGGAGCAGGTTGGTCAGGGAAAGGTTCAGAGTGATGAGATGGTGATCAGACAGACCAGGGTCGGTTGAACTAGAAGAAAACAGAGAGGGGTCAATGGTTGTGAAAATGTTGTCTATTAGGGAGCTGCTTGCAACAGTGACTCGGGTTGCGGTGGATATGGTTTCATGAATATTGAAGGTGTGTACTAAGTCAAGAAGTTTAGATCGAGATGGGGATTGAGTAAGGAGGTCTACATTATGATCACTGCATAATACTATTTCCGCATTTGGAAATTTCTTGGTTAAATAAATTAGCACCTCGTCAAGCTTGGTCAGGAAGGTATTAAGGTTGCCTAGGGGAGATCGATAAATGGACAGAATGATAAAGTGCTGGTCTGAAAACCGCCAGGACCCCCCAACACACTCGAAATCTTTTTCGATGCAGTAAGACTGGATTTCATGAATAGGGTTTATATATTGTTTTGCTCTTCAAAAATGGAAATGTGTTGTGCAAAAATATGACACCTAAGATGGTTTACAAAATATGTATGTATTAATATGTTGTATTTAATTGCAGACATGTGTATTTATTATATGTATATTATATGTATTTTATTGACATCTTATTATAAGCATTGTCAACTCTTTTATCTCGAGTACTAAGGCCTGGTTGCGGCACTTCTCACCAGATTCTCGTCCAGTGACACTGCAATATCTACAATAGTCGCACGACGCCTGGCGGGGTCCAAAACCAAAATATCTGGCTTGTAGGTAAAGGCGAGTCCACACAAAAACATAAGCATAAGCATAAGCGTAGTTTTAAGGATTAAGGTTTAACGCATAAGGGCTCCGGTACACATACAAACGTAAGCACAAAGAGTTTATGAGAAGGCATGGCACTCGTTGAAGTTCTTTGGAGGTTGCGGCCGAATACTGTACAACATAATTATTCTATATATTATTATGTATATATTACTATATATTATTATATATATATTATTATTATTATTCGGTGACGTAGGCCACTACATGACTGTGGTAGTCATAACCTTTTAAAGTAGATGCTTCTTTGACTCAAGTTTTTCGTGCGTTGTTTTAAGGTTTAAGCATAAAGTTGACCATTGTTCAACTTTCTTATGCGTTATGCTTACGCTTATGCTTGTGCTTATGCTTAAACATTTGTGTGAACGTTAGTACGTGTTTCCTATGTTCCAATGTTATGACTATGCGTTAAACCTTAAATCTTATGTCTTATGTACTGTAGGGTCAGTGTCCCAAATAGCCGCCACAGTCCTCTCTGCAGCACACGCAGCGGCCTCTTTTTGTGGCAGGAGACAGAGTTCCTTGGCATTATTAACTATGGTATTTGTAAGTTACGTGGCCTTTTGGGTTTTCGTGATAAAATTTCTAAAAAAATCACTGTTTATGATACAAATACCTTTTATCTTTCCAATTCCGAAGGGTGGATGTTTCAAATCCCACGTAATTTTGTTCTAAACCACTTTAAATGTGTTATTTTCGCTACCGCTATGTCTAGGCCTATGTGCGCCATGTTGACTATCTGGCAACGGAAGAGCTTTGGTTTTATTCATGTGCAGGTGTACCAACCTAAAACAATTTACGTTAAAGAAGTAGGGCGCTGGGCGTGTTTTGTTTAGACCTTTTTATTACAATTAGAAAAGTACACATACTTATAACCAGACACAATAACCAAACCCAATAACCGTACTAACTTACGTGGGCAATCCTAAACCTGCAGGGCGATTCTCTAAGGTCCATGGTAAATTGAACGCCCGTTTTCGACGTTACGAGCCTTACCGCATTGAGTTAGCGATTCTCTACCGTGTTTTATCGACAAAGATCGTTACCACCTACGTTAAAAGTAGCGCGCTCCAAAACCCTGCCTTTAGACGTGCGATAAGAAAACATGGCGGACTTTTCAAGCCGTCTCATGTTCACTTCAGCATTTGAACTAATTGATTATAGAAATTTGTTGTGTGTATCGATACAAATATACGATATTTATATTTAAAAATATGTGTGTGAGTAAGGAAATATAATTTGTAGTTATGTAACAATCAAAAGTCTAGAAGTAATTTTGTATCATAACCCTACTTTCCTAGTTTGGCCGTGCCGTCACGGCACGTAGGGTAGGCCTAGAACCCTAGGCCTACTTCTAAGTTCAAACACTAGGTTCGTTTGATTTACTACACCTTTTATACTCTTTGCACTCACTCAATGTTATTTCATAGGATACATGGCATGAAGTACAAAAGGTGCCGGTAAATCAAACGAACCCTAATGCTGCAATAAGTGAAAAAAGTGCAGAAGGTGTCCGGAAATCGAACGCATTACGCACCCAATGGCAAACGTTCCATTTATTCACGCGTTGTCATTGGTTAACTTTCTATAGTGTACACAGCCATCTCGAAAACATCCACAAACTAATATATAACAGGCGCTGCTCTGCTGCAACGGCTACGTCCTTCGATACGGTTATCGAACGTTATGAAATGGTAGTTGGGAATCGCGCGGTAGCTTATCGTGTGGTAAGTTTAGTACAAGTGTCGTTAAGGTTAAATTTACCGCGCATCTTAGAGAATCGCCCTGCTGATCCCCTAACCTAACCGAATTTTCGATAAATTACCCCTTCTTCAAACTTGAAGAATTGGGGTAATTTATTTTTTGGTTATAAATTGTGCGCAATTCTAGGTTTCATACGTTGGCGTACCTGGTAATATTTAAAGCCATCTAGCGGCGGACTAGAAAAACAACGTATAACCATCCACAATCCACAAGGCTGTGCACTGGTAAGGATGGAAGCCTAGGCTTACACAACACACCCGTAGGCCCTACATAGCGGTAGCGAAAATAACACATATAAAGTGGTTTAAAACAAAATTACGTGGGATTTGAAACATCCACCCTTCGGAATTGGAAAGATAAAAGGTATTTGTATCATAAACAGTGATTTTTTTAGAAATTTTATTACGAAAACCCAAAAGGCCACGTAACTTACAAATACCAAACTAATAATAATTATTATTATTTTATTGTTGCAATACATACAAACACGGTAAAAACTGGCGTAAACATGTTGTACGGACATAAAGGTCAAGTATTTCCTTGTGCTTACCTTATAAATTTTGAATATTACTGATTATTAAATTAAGTTATTAAATTATTTTTAAATGATTAATGTAAATGGTTAATGTATATTTATGCAATTAAATGATTATTAAATCTAGGTGAATCTACCCCCTCTGAAAAAACACTTTTGCTAGGAATTACTTGTAAATGTGTATGTGTGACGTATGAAGTGTACCCCTCCTCCCCCCCCCCCCCTCTACACTACTCCGACCGACCTCCGCGCGCTTCGTTCTGCTTGCAGTCTAGCTCAAGCTCTGGTTAAAGCAAGGTCACGCCCGGCGAGGCGCCGCTCCGCTCACTTGGTGTCATGTTTCCCTCCTGCAAGATAAAGAACTTTAAAATCATGTTACTAATCACGTAGCTATCATTCTTTTTGTAATTATATTCTCATTATCATTTAATTATGTCCACCGCCTTCCAAACACCCTAAATAACAAGGTTTGTTTTTTAACTACCTTAAGGGTCAAGGCAAAATGTGTATTTACTCTGTATGTGTATGTGTACTATAGGTACTATTACTATGTATGTGTATATTATGTATGCATTTTGTGTTGGAAATAAACTTACTTACTTACTTACTAATACTTGGATTGCATCTGTACATTTGCGTTCTCAACTACTGTTGAGCGGTGCTAGGACACAAGGAGACAATTTCTTTGCGCAAATTACCTGTCTAGACCCGTAAAGTAGTTACGGCTGGACTGCGACACGAGCAAACTGGTGCGCTTTACATCCGTGTATGTATTTCACCAACACTCGAAAAGTTTTTTTACGTAGGCTTAAGACTGCAAGCATTTTGGGAAGATAAAGATCGAGCGCATGATAAGCACTTTATTTCTTGTAAGTGACTCTTTTCATAATTAAGTTATGAAATAGTAAAAACAGCATAATTATACTCAAGTGCCTTTTCACCGGGACACGAAAAAACTCATTAAAAAAAACTGGTAACATAATTGTAATTTAAAATTGTATACCATCATTCCAAAGATAACAACCTATAGCATACTACATTTTCGTGTACTTGACAAATATGGTCTAGAGGTGTTAGTACATGAACGTAAAGACTTTTGAAGCTATCGGTAAACGTAAAAAATGAAAGTGTAATTTTTTTTAAACCACTTTTTGCAGACATAATATCAATATTTATCAACCTTAAAAAGTTACGTTTGCAAAAATTAAATATGGGACGTAAAACCCCAAATATCATCATATCATCATTAAAGAAGTTGAGGACCACCTCGCCCTAAGCGTTGCAGACGTAACAGGTAATTTGATTGTTAAGGCATTTTCTTTTAGTTTTTACCTCATGTTAGCCCACAAGTGTTGGATGAATCTTCATAACCTACAAGCTCCATACCTACACCATTGTTGCTTGTCACTCTCGGTCGGAGTGTTCGTTTATTTAACATGGCAGTGTTGAGTTCTATCACTTTGACTCCCAGTGACTCACGAGCGTGATAATTAAAAAACACACCCTATGAATGACAGCCACTGCCTGCCTCTTACATGAAACAATAGCGTTAATTCTGAATACAAAAATAGTCACCCCACGGTTTTGTTTCGGACAAATATTGAATGTGCGCGAATCAAAAAAATACACAAAAATGAAGTTACCTAGCAAACGGTTGTGGGTCCGACCTGTGTCCGCTGCTTACTTCGCTCAACCTGGTGGGTTATCAACCAATGCTTCGCTTGCAAGATAAGATAAATTTGTTTTGTATTTTTTCTTTTTTACATTACATAAAACTAGAATAGTATGATTTAATAATTTCTATTTGCAATGTATGTGAGGATGCATCAGTAAATTAGTGTAAAAATCTGAAAACCCACATTAGGTGCGTGTGCACGTGTGCGTGGGAACCCGTTTACAGCTACGCGTTGCGAGCGAAGCGAAGGCACGAGCTCCAATCAGTGGCCGAGTTTGCGTTGTTTGAAACTCGGCCGCTGATTGGAGCTCGCGCCCTCGCTTCGCTCGCAACGCGTAGCTGTAAATCGACTTGTAGTTTAGGCCTACAGGTTAATAAGAGTATGACGGGGATGTGGAGACTTGTGTGATTATAACTGTTGTTATTTTAGGCCCTTTTCTTTTAAAATAGTATTTTGAAGTTTGAACTAGTGTTGATATAACTTTATTCTATTTTACTCGGAATCATATTTTTAACACATAATTGGTAGAGAAAAACTGCCTTCATCATTCCCTTCATACAATGCGTACTACACACATGTCATAAAACGTCCTAATATATTTACTTTATGTGGTTTTGTGATGACAAGAATAAACAACTAATAATGATAATTATAATAATAATAATACAAATAATAATAATAATAATAATAATAATAATAATAATAATAATAATAATAATAATAATAATAATAATAATAATATAATAATATAATAATAATAATAATAATAATAATAATAATAATAATAATAATAATAATAATAATAATGATAATAATAATAATAATAATATAATAATAATAATAATAATAATAATAATAATAATAATAATAATAATAATAATAATAACAACAATGATAATAATAATAATAATAATAATAATAATAATAATAATAATAATAATAATAATAATAATAATAATAATAATAAATAATAATACTAATAATACCGTCCCAACATATTGCCCAGATTGCCATTTCAACCAGGTTCCCAAGTCATTAGATCGGAAGGTTGTGCGAGCGTGTACCAGAGTGTAGCACTATTGCGTAGTGACCATAGTTAGTACATCTACCGACAGGTAGCTCTGCTATGCGGCTCGGCTGGTGGCGGAGGAAGGAACAATGGTTGGGAACTAGATTCAGTAATTCAGTTTGTACCTGCTATCCGCGCGTTGAAGTGTTCGCACATGTGAAGAGGTGAAAATATTGTGATCTCACGCCATAGTAACAACAAATGGAAAAGTGGAATGTCTATTAACGCTGACAAACAATACAGGTACCGGCATTGTTTTCATTTTTAATTGTTATGTTATTTTTAACCTGTAATTAAACACTTGGTTGTAATATAGCCTACTGTCTTGTGTTGAATCTCGTTGAGCGTGTGTGTTGATACCTTCCGGTAGGCCTACAAGCAAACCACAGGAAAGCAAGCGGCATAAATGTGCCCTTGTGGGCAGCGGTGTTTTGAATCAAATCGCCCCTCCTGTGCACGCTGCACGGGCTGGGGGGTAGGGTAGTTTCCCGCCGCCCTCAAGGCAAACAAAGGAGATGCTTCCAGTCACGATTGCGGTGGCAGGATCCAGGGACGGATCTAGCCTTGATTTATGGGGGGGGGGGGGGGTTTCATGGAAGGCGATTGCCAATTATTATGGGGTTTGGGGGGGGGGGGGGGGCTTAAGTGCATGCTATATATTTACAAGTTTTGGGGAGTAATGTACATTATGTTTAATTTAATCAATCACATTTTGGGTGAAGCAATATCATAGTTGTCACTAATGTTGACGTATAAACGAACAACACAAGTATTTTTTTTTTATTTCGAGATAATTACGGAAGTTTCAGGGGTGTCATTCGGAAATAACGTAATTCCACACTAAGTATCGATTTGTAAGTTAACCTGAGAATATTAATTTAATTTGATTCCTTTTAATTAATCTCATTTACATCTACTTTAAGGGTATATAAACAAACGTGCGTGACATACCACAGATTTTGAGATAATTGCAGAAGTTTAACGGGCTGTCAGTGGAAAATTACCTAATGTCACACACAGTAGCGATTTGTAAGAGAACCAGAGTGTATTAATTTAATTTGATTCCTGCCAATTAATCTCAATTAGATCTTGTTTAGTCACATATAAACATACCTGCGTGACATACTACAGATTTTGAGATAATTACGTAAGTTTAACGAGCTGTCATTCGAAAATTACTTAATTTCACACATAAAAGCGATTTGTAAGAGAACCTGAGTATGGCATGCGCATACGTCGGCAGGGGCTGATACAGGCTCGATTAGTTACACAAAGCATGGCAACTAAAGTTCGGTTCCAAAATAATAATTATTCCAAATTTCCATTTTTTTTTTGCTCATGGGGGGGGGGGGGGGGGCGGCTGCCCCTCCCCCCCGCCCCCCCTGTATCCGCCCCTGGCAGGATCGAACCCACGACCACGACTCACGAGTAATCGCCCGACAATAAACCACTTGAGTCGTACCTAGCGTTGTAAAATGTTTTGAGATAATAGTTTCCTTCATATCTGAAGTTCATGCATGTTTCTAAAGAGTCGCATAAGAAGATGCAAAGTGGTGTCGGACTGCCAGGCAAAATGCAGCCGTTAGAAGAGAGATTAAAGATTCATCTAACTTAGTTATAAGTTATAGGAAGGACCAGGAAAACGCTCTGTGTCACGGGTTCATAAGCGAGCGCGTCCATATCTACGAACTTTCTGTCGAAAAGTCTCAAAGCTAAGAAAAACAACAATTAACAACGATTCAAGAATGCGCATAACAAAAAAAGTCTAATTTCCATAGCTATAGCTTCCCGACATTGTTGAATGCTTTGCAATGTGCGTTGCTAAGATTTTTCGTGGTCATTTCGTATTGTGTTTTCTACACGGTCCGCCACCAGTACTAACACATTGACAGCAATAGAAATGTAATTTCTGCCTCTAATACGTATCAGATCGTGATTAGATTAGGATATTCGTGTCCGGACAAAAATGTACTATAAACTAGGAAAACGCTCCGCGTTGACAGATGAGCGATTTTTTTCAATGTATCAAATCAAATAAATTATATTACTCTTTTAAAAAAAAAAACTTTATGATAAACATATGATTTTTTTACAAGATGGCGAATCAAGCTACAACCTTATTACTTGTGTATATTATTTCTCGATATGTTGCTAATAAATGCACAAAATATTATTTAAATCCGGCTAGAGGTTTTCTCTAAATAAATTAAAACCTTTAAGTTGATTTTCAAATTGATTTCCGCATAATTTAATTCGACCGGGGTCTACTCAATAGGCTCTTATTCATAAACTATTAAGCCTAGCAGTGAATGGAAAATTCCATAATGTAGATACAGACTATATCTAAAATGTATAATTGTTGAATCATACAATAACCCGCTTTTAAATCATAATAAAAGCTTTTTAATTTGTCGACCAAGTTCGTTGTTAACTTTTGCATGTTTGCCGTGAACGTCATTAAATATAACACGTCATTGTAGCCATTCAATGATAGCTATCAACATTCCAAATACATAGTGAGAAAGGTCTGACTGCGTAAGCCATTTCGGCAGCATACTATGTGCATCTAACTTCAACGGTCCGCAAATGCGAATCATATCGGTGGAACACTGTAAAAACGAAGAAAATTACTGCCGTAAATAAACAATATTAATTTATAACATGGCGGTTAAAGCTAAAATTTTGAAACTGTTGTCGAGTGTTGGTACTATTGATGTGGACTTACATATAAAAATTTATTTATATCGGTGTGTAAGTATTAATTTAATTAAATAAATAACAAAACGTGTGTTTCAGTTGTTAATTTTTTGTAGGTTGGCATCTTACGTCATTGTAGCCATTCTATGACAGCTATCGAAATTCCAAATAATAATGCATAGGTATTGTTACGTTCGCTATGTTTAGTGTATACTATGCGCATCTAACTGCAATAGTCCGCAAATGCGAATCATATCGGTGGAACACTGTAAAAATGAAGAAATTATAGTAGTAAATAAACAATATTTTTTATAACATGGCGGATAAACTTACAATTTTGAAACTTTTGTCAAGTGTTGGTACCGTTGATGTAAATCTACAAGTGAAACATTATTTAAATCCGTTTGTAAGTTTTCATTTAATTAAATAAATAAACAAATTTTATTTTTCAGTAATTAATTTTTTTGTAGGTTGGCATCTTGACGAATTTTGCTGGTTATGTAAAAAGCATCGAGTTTAGTGGTCACAAACGTTGCCCGAAAATTTCAGCCAAATACGTCAAGCCGTTTGACCTGTGCCCGACGAACAAAATTTAGCGCACATACATACGTACACACAGACAAAGCGCCGATCGAGTTGTATGGAAAGATTCACTCCGCTTCGCTACGCTCATCTAATTAGCCACCTCAAATTTTGCCGTTACTGTGTTTCAGAAAAATAATTTCGAGTAACTTTTGTGTAACTTTGCCAATACCTATCAGATCGCCATAACACATAAACATAATCGTAACCGGAAAAATCTTTAATAAAATATTTCTATTTCACATTTTGCCGCCATTTTGTTTCAGAAAAAATATTTTCTAGTAACTATGGTGTAACTTTGTAACTTTTCGAACGGTTTTGTCACAAAACTGTCACCTTCAATCCACATTGAGGCTTGTGGATGGTCCAAATTTCAACTTGATCGGCCTTTCCGTTCGACCGCTATCGACGGACATAAAAAACAAACAGAACGAGGGTAACGGAGACGCTCACTTAATAACCGGGTTTCCACGTAATTTACTAAAGTTTGGGTAAATACGCACATTGGGTCCACGCTCGGAAAACGATGAAAAAAATGTCTAGTAAAATGTGGTGACACGTAGTGGAAAGAAGTGATGGGGATAGGTGTCGAAATTAGTGGAAAACCGTGGAATGGTGTGTGGAAGTGGTGGAACAAAGTTTGCTTTAAATTATAGTTGTGATCGGAAATGGGTTTAGTTCTATACATACCGACAATGATCTTCCGGGTTTAAAGATAAACATAAATTTAAAACATTCACAAACCATTGGAAATAATATTAATTGTGTCCGAAGGAAAATTTACGAAATTAAAAAAATATTAATACTACTATTACAATAATTGTGATACTAATACTATTGTAAGAGAAGCCATCTCGGCTGAAATTCGCCTTTTTCTTCAACTAAGAAAATAAAGACATTATTATTATTATTTTTATTATTATTATTATTATTATTATTATTATTATTATTATTATTATTATTATTATTATTATTATTATTATTATTATTATTATTATTATTATATTATTGTTTCGTTTTAAAGAGCAGGCGACAATTCCTCATCTCAAGATTGTTTACCATGATTCAAAATGTATTAAGGAGACTGGATGTAAATGTAGCTGTATTGAAATGTGTGATTCTATTAGATATCTGGGCGTTGGAAGAGAATCCCGAAGTTGGAGTATGCACATACAGATGTTATCTACAAAGCTTAGAGCAATTAACTACATTTTTTACCATCTTAAGAAGATAATGCCTATTCATGTTTTACGTCAGTTATATTTCGCACTTTTTCAATCTATTCTGCAATTTGGTATTATTCACTGGGGTGGAACATTTGACTACAAACTAACTTCTCTTCGTACAACACAAAACTATGTCATCAGAACAATTTTCAACATAAATCGTCTTGAATCAGTTGATTATATATACATAGAGTTTAATATTCTTCCTTTGTCACTTCTCTATTTGTTAAAAGTTGTTACATATGTATTTAAGAATTTGAGTAACTATCATTTTACAACCAATAGTGTGAACACCAGGAAGTCAAGAATGCTGAGCTTGAATGTACCGGACTTTAGAATGACAAACACGAGAAACCAATTAACTTATAAAGGGCCACAATTGTTCAACACCATTATTAGTCAAATGCCTGAGTTCTTTGTTTCCATGAAATATATTACTTTTAAAAAGCTGGCAGAACACACGATCAAAGAGGGAACGTGGTTTCAGTTGTAGTTCAACATTGTTTCAGTATTGTTTAGGACTAGTTTCGTATTATTTTAGCATTGTTTTACAATTTGATAACTACTGTTTACCTGTATAGATAATCAAACATGGCTTTTGTAATTCTTACTTTTTAACAAATTTTAATTTGATTTAATTATTCGCAGAACGCTTAACTTTTTAAATGTATATACAGCATTGTTTTAGAAGTGTTTTAGCATTGATTTTAGTATAATTACACCAATGTATTTTAACAACTGTTCGATTGTATAGAGAATTAAACATGTTTTTGTAGTTCTTAGTCTAAATCTAAATTTGTATTGATTAGCGTTGACTGTGCACTATTTTATTCATGTATGTAAAAGCAAACCTTCGAGCGAGCAGAGAGCTCATGAAGGTGTTTGCTCAATATTAAACTTGTGTAATTGTACAGAATAATAAATAAATGAATGAATGAATGAATTATTATTATTATTATTATTATTATTATTATTATTATTATTATTATTATTATTATTAATTAATTATATATATATATATTAATTATATATATATTTATAATTATTCCACATCTGAACGCCGTAGTGGTAGGACGTGTTTTCCTTGTGCTCCGCGCTCCGTGTTATCAGAGGTTATGTTGTGCGGTATCTGTAATGGTGAGTTACCTGCGGACGGGGACTATGTGTCGTGCTTTGGCTGTGACTCTAGTTTGCATTATAAGTGTGCAGGATTAAAAAAGTCTACGCATCTAGCAAAATCACGGGAAGTTATGGCTAATTGGCGTTGTGTCGGATGTAGGCAAACCAAAAGCCAGGACGATAATGGTTTATTGGGTATGATGTCGGAGTTAAAGCGTGAAATCTGTGACAATATTAATTCCTTACGTGAGGAGTTTAAATCTTTCAAAGAAGAGCTTTCTTCAAAGTTCAAGTCATTGAAGAAGGCGGTTTCAGATTTGGAGGGTCAGTGCGAGGAAAAAGACAAGGTAATTGAAGAACTGCAAGTCAGACTAAATACATTAGATCAGTACGGGCGTAACAAGAACTTTGAACTAGACGACGTTCCTATGTCAGAGGGCGAAAACGTCGATGACATTGTGTTGAAAGTTGCTGAGAGGCTAGGGATTGGATTGGTGGCTGAGGAGATAGATGCGGCCCATGTTTTAAGATCCCTCGCGCAACGCTAATCGCCCCCCCAAGATTCTCGTGCAGCTGACGACAAGACGTAAGCGGGACAAGTTTATTGCTAAGAGGAAACTACAGGTCACCAGTGATCAAATTGTTGAGGTGCGAGGTGAGCGGGTTCAGAGAGTTTTTATTAATGAAAACTTAACTCCACTAAATCGCGAGTTATTTTGGAGGGCCAAGACACTGGCTAATCAAGTTAACTTCAAGTTTGTTTGGATAAAGCAGGGGAAAATATTTGTCAAAAAAGACGAAGCTGCTCGTAAGGTATTGATAATAAGTTCCTTCAGTGACCTAGATAAAATTGGCGAATAACTTGTTTTGATCTGAGAATGGTATGGGTTAATAATGTAGTTGATGATGTAAATACTAGTACAAATACTTGCTCTGTTATCAATGACCTGGACGAGTGGTTTAGTCATGTGCAGGGTGTGTCTGTGATTCACTTAAATGTGCGCTCACTGCGTAGAAACTGGGATGAGTTAAATGTAGTGCTGCAAAATCAAATTGGCGTTTTTGACGTGCTATTACTAAGTGAAATTGCGGTATTTGAAGTGAATAAGGTATTTCATTTTGAAGGATATGATTCGTTTTCTAAGACAAGGCGTGATAAAGAAGGAGGTGGTCTGTTATTGTTTGTAAAATCTTCTATTTTGTTTACCGAATTAACATTAGATTCTATTAATTTTGAATGTATTTACGGATATTTATCATTTGGGACTTCTAAGGATGTGACTTTATAAGGTATATACAGACCTCCGAATTATAATAAATTAGAATTTGTTAATGAATTAGAGTTAGTGTTAGATAGAATATCGGAGAGAAATGTATTGCTTATTGGTGACGTTAACTTAGATTTATTACAGGAGAATGATTTGTCTGTACAAAGTTACGAAAGTTTGATGGCAACTAGTGGATTTTATAGGTGTATAGATGGAGTAACGCGAGAGGAACATAGATTACATGTCTTAACCCGTTCCTGTATTGACCATATTTTTATCAGGAGCGATGCCCGTGATCTTAACTCCGCAATATTTACAACAAAAATATCAAGACCACTTCATGGTACTGGTTGACATAATTTTTGATCGTAGAGTGTGCAACGAGGTACCTACCCGTAAATCCTGTTTAAATGAGCGTATTTTAAATAATAAATTATTAAGTTGTGAGTGGCAAAATCTTCTTGACGTGAACGATTGTGAGATCCTTTATAACAGAATAGTTGGTTTTTTCTCAGAGTGCTATGAGCAAGCAACAATATCGGGCAATGGTAAAGGGCATAAAAAAAGGAAGTTAAAAAGTTGGATGACTCCTGAGATTCAGAGGCTGACTAAGGAAAGGGATGAATTGTTTAAAAGGTGGAAAAATTGTCGTGCTTCTTATAAACAACATTATCGTATTAGTTATGTTAATTTTAGAAATTACGTAACAAAATCGATCCAAAGAGCTAAAGTCAATTATTATAGAAATGTATTTGAAAGAGATAAAGGCGATATGAATGCTACGTGGCAGTCAATTAATAATATCCTTGGTAAAAAGCAGAAACAATCTGTCGATGAGGTGATTAAGAGATACATTGGGACTAAAGAAAATATGGACATAATCGTTAATAATTTCGTTGAAACTTTTGTCAATGAAGTAAGTTCCATTCAACATGACTGTGACGTGTGTACATCTACACCTCATATTGCTGCATGTGAGGCACAGTCAATGTTCATGCCTGAGATCACGGTGAGGGAGGTTTACAATATCATTAGTAAATTTGATGAAAATAAGCAACCAGGATTGGATGGGATAAGAATTAAAGATCTTAAAGCTATAAATGATACAATTAGCCCAGTTATAACAAAATTAGTAAACCTTTCTATTGCAACGGGTAATATTCCATCTAAGTTAAAAGTCTCGGTGGTGCGGCCTGTTTATAAAAAAGGGGACCATTTTAACTATAGTAATTATAGACCTATTGCTCTGCTGCCTACGATTGAAAAGATAATGGAACGTTGCATTGCTGATAAATTAACAGCATATCTATCTAAGTATGGAATTATTAACCCATTACAATTTGGTTTTCAAAAAGCGAGAAGTACTACTGATCTGCTACTTGAATTTTCTGATCATGTAAATTCAAAGCTTGATGATAATATGCATGTAATGGTATTGTTCATTGATTTCACTAAGGCATTCGACACGTTAAATCATTCTAAATTAATTTCAGCCTTGCGCAACTGTGGAATCAGAGGACCACTTTTAAAATGGTTCATGAGCTATTTAGAAGACCGGCAAGTATTAGTTAGAGTTGGGGATAGATTCAGTAAACGGAAGTGGGTGATCTCGGGCGTGCCGCAAGGCTCTATTTTGGGACCAATCTTATACTTAATATACGTTAATAATATGTTTAAATGTGTTGTCCATTGTAAGATTTTCATGTACGCGGATGACACTGTATTGGTTATAGCGCACAGGGTGTTAAAGTAGCAGAACAGTTATTACAACAAGATTTTATTAACATCCTTTGTTGGACTCACGATTTTAATTTGATCATTAATTCTAGTAAAACGAAAGTTATGCATCTGTGTTCACCCTACAATAAATTTAAATTAGTGCCTATTAATATCGTGTATCATTCATATGATTGCCTCCACGGATTTCAAAAAGGTCAAAACTGTATAGGTTGCCTTGAAAAAATTGAAATTGTTGAAACATATGTCTATTTAGGATTGACGATCGATAAATTTTTCACCTGGAAGTTCCATATTGAAAGCCTCTGTAGGAGGTTGCGTTCTGCAGCATTTCAACTTTTTAATTTAAAATATCTACTACCCTTTAGTATTTTGAAGACAGTTTACTGTGCAATAGTAGAATCGCTTTTGTTGTATGGTCTACTTTTATGGGGGCGTGCATCAAAATGCCATTTAAAATCTATAATGGCATTGCAGAATCGAATTGTTAAATCTATAACACCCAATCAAAGCCTTTCTATTATACAGTGTTATCAACTTTCTGGTGTGCTCCCAATCTCGTTTTTACTTACTTTTAGATTGTTGCTTGCTTATTATTTCAATGATAAATATAAAGTTATAAATGATATCAGTAGTGTGAATCT
Organism: Isoperla grammatica; assembly: GCA_945910005.1. NCBI lineage: Eukaryota > Metazoa > Arthropoda > Insecta > Plecoptera > Perlodidae > Isoperla > Isoperla grammatica. Next base: position 417,687 of record OX246746.1, on the reverse strand, counting down.
CCGTCATAGAAATAGATATTTATTGCCCTCCTATATAAACAAGTACGGAATGAGAACTTTAAAATTTATAATCCCTTATGAATTCAACAAGTTGCCATCAAATTTAAGTGATTTAAATAGCCTTAGTTTAGTTAAGTTTGCATTAAAAGAGTGGATTTTGTTAAATTTAACGTTAGAGTAATTGGGTATTTGTATTGCGTGTTCCAACTAATTTATTCTGTGTTTTTATTTATATTGTACCCATCTCATTTTTTTTCTCTTTATATATGTTTGTTTTTTCAGTTTTTTGTCGTTCAGTTGTTTTTTTGTATATTATTTGACTTTTTGGTTATCTGCCATTACGGTTTAATCATTTGTTGTATACTTTTCTTGTTTATGCCACAGATAAGCCCTTTCAAGGGCTTTGTGGATTTTATAAAGATGTTAAAATGTTGTGTGCTTTTGTTTATATGATAACTGTTATAATAAAAAAAAAAAAAAAAAAAAAAATTATTATTATTATTATTATTATTATTATTATTATTATTATTATTATTATTATTATTATTATTTTTATTATTATTATTATTATTATATATAATATTATTATTATTATAATATATATTATTATTAAATTATTATACATATTATTATTATTAAATTATTATATATATTATTATTAATCTATTTATATATATTAAATTATTATATATATATAGATTAAAGACATTGTGCTTGCATTGCAAAACGATTTGTCCGAACTGAAAAATGATATGAAGTCAGCAATGGCTTCATTGAAGGACTTCAAGAGTACCATTGAAGACATTAAAGAGGACCTAAATATTAAAGACGAAAAAATAGAAGAGTTAAATCAAAAGCTCGTACGTTTGGAACAGTACGGAAGGAATAGGAACATAATCATTGACGGAGTGGATGAAGCTGCGAGTGAAGACGTGGAAGGTATAGTTCTTGACATTTCTAATCATCTGAATATTCCTCTTACCAGTGACGACATAGAAGCAGCCCATCGTCTGCCCAGTCGAAACGAAGGTAGGCCCCGTAAAATTATTGTTCAGTTTAGTTCAAGGAAGAAAAGAGACTTGTTTATTGTCAAAAAACGAGAGGTGTTGACTTCTCAGCAAATATTAGGTGGTCGTCGAGGGTCCGATACCCGAGTTTACATCAACGAGAATCTCACACCACATTACAGTGGTCTCCTCGTAGCGGCGAAGCAGTGCGCTAGGGAAGCAGGATACAAGTTTGTGTGGTGGCGAAAAGACCGAATTTTTGTGCGCAAAGACGAACAAACACGTGGGATCATCTCAATTTGCTGTCCAAGAGATCTGGACAAGTTAAAATAACTTACGTCAGCTTCGATAGGGCTGATTGTGAGACGACCGGGCTATGGACAAGGTCACGTCATTAACATACGATTCTCTGAGCACGTGTAAAACAGTAAGTAATATTGACGACTGGTTTAATGGATTGTATAGTTCTTCATTTAGAATTTTGTCTTTAAACATTAGATCATTAAAAAAAAATTGGGATGAACTCAAAGTGATATTAGAAAAGCAAATAGGTTTATTTGATGTGCTTGTTTTAAGTGAAGTGCGTAGTTTCAACTCAACGTTTTGTTTGGATGGCTATTATACTATAAGTAAGACAAGGTTTGACAGCAGTGGAGGTGGCTTGGCATTGTTTATTAAAAGGAAATCAGTTGCACTAATATAGAGAATAATTTTACACACTTTGAAGGAATTGCGTGTTCCCTTGATTTTCCGTCGGGTGTGTCATTGTCAATACTAGCAATATATAGGCCACCGGCAAAGTCATCTCCAACTGCTGAGAAAACTCGCTTTGTCAATGAACTTGCGTCATACTATGACACACATAAGAACAAGAATGCTGTATTGGATGTTTTTGATAATAGTGTACAACTGTATGATAATGAACTGTCTAGATATGGGTTTTTGAAATGTATTACGGAGGCAACTAGAGAGGAAATGTTATCAGGTAAGCTGACAAGGTCTTGCATTGAGCACGCATTTGTTAGAGGTGATGTAAATAACGTGGATGCGGCAATATTCACCTCAAAAGTAAGCGACCACTACATGGTAATGTTAGCCTTGGACTATGGCACAGTTGATATGCAGCGTTCTAGGGAGACAAATAAGTTGTGTATGGATGAAAATAAATTATACCAAACTTTGAAATCTGTGCAATTGAGTGACCTAGATGCTTACGATAACTGTTCCGATCTATACAATGCCATTGAAGAAATATTCAACAATGCTTATATATCTAGTGCGTTCTTTAAACATTTCAAGGAAACTAACAGAACAAATAAAGAATGGATAACGGATGAGATACGTATATTAGTAAAGCGTAGAGATAGTTGTTTTCACAAATGGAAAAACTGTAAGCTTCTAAGCCCGTTAAATGAAATATATAGATGTGAATATAAACAATTGAGAAACGTGGTTAATAATGAGATTAAAAATACTAAAAACGAGTTTTATCAGCGTAAGTTTGCACACTATAAAAATGACATAAAACACCTGGCAGACTATTTATAACTTATTAGGGAAAAAGCCTAAAGATTCCGTTGATGAAATTGTTGATAAATACCTGGGGAAAATACACTCGCGGGAGGAAAATGCAAATGGGTTTCTTAATAGTTTTGTGGATGGAGTTGAAAACATAAAGCATTCTTGTAGTAAAAAGGTGTGTCCACAAATCGACGATAGGTCGCAAGTTCAATCTTTTTTTATGCCAAAAGTATCTGCGAGGGAGGTTGCGGGAATCATTAATGGAATGAAGCGCAAACAACCCGGTATCGATGGCATACGAGTTATTGATCTTCAAAATATATGTGAAGAGATACGTCCCATTATTGCCAAATTTATAAATTTATCAGTTGAAGAAGGTATGGTACCACAGAAATTAAAAGTATCTATTGTAAGGCCTATATACAAGAAGGGTGATCATATGGATTATGGGAATTATAGACCAATAGCTTTGTTACCAGTTATAGAAAAAATTCTAGAACGATGTGTTTCAAATGCCCTAACAAAATATTTAGCAAAGTATTAATTATAACACAACAATATGGATTTCAGGAAGGTAAAGGAACGTCAGATCTTTTATTGCAATTTTCAGACTTTGTTAATTCAAAATTAGACGACAACATGCATGTTGTGGCCATGTTCATTGACTTCAGCAAAGCATTTGACACCCTCAAACATAAAATACTTTTAAGGAACTTGGAACAAGTTGGAATTAGAGGTCAATTGCTAAAATGGTTTGAGAGTTATTTGAGTGAAAGAGAAGTTGCGGTCAAAATTGGAAGTTCATTAAGTAAAAAATTAGCTGTCAAGTCCGGTGTACTTCAAGGCTCAATATTGGGACCAATTCTATACCTTATTTATGTAAATAATATTGTAAAGTACATGCGGAAGTGTAAAATTTACTTATATGCTGATGATACCGCTCTAATTGCCGTTCATAAGAACTTAAACATTGCTAATCATTATCTACAAACTGACTTTCAAAATTTACTATTGTGGGCCCACGATAACGGTTTGGTTATAAACGTAGCAAAAACTAAAATCGTGCATATATGTAACCCTTTAAACATTGATCGGTTAAGCACCGTGAGAATTATCTCTCATTCCTATGATTGCATGCATGGTGAAACTTGTACTTGTAATACTGTTATTGATTGCGTTGACAGCCACATGTATCTAGGATTAATAATTGATAATCGGTTTAATTGGGTTCCACACATCAATAAATTATGTAATAAATTAAGATCATGTCTCAGTCAAATGTATTGTATAAAAACTATGCTTCCTTCAGATACTCTTAAAACAGTTTACTTATCTCTAGCAGAATCAATATTAATGTACGGTATATTAGCATGGGGTAACGCGTCATTATCAAATCTAAGGCATATTACAGCTTTGCAACATCAAATGGTCACGTTCTTTACCAAATCTCATAGAAATATTGACTGCGTTGAGTCCAGCGTTTATAACAAAGGTGACGTTTTGCCTATCCACATGCTATATAAGTATAGACTCGCTTTTCAGTTTTATTTTAAAAATGATTTTAAAATGATTCTTCAAAATCCAATCACCACGCGTTCTCAAATATCACATTTATATAGGGTCCCTAAATATTTCAACAAACACGGCGCGAGAACGCTTAAAGTAATTATTCCACGTACTTTTAACGAGTTGCCACTTAGCCTAAAAGTATTAAATTCAATTAGCATAATTAAAAGAGGGCTAAAGGATTTTTATTTAAATAGTATTTAATCTCATATCAATTCTTTGTTTGTACGTTAAAGTTCTTGGGTTTTCATCGTTGTATTCATAAATTTAATTTTGTCTTTATTAAAATCATGTGATTTCAAAGTAGTTGTCAAACATGCATATGTTTTACTGTCTTCTATCTTTATATTTTGTGTCGTAATCGTTCTCATTATTAGTTCTATGTTCTATTATATTATTCTACTCTCATTTTCATTTTGTTTCCATCTTACTGTGCACTGAATTGTTATTTATTTTGTGTAATCCACAGTTAAGCCTCATGGCTTTGTGGAACAAGTTGTTCTGTACTTTTCATTTTGTATTCTAATAATAATAAAGTTTGTGCGATTGTGAAAAAAAAAAAAAAAAAAAAATTATTATTATTATTATTATTATTATTATTATTATTACTATTATTATTATTATTATTATTATTATTATTATTATTATTATTATTATTATTATTATTATTATTATTATTATTATTATTATTATTATTATTATTATTATTATTTTATTGTTGCAATACATACAAACTCGGTCAAAACCGGCATAAACATGTTGTACGGACACAAATGTCAAGTATTTCCATGTGTTTACCAATTATTAAAATCTACTTAGAACTACTTAATATATCTTCTTCTTCTTCTTCTTCTTCTTCTTATTATTATTATGTAAACGTATTTCATCAGCGCCCTGATTCTGAATGGGTGACGATGACGATGAGCCAATCACCGCCTTGCATTCGCCTTCAGTAACGACCAAAACCGCTGTTACAGACATTTATCGTCGCCCATACAGAATCACCCTGCTGGGGGGTGAGTCTCGACTTCCTCGCGGAAACGAAACTTTCGACAGGCTGAAATCTATTCTTGACCAATCGGAACCATGTGGCGTGTTTTAAGTATTTTCCACAGTCTGCTAGCAGTGAATCAGTGAACCATCCAGGTGGCAGTGGGTATTGTCATTAAAGCATTATCATTTGTTCTGATAAACATGTCAAACGGGCACGACGTTAGCAATAAGTAAGCTAATACTTGATTACAACACATTATATTAGGTTCCATACATTATATAGACTAGGCTGTAGTACTACGTTACTAATGTAGGCCTATTAATGTAGGCCTAGGCTTATTGTAGCTTAGCAATGGCCTAAACTAAAAGAGTTGGGCCTAGGCCTGCGAGCTATTCCGTAAAGGTACGATTTATCATTCGAGAAATTGTTATCATCTATTTTATCTTCATCCCTCCAACCATCTCGTCTATAGTCCTAAATTAATTAATAATAAATTAAATAAAAAATGTATTTATAATTTACATCCGGAAAATTATTGACGAAGGTAATAAAAACAAAATTACGCGTTCACTAAATTGTCTAGCTATAGAAGGTTTAATAAAAATATTGATATTGCTTTTAGTTTGCATGAAATAATAAAATTTAAGGCAATTTGGCATTTTTTTTAGTATTTGCATTGTCTTATTGATCGAAGCACAAGAGATTTTTTTATTTTTAAAGATGAACAAAAAAATCATTTTTGAGCTTCTTGTGATAATATGACTCCTAAATAATGACATAGACACACATGCACTATATTGACTTTTATATTATTATACACACTCACAGAAAAAACCCACTACCTAACCACGTACAAACCACCCGAAACCGCAACAACAACAAAATATCCTGGAAACTGGGGGGGGGCATTCAACAAATATAGCGCATAGTCGGTGAACTGTTATAACTGAGATGCATGATGATGCCCAATTCGAATCCGATTCCAATTCCAATTCGTCAAGGAACAAACATCCGCATGGGTGTACCAGGCTACCCAGTAGGGTGACCATAATTCCAAAACGAAAAACTGGGACACTTGAAGATTGTGATCATTGTATCTGCACGGTGCAATAAGGGTCTGGGGCAGAGCCCCAGCCGCCGGAGGCGAAAATTTTGTTGGGTATTTTTGACCTCAAGGTAGCCTTTCGAGCGATTTGAGCAAGGAAGGCACCATAAATTCCCAGAATTTAAAAATTTGAAAGAAAACATTCTAAGTGCATTTAGTTTTTAGAACATAATGTGTGATATGTTTTTTGTTTTGTATAATAATAAACTTAGGCGTACACAATGAAATCTTGCATTAACTACTTACCTTTCTTGCCAAGTTGGATTTCTTCTTTGTTATTAATGTTATCCATTTTCACTTGAAAACAATGATATCAATCTGAAAAAAAAAACGGGACGATCCCGGTAAAACTGGGACGTCTTGTCACCCTACTACCCACCCATCTCACATCTCATTTGAATGTTAGTTTTGTTTGTTTAGTTATGCAGTGCTGGCCGTCGTGAAGGGCCAAGCCTGAATGAATGTATAGATTGTAGAGTTAAATGACGTCCAGTATTATAGTAAAATACGGTATTGTCACATTCCCATTCGGACCCTTGAAATATGCCCGGAAGGGTCGAATGAACCTAAAAAATTGTAATTAGCTTGTTCAAGTCGGTTCACACAATGCTGTAATTATAAAAAATGAAATAATTTAACATCAAACTCACCTATAGCTTTACTGCAGCTATAGGCTCGGCTACACTCGTTCTTACGGGCCTAGTGATGAGGATTTCATAGGAATACTAATTACAAAGTATGTAATTGTTTAAGTTTCCATTGAATCTATTGACAATTAAAAAATACACACAAACAAAATGCCTCCCTATTAGCGCTGAACGCACTCTATCGTAGACTTCAGGCATCGCATTTTGCTACACGTACGGTCATCATTTTGGGCCCTGCCGTGACAGATGTACATAAGTAAGTTGGTTTTATTTCCAGACACAATATAGCATATTACATTATACACTTTGTAATGACCCCTAAGTTTAATTGTCTGTGATGATAAGTAGCAATTTACTTACCCTAGACCTGGGTTCGATTCCCAGTCGGGGTTGGTTTTTTAATTTCTGGATTTCACATAACTACCACGTCAAGAGTGTTCTTGCAAAATATTCATATAGATACACTTTTTTATTGAGGTGTTTGGAAAGGTGCATTTGCTGTATGAAGCAGGATGCAATTGGGAGATATTCCCTCACAATTATTCTACCCTAATACCGGTAATAATAATAATAATAATAATAATAATAATAATGAAATTAATAATAATAATAATAATAATAATAATAATAATATTTCAGTAATAATAATAATAATAATAATAATAATAATAATTATTATTATAATATATAATAATAATACATTAATTAATAATATAATATATATATATATATGTAGTAGTAGGTTTTCGGGTTGCTGTCCACGTTACTTGCTCTTTAGAGACTGGTTGCTGGCCCAGAAATGGGCCATTGTCAATGTCTCGACGTTTCGACAAAATCGCATTTGCCATCTTCCTGAAGATGGCAAATGCGATTTTGTCGAAACGTCGAGACATTGACAATGGCCCATTTCTGGGCCAGCAACCAGTCTCTAAAGAGCAAGTAACGTGGACAGCAACCCGAAAACCTACTACTACATCTTCTTCAGTCCGCGAAAACCTACAGAATAACATATATATATATATATATATATATTAATTAATAATATATTATAATAATAATAATAATAATAATTATTATTATTATTTATAATATATTATATTATAATATATTATATATTATATAATATTATTATAATAATAATAATAATAATTATTATTATTATTATATTTTTTTCCCCTTTATTATAGGCCTAAGTACCCAGTTAATTTACATTCGATACAATCCCACAAAGCTACACACATATAGCTTGTCTGTGGGAATAAGAAACAAAACTAAATGAAAGTAAGTCTCAAGTCTCAAGTCTCAAGTCTCAAGTAATCTCTCCAAAAGACTCCAACAATTATTACAACATTAATAAAGGTAATTGATGAGCGTTGCTGATTCGCGTTTCGTACTTACTTCTTAGTGTAGTCCTTTGCGATATTGATCATAAATAGTAGCCTATAGCCTTAGTTTGTACATATCATAACAATTTACTGTAGGCCTAATGTTGGTTATTAATACAATTTGAATGCCTGGTATACAAGAGAATGAACTCATTGTTGCATTTGGAGGAAGAGAACAATTAATCATAACTTCTATTTAAATTGACACCGTTATTAATTCCGCATTGACCGGCATTGTATATGGAAAGTCCAATTCTACATGCGTGCTATAACGACGGGACACTGTCATGGGCGCAGCCGTGTTATTGCGGTATACAGTTTTTATTCAATGACCAACGGTCCAGCCACAGACTTAAAACCTGTTTTTTAATTCTCTGTCTCCTTCTGGCGCGTCTTGAACGAGGGAGAAGATTAGCTCTAGCGGGCATCTCTACATGAGGACCAAAATCTGTCCGAGTGTTGACTCCTCTTCTTCTTCCTGGCATGTGGAGTGTGGATGTTAGCATGCGTACAAACGTACAACTAACGTTACTCTGGCACTAGCCACGAGTCCACGACACCAGCCGACATATCTCAACTAAGTCTAGAAGATGGACCAATCAGTACCATTACATTTGTTGTGCACTCGACATTTTATTTTCTGGTCTCAATCATCTGTGAATGTCACGTTCATGGATGAATATAAAAAATTAGCAGCCATAAGAGCTGTTGCAGTAAGGAAGGACCGCTCCCGTCATACGCTTGACCCGTGCTGTACAAACATATACATTATACAACAACACATACAATGCGATGCGTTTGTTGGACTAAGTTTTTTACCCACTTACCGAAGCACCTTTAGTTAGATTCAATTATATAACTCAATACGTCGCATTCCACTGATTTATAGCTAGATTACCACCTGGTTTTGTAATTTGTTGTGTTCTCCACGTGGAAACTTTGAAGAAACTGTATGAAGCTAAAAATGTATTTAGTTCAATTAAAATGGTTTTTCTATGAATATGAAATGGTAATTATTGTTGTGAGTGGCGGGCTTGGCTCCCATCAACGTCCATGCCGGAGGCGAAGGGCCGCTCGATCATGGTAGGTCCCTACCCGAACACTTCTTACGCAACCGAGGCTTGGAAATGCTTCAGGACTATAGTGGTGTGCTCTTTTCGAATCCAAATCATCCTTCTCTGCTGAGCTCACCCGATGAATAAAAAGTGCGAATAATGCGACCACCGCGAGACTACCTGGATTGTGGAGACTAATGCCGGAACAGTCGCGTCCTTGCGGTCACTTTTATATAACATGTAAATACCTGGCGAGTACATTTTTTGCAATAAATCCTTTCGGCCTAAGAAGCCCGTTGATGATTGGTCTGATTATGGGTCTAGGAACAGGTGTCACGCATTCCTGTTCCTCGTTCCCCCTCCCCTGCCCCTCACCCCGTGCCCTGAACGTAGCCTATGGGCAGATTATTCACCGCGATGTCACAACCGGTTACCGGTTTAAAGTCTTAGAAGATGTGTCGAGTTATTGTTGTCCGAATATTCTATAAACAAATGGATGTTTCAATGATGACTTGACTGGATGGTATGGCGGTATTGTGTTTGCGTCATTCTCATTCGAAGATCTGGTCGGTCAAAGCAGCTCGGCTCTCTTTAAGCGTTCGGTAAATTATTACTATTTATAGGTGTTTTTTTCTTGGATGTAAGAATTTACCTTCTTGAGTCTGCGTAACTGAAGATGGTCTGGGTAATTCGCTTGTAAATGATTGTTGTTGTTGCGGTTGTCATGGGCTGATTAGATGTTACCTTGCATTGCAGGGGTCGTGGGTTGACCTTGCATCATGTCCGTGTCTGGCCAGCTCGCCACAGCGCATCCCATGCCTCCCGAGTTCAGGGACGCGGACCACTACCGCAGTGCGCTGTCACCACTCTGCAACCCTGAAGGCAGCCATGGAATTGTACGCCCCAAGCCACGCAGGTAAGGGAGAAAGAGAGGATGCGGGTGTAAACTTCGTAAGTTGCAAAGCTGAGAACGCCGCAGGTATTTTTTCACTGTATAATAAGTTGTTTGAATGCGACCGCAGTTTCCTTGAAATTGTTGACTCCGAACTGTCAAAAAGTAATCAAATGTAGTCGTTTGATTGTTGTGTGGACACCTATTATTTGACTAAAATAGATGTTGGGTTTCCAAGAAATGTGCGCGTGGCGGAGTACACCATTGGTGAAATGTCAAGATCGACGAAAGACTGACTGATTTCTTGTTCTCAACTAAGCCACGGTTTCTACGTGTGTGAGTGCGTGTGTGTAATGATGTAATCGTAAGCTAAACTCCTAAAAAGTACCTTTTTCTCGAAATTCATACTTGTATTTGTTTCCAAAGCAACTGCCCGTCTGGGCCCGGGGAAGAATAGGCTTAGCGTGACTCTAATAGACGTAAGAGGCGACGAAAGGAGACCCTCCCCCCACACTCCCCACTGAAGATTTCTCCTCCCCGTTGGCCCAGCTGCTGCACTTGCTGGACTCACTGTATAACGACGCCCGCGATACCCTGGATTTGTATCGATTTTTCATATTCTTATATCACTCACTCGTCTCGATTAGCCAAAATTGCAAAAATATGGGACGTAAAATTCAAATATCGTCATCATCGTCGTCATCCAAAGCAACGTTAGGTCTAATGAAAAATGTCACTTCTTTGAGTGTCGGCAACGATTGTTTTTGTGTACCACTTGACGTAAGGTCAAGTAAGTAAATGACGCACACCGTAAGGGTCTTCTTACACCCCAAAAAGGCTGCTTGTGTTTATAGATACAGGTCGCCCCACAATCTTCGTGGCGGATGTGAATGAAAGTGAAAATACGAAAGTAATATTGAAAACAATCAACATATCTGCTTTGAATTAATGTCATAATTATCTACGTTTATCTTTCTTTACTATTGTTTTCCCTTTTCCCATCATTTTAATAACTGACCCCGTGCTTATTTTTTATCAGTATCACGATAAGTTTTCCCTTCCATGGGACTCAAGACGATTTACAAATCGTTTTCCTATCATCCTCCGACGCACACGCATACGCACACGGCACACGCACTAGCTAACCTAACCCTTCATCTCCTGGTTGCCTGTCAGTGTCGTCACTCCCCCACGCACACGCACTAGCTAACCTAACCCTTCATCTCCTGGTTGCCTGTCAGTGTCGTCACTCCGCGGGAGGGTGTGGTGGGTTGTACGCGTGCTCAATACGTTGTCCTAAATCACACCAATTTGGTGCTACTGAGTTTCATGTTCTTTTCCCGACATATCATATATCATTTGATTTTTAAATTCTTTTAGTATAATATAAATAATTGCACTGGGACATTTGAATGATTATTGCTTCTTAATGCTTTTGTGGAAAACGATCTGGAAGTAGATATTATGTAATATCGCCGACGCCGATTAATTCCATGTATTCAGGGAACGAAATAATATTAGTGTTGTCCGTGCCTTGGATGTTTCAGCCTGGCTCGAGAACACCATGACGATATTCCACCTTGTAAAGCCTATAATCTTAACGATCAAAGCACTTAAAAAAACTGCTGGGTTGGGGTTGGGAAGGAAAACAATATTATACATCTATGGTATACGATGCAATGCAATCAAACAATTACTATTTTCATATAATAACACATTTTACCTGAGTGAGAGTAAAACCCAGAAACTCTGACCGTACGTAGTGGTGCTCACGTAAGTACGCAGTAGCGCCGGAAGTTAATCTTGCTAGGGGGGGGGGGGGGGGGAGGGGCACATGAAGACAGTGGCCAGCATATCCGAAAATTGACCATGGGGGGGGGGGGGGAGTCGAACATCCCAAACAGAAAGGGGTCTAGGGCGAAAGCACCAGCCGCCGAAGGCCTTTTCGTCAAAAGCGTTTTTTGTTTTTCACATGTGACGTTTTAAACGCCTGTGAACAATCGTATAATGTCATAGTAGGTTTCTTATTCTTATTCTTTGTTCTTTATTATTCTTATATTTTCTTTTTCTTATTGAATTCGGCTATGAATCGAGAGATATCGAATATCTTTATCAACTCTTGACACAGGCATCCCTAAGATTGGAAACGGTTCCTTCTCTCAGTGTACTTTGGGGGGGGGGGGGAGGGGGGGGGGGGGGGTCTTGGATATGCCACTGCATGAAGGTGACGTGCGTCAAGCGCGTGTTTTCGACGTATACGGTTCTGCCTAAGGGCTCCCGCGCACTACGCGGCCAGGCCGCGCGACCATGGCCGCGCGGCCAAACCATCGCGACTTTGCTCCACGACTTGGTCGCGCGACCACAAATATGTCATTCAAATTTGTTGGATCTCAGTTAGAAAATGAAAAAACACATTTCAGTAAGAAACATTTCACAGTCAAAATTGCGTGACATTTCCATTTTTTTAAATACGAGAACACCAAACCCGGCAAAACACGCTACACTCAGCCGTTCACACAACGACTCAGCCACCTACATGTTTTGGTATGCTCAGAAAAAACATTTCAATATCAAAATGGCGTGACATTTCCTTTTTTTTTAAATACGAGAACACCAAACCCGGCAAAACACGCTACACTCAGCCGTTCACTCAACGACTCAGCCACTTTTACACGTTTTGCTATGCTCTTTTGATGAATGAGTCATGTTTGGACAGGTCTGGCCGCAGGATTTCTGCGACCAGTGCGCTACCTGCCATTTAAACCCGTGGAAATAGTTGGCCGCGCGACAGCAGGATCTCGTTGGCCGCGCGCGACCAGCCGGCCGCGCTTGCGACCAGCGGCCAAGTGCGCGTTCTCACATTGACGGCAATGGTTCTCGTTGGCCGCGCGGCCATGGTCGCGCGGCCTGGCCGCGTAGTGCGTTTGAGCCCTAAGCCGCCTTAGTGACTAGTTGTGTTATTACATAGGGCCTATTACAGGGGGTTGGGGTTACTGCTTAAAGTGGACTCGGAGAAGTAACGAAATTGCTCGATTGCAAATGTAAAGTATAGACAATGCGGGGAACCGAGGGGGTTTGGGGGGGGGCACGACCCCCCAGTTTTGCCCCGCAGGGACTTTTTTAGGGTGTTTTGTCACGAAATCGTTAAAATGGCTTTGGAGAGGGGTCGGGGGGTTGAGGACCCGTCCTAAAATAAAACTTTGGTGTGGAAAACCAAACGTTGAAACACTTTATGTATTTACAAATAAATACATTGGATGAGCAAATACAAAGTACAACAAAACGTTCAACATAATTCGCAAATACACATCGAATCGATAAAAGTTAGCACATACCGTCTGTATTTTTAGTAAGGTTATGCATACCGGCTCAAACCGCCCCGGCACTTAAACCACTGGGGGGGTGGCTATGGATAGGCTGCATTCCGATGTAACTATAATTATGCCACTGTGTACAATAACAAGAAAGGTTTATATAATATTCCCTGGAAATTCAGCATACAGATAAACAAATTGCGCAATAATTGTTACACCAAATCATGCGCACATCCTATGACTACTACTTCATGTACCACTAAAAAGTAACACTTCATATCAACACTGTATTGTTATTATTACTGACAGTGACACGGTGTCTAGTTCTGTCATTTTCCTCATATTCCTACAAATGTATTCAGTGCAACTAGTGCAACAAACAATGGCATGCACGTGCAAAAGATCTCACACCTTCAGATTTCGAAGAAGTATGTGTTTCGCTACCTCGTCTGCGGGAGCTTTTAAAAGCACATAGACCTACAGGACTGTAATAAGATATGTTAATAAAACAATATTATTTTACATTTTTGAGCACTGAATATTAGCAGAATTCTCTACTTCTAGGAGTGGCAAATCGATATTATTGCCCCCCCTCTCGAAGTGCCCCCCCTGCCCCCCCTGTTCCGGCGCCACTGTAAGTACGCGTAGATCCCAAGGTTCTGGGTGTGATCCCCTGGCGGTAAAAAGCATATCCAATGGTCAAAGGGGGGGGGGGGGGGGGGGCACATTTACGTGTGACTGTCCCCCCGAAAAGAAAAACTACCTTCACCATTCCCTTACAATGTTAAAATGTGTGATTATAATTAAATATTATCATCAGCATTGTATTTATATTCGAATTAATAATCACATCATGCACAATACTTGCAATGACTCTATATAGTGTGTGTCGTTGTGTTCACATTGTATAAGTAGGATGTGGATGGGTGACCACTGACCACTCGCCTCTGAAACACTAGTTACCGTTGGTTAGAGAAGATTGGAGGGTTCGAAAGCTTGTGTAATAGCTTCGTTCTTCTCGTCAACTGCTTGGCAGTCCAGGTTAGTGGAGGAACCTTTGTGACTGATGAAAGTTACACCGTCCTTCCGGATGAGACGTAAAGCCGATCCGATGGTCCCCTTGGTACTTTTCGACATGCGTAGGCTACGTGCCGGTACCAGGCTTCCCCTCCTCCCTTCCTCACTATCATCACTTATCAGGCTAAAGAGGGCATTGTGCCCTACACTGGCCTCAATTACAATAAAATAAATAAATAAATTGTATACGTACACATGCTTGGAACTCAGGTCTCTTTCCGAACAGGTATCGTGATCTTGAGTGGCCTTAGGGCTTTGTGTTGTATTGTATTCTTTATTTCTTATAGCTCGGTTGGAGCTAGTAGCACTCTTTGCATTACACATTATACATTATACAATACGCGTATACTCGTACATAACACGTTACATACTCGTATAGTTGTTTACATACTAGACATATATTAAGCAATACATCATATAATATTATTAATTATACATATAAAAATTAGAAAAATACAATTTCGGTTACCCTATGCATACAGACTTTCATTACATATTTATCACAACTAAGGCATTATTCATGCTCACAGTGGGAATTCTCTTTTAACAAATTCCACTACATGTCTTCTAAACTTACCACCTGTCATTTGCGCTATACTGCCCATTCTGTTAACAATTTAATACCATTGACAAAAATTGATTTTTGCGCATTCGTGAACTGTTGATTTTGTAGGTGTACTGTGTTACACTTTCTTGTTTCATGTTTATGTATTGACGACTTTTTGATAATAAATTTCTTAAAGGGCATCACAACACTGTGATTTTCCGGCGTTACAAAATGCGTTATTTTTTGTAATGATTTATTAAAATAATTTTCTTCCTTAGTAGTTATGCAATAATTTAAGAACATAATAGTTCTGTATTGAATCCTTTGTTCCACAGACATAAAATGCAATGTTTGCAGCATCAAATTCCTGCTGGTTCTTATACCACAACATAATATAATTCTCATTGCTTTACATTGAAGTTTCTGTAATCGCTCAAAATTTTTTCTACTCATGCTAAACATTATTGTAGCAGCATATTCAAAGTGGGGTGCTATTATTGTTTTGTAAATAAGTAGCTTCGCCCACATTGAAAGTGTACTACCACTTCTTTTCAACACTCCAATTTTTTTCGCAATCTTCTTACAAATATAATCTACATGCTCATTAAAAGTTAATGTTTTATCGATAATTACTCTTAAGTATTTTACACTATCTTGAAAAATAATTACCTCCCCTCCAACTATAATATTTGTATAACAGGCATTTTTCAGTTTTCTTTCTTTACTGCACGAGTTTGATATACACATAGCACATGTCTTCTCTACATTTAGTTTCAGTCTATTTTTTAGGAACCATTTTTCAATTTTTTGCAATGCCACATTCATTTTCTCACGCAGGTCATTGATGTCCGTACCCGTAATGTAAACCAACGCATCATCAGCAAATAACTTCACAAAAACATCCTTACAGCACAACGGTAAATCGTTAATAAAAATTAAGAATAGAAAGCCTCCCAACACTGATCCCTGTGGGACCCCTATATTGCATTCTTGCTCATTAGATACACATGTTTTTATTTTAGTTTTCTGGAATCTTCCATTTAGATAATCAATAAACCACTCCAATACCTTACCACCTATACCATTGTCAACCACTTCGAAGGCACGTTTTAGGTCAAGCATCACGGTAACAATAGCGTTGCCTTTGTTCATTTCCACCCTCCAGTTAGACATCACTAATTGCAGCGCAGATTCTGTTGATTTACCTTTTCTAAAACCTGACTGGAATTGGTAAAACAAATTGTTATCTTCAAAATATCTACACACTTGTTTATGCACCCATTTTTCTATTACTTTATCGACTATAGGAAGCAAATTAATTGGTCTTAGTTCTTCTGGCTTTGTTACTTTTTGTTTTTTGGGTATAGGTATAACTGTTGAGCATTTCCATCCGTTATATAACTTCCCTTCTGACAACGACAGATTAATTAGTTTCAATAACTCCTCACCATATACATCAAATGACTCCTTCAGTAACTTTATATCAATCCCATCTGGGCTACATTTACCATTTTTAAATTCTTTAATGATACTTTTAAGGTCCTTTAGTGTGATCTCCTGAAATGTATCAAAGTTTAAACCTTGCGGCTTTTTGGGCATAGGCCACTCATTGTTCCCTATTACATTTATGAAATTATCATCATTTACAATACTAGCACTAATTTCTTCAACACTCTCAACAATATACTTATTAATTTTTTTGCTAAACTCCATATCATTGCCGCATGTTTTTCCATCTTTAAATACAATATTCGAGTAGTCTATTTTTTGTTGTACATTACCAGACATTATTGATTTTAGTACTTGCCACATGTTTTTTGCATCATGCTTATTATTGTCAATTTTTCTCTCGTAATACTTCTTCTTCTCATACCTTAACATACTTGTAGATTTCTGAATAGATTAATTTTAATAACACTATTTACCATAAAAGTGAAGTATATTCCATCCGTAGCCTTTAGCTTTATGACCGTACGGAAACCTAACATTATTACGGTAACTTTCCTGGAACCTATATTGCCGTGCCATAATACCACACATAACACATTGTATTTCTACTGTAACTTACGTTTTACGATTGCTTTTTAGTTTATCGTATTTGAATGAAAAGCAATCTAGGTTTAATTATCAGGTTTCATGGCAAAAAATATATTGCTTTGATGGGCGAGATTAATTACCTGAAGGTTGATGTGTTTAGAAGAACCGGGCATATAAAACGAGAGTTCCGTGTCCATAGAAAAATAGGACATTTCCTCTATCATTGCAATCATCTAATATATGCACGTTAATGAAACATAATACTCTAATACATGTAAAATGAAAACTATGTAAAAGAGGGTTGGTTTATTGGTACATAATGGTTGGTAAGATAATTTGTCCCAGACACTCTAACACATCTACTTCAACATGTATCTGGTGCCTGAATGAGAAAACTATGGCATGCATGCCCAGATTCGAATCCTCGTTTGAGCATGGTTGTCATGTGGCGTTTCTTCTCTTCATAATCACCCACTCACCTTTCAAGCCCAAATATTATCGTCATGGTAATCGAATAGGTTTAACTGTAATTATAGGATAGACATTAAATAAATAAATACAGTGATTCTTTGGCATGAACACGATGACGAGCCCCTCCCGTCAGACCCCGCCTTCATTTCCCTCGTGTGTGCTACCTACAGAATCACGAAGCAGTTGAACTACATTCGGGATCGGGATTACCAGATTTCTTTACTGAAGGAATAACATTTCTTAATATTTTCTTTCTTAATATTTCTTTCTTTTAACCAAAAGATAATGACACCAAAAATCAAAGTAAATATAGACCAATTACATGCTTACCTACTATATACAAAATCTTGACATCGTGCATAACAAATAAAATATATAGTCACTGCGAAGAACACAATATATTAGCTGAAGAACAAAAGGGATGTCGTAAATTGTCGCAAGGGTGTAAGGAACAATTAATTATCGATTCTGTTGTAATGAACCAAGCTTTCAACAAGAAGAGAAACATTCACGTTAGCTATATTGATTACAAGAAAGCGTATGATTCGTCACCACATTCGTGGCTAATACAGATACTGGAAATTTATAAAGTAAACCCATTGATAGTAAACTTTTTGCGGACAGCGATCACGAGTTGGAAAACAACATTAAAGTTAAACGTAGGCAAAGAGCAAATATGTACAGACCCAGTTAACATCCGACGAGGTATTTTTCAAGGTGACTCGTTTAGTGCGTTATGGTTTTGTCTTTCATTAAATCTATTATCTCATATACTAAACAAATCTACACATGGTTTCAAGGTAAAGGACGGTAATACGGTTTGCCACACACTTTCACATCTATTCTACATGGACGATCTCAAGCTATATGCTTTAAATGCGACACACATGACGAATATTTTTAACTCAACGTTAGAATTCAGTAGAGATATATGTATGGATTTTGGAATTGATATATGTAAGTCACTTCATGTCATCAAAGGAAAGATTACGAAATTAGAAGAGTTTGAAATTGACGAAGACAACCGGATTGGAGTAATGGACGAAGAAGACATAGGCCTATACAAATATCTAGGATTTGCGCAGGCCAAACGAATTGATCATAAACTGATGAAAAGTAAACTAATTTCTGCATACAAGAAACGAATAGGATCCATTTTAAAAACACAACTGAATGGTAAAAACAAGATCAAAGCAATTAACACTTATGCTATACCGGTACTTACATATTCATTTGGAATTATTAACTGGACACACACAGAACTTCATGCCATAGAAATTCTCACCCGTACAACATTCACCAAATACAAAAGTCATCACCCTAAGTCAGCAATAGAACGAGTGACTCTACCTAAAGAAAAAGGGGGAAGAGGCTTGATTGATTTAAACAATTTATATTATAAACAAATTGAAATTCTAAGAAAGTACTTTTATACAAAATGCCCACATTCACAACTTCATAGAGCTATAGTATCGGCAGACAAGTCGCTTTCTCCCCTCAATTTAAATGACGGAAATTTAAACTTGCTTCAAAAACTAAATTCGGACACAGCAAAAGAGATCAGAATATCAGAAAAGACGAAAAAAGCAGACATTATAAAGAACTTCTTAGGATAACGTCGATAGGGTAGCATCGAACAAATGGTTAACGTCCGGGGACATTTTCAGCGAAACAGAGGGATTTATGATCGCTATTCAAGATAAAGTAATCAAGACTAACAATAACAAAAAATACATACTGAAAGACGTCACAGTGGAAGATAAATGTAGAAAATGTAATATGAACGGCGAAACAATTGAACATATCGTATCTGGGTGCAAAATGCTTTGTCAAACAGATTATCTTCATAGGCATAACCAAGTTGCAAACATTGTACATCGCAAATTAGCCATGAAGTATAAACTTTAAACACAACCACTGCGTATTACAAATACAAGCCTGAAAAGGTATTAGATAGTAAAGACTACAAATTATATTACGACCGGGCAGTTATAACAGACCAAACCATACATCACAATAGACCGGATGTTATATTTAATATTTAATGACAAGAAGAAACAAGAAACGATTTTAATTGATGTTGCCGTCCCTTTATGCCACAATGTAGAGACAACTTGGCGGGAAAAGATAAACAGATATAAGGAATTATCTATTGAAATAAAAAGGTTGTGGAAGCAGAATAATGTAACTGTTATACCGTTAATTATATCAGCAAATGGCATTTTTCCACGTAAGCTCCATGACAGTATTAAACTAATTGGTCTCCAACCGAACATATCCATCGAGATGCAAAAAGCAATTATTTTGAACACGTGTAGGATAGTGCGAAAATTTTGAACTAAGAAGAATGAAGACTTCAAGAAGTTCTGCATCCCGATGGTGGTTTTCGTGGTTTTCACCGTACGAAGAGCGAATGCTGGGATGAGTACAAATCGGCCACGACCGTACATAGCATCCACAGTTCGGTTTGGAAAAAATAATGTGGACAATGATATATTAAGTAGTTCTAAGTAGATTTTAACAAGGTAAACACATGGAAATACTTGACATTTGTGTCCGTACAACATGTTTATGCCGGTTTTGACCGAGTTTGTATGTATTGCAACAATAAAATAATAATAATTATAATAATAATAATAATAATAATAATAATAATAATAATAATAATAATAATAATAATAATAATAATAATAATAATAATAATAATAATAATAATAATAATTATAATAATAATAATAATAATAATAATAATAATAATAATTTAAATAATAATATTATAAATAATAATAATAATAATAATAATAATAATAATAATAATAATAATAATATTTTTTTTTATTTTTTATTTTTTTTTATTTATCAGGATAAGAAGTAGTGCAGTGTGAAAATAAGGATTGGAGAGTTTGACATTTAAACTAGAAAGAGAACGTCTAAAATGGTTTGGTCATATGAAAAGGATGGACATAGGGAGGATCCCAAGACGAGATTTTGAAGCCGCAGAGGAGGGAAAAAGAAAAGTAGGAAGCACAAGAGAGAAGTGGGGAACGATATAATTCAAGAAGATGTTGAAAAACGGGGAAAACGTGGGAGGAAGTGGCAAGAGTAGAACTGTGCAAATACAGGACAGAAAGGAGTGGAATAAATTGGTGGAGAAACGGGAGAAGGAGGCCGAGGAAGAGGAAACTCTGAGTCTGGCAAGATCATCTACAAGTTTCATGCCCTAGCCTGGATGGAGGTGGAGAGCCACCACTCAACTCAACCCGACACAGTTGGAGATCTGAGTTGAAGATTATTATTATTATTATTATTATTATTATTATTATTTTATTAATTAAGTACCTGTACACAGTGGTCTTTTACATACATACAGTCACATTCTGCGAAGTCAAAATTACTTGTCCGTAGAGTATCCTCATACGCCTCGAAAAACCAAACCACGGGTACATTACTACAAAATATTTAATGTACACACTATAAATGTACATAAATAATATAAAACAAAGAAACTTAAGATAATTAAATGGAATAAATATTGAATACAATTGATCTAAGGATACACCATTGTAGAAAACAAATCCAAACACTTAATATTGATATTCTCACTTATCTTAAGTTTATAATATCTTAATAATAATAATTATACTACTACTACTAGTACTAATAATAATAACAATAATAATAATAATAATAATAATAATAATAACAATCATAATAATAATAATAATAATAATAATAATAATAATAATAATAATAATAATAATAATAATAATAATAATAATAATAATAATAATAATAATAATAATAATAATAATAATAATAATAATAATAATAATAATAATAATAATAATAATAGTAATAATAATAATAATCATCATCATGATAATGATAATTTGATAATGATAAAGACAATAATAATCATAATCATATCATAATCATGATAATGATAACGATAATCATAATGATAATGATAAAATAAAAATAGTAATTAAGGATTGAAAACGTAACCTGAATGAACCACGGGTTGGGTTCACCGCATGTCATGTGTCATGATTGTGTACACACCGTCTCGCCACATTTCAAGCATTACACTCTGGTTAAACGGGTTATATTCCATTAAACTTGCGTGTCTATCTTTTCGCTCTTGTATGCTGCTCACTCATGGTATCCCCAGTAACCCACTCAAGTCTAGACTACTTATAATATGCAGGTGTTACCATTGTCCCCAGCAACCATTTCACTTTTCTCGACGTAGGTTTAGGGTTGCAATAGAACCACATGTGATGAGTATATGAATAATATCGTAGAGATTGGTGTGGCACATAAATAGGAAGAATGGTGTGTGGAGATTACAACAATTGACCTTTTTAGTGGGATATGCATTCAGATTCAGAAAATGAATATTTCCACTGTGCTTTTTTGGACTCCGGGGTTTAGGGAAGACGGGTGTGCCCCCCCCCCGTGGTATACTGCTCTCACTGTAACGTACAAGGTGTTGTCGTCACGGATTATGTAATAATTTCCCCTCATCCCTTTCCACCTCCACTGGTACCGGTACCGGCTGAGCGCGTGCGAGATATATTTATAGGTATGCGGAGAGGGTTGCTGTCAACAAGCCAGGTGTCATTGTTTAAAATAGCAATCTTTTGAAGAAGTTAAATGTTACAATTCTCATTTACTTCTCAGATATATGGAATAATCACGAAAAATTGATATAAAATTAACTTTGAATTTTAAAAATAACGTGAAAACTGTCAATTTTATAGCAGTGGCCCCGTCATCAATGTAATTTTCAGATTACGCCAACATTGGTAATATTCAAGCTATTTTTAAAATTCAAAGTTAATTTTATATCAATTTTTCGTGATTAATCCATATAACTGAGAAGTAATTGAGAAATTGTAACATTTAACTACTTCAAAAGATTGCTATTTTAAACAATGACACCTGGGTTGTTGACCGCAACCCTCCCCACACCTATATCTCGCACGCGCTCAGTCGGTACCGAGTGGTGGTGGAAAGGGATGAGGGGAAATTATTACATAATCCGTGACGACAACACCTTGTACGTTACAGTGAGGGGAGTATAATTATCTTTTTTATGCGTATTTGAGGGGGGAGAGCAATTCTTGTGTTCTGCCATGTGCGCCAATGCACAGGCAACCAAGTGGTGTTATTCTGTTATTCCTACCAGGCCCCTCTGAGGCCAGAGCGGCCCTGCTTCAATGATGGATTGTTGCGAAATATGAACGAAAAAGCATCAAGATTTGATGGAAATTACGGACAACGTGTCGACATCGAAAGAGAGCGTTGACCGGTAGGCCCGCACCCAGCGTTACAGCGTCCGTCCTCAGTGGGGCCAGACATAGCGGGTTACGGGTAGGTGTTGGGGTTCGCCCACTTCTAAACACCGGGAAACAGGTAAACATAAGGGATGCACAACGATAAAATTAGAATTATCTCATCTCTTATTGTAATCCAAAGAATGTAAAAGAGGCTTACTTCAATAAATAAATAAATAAATAAATCGAAAACATGATTGTATTGATTGATCGGAAATAAATTTACAGACACGAACCAATCTCTTACAAATTCCGTGATATTACGTCGCCTAAAGCGCATACCGAGCGCATACCAAGCACATACCGTGCTACATTCCTTAGACACATCAGCCATGTCTTAACAGATTGTCAGGATAGTGACTAGTTCTCTTTGGCCGATTAACTGGGTAGTTTGTATCTAATGTCCACAGGAGTTCATGCTTACTTTTCGTCTCATCCCTGAGAATATCTTGAAAAACTGTCAGCTTGGCCGGAGGCGGGTATCGAACCGGCAACCTCTCGAATCAGAGCCCTGTGCGCCATGTCTTACGTGATGGTAGCTCAATTAAAGGGGGACGCGGAATAACGCCACAAGGAATAAGGCCCACATGGAACAAGGCCCACATTTTACGATCCCGAAGGGGTACACGGAATAACGCCCACAAGGAACAACGCCCACATGGAACAAGGCCCACATGGAATAACGCCCACATGGAACAAGGCCCACATTTTACGATCCCGAAGCTTCCCGAGCGATGCTGCGTTGCCAAATGTTTAATATTGGTTTTGACTTTTGATAGTCGTTACTCACATCTAATTTGCATAATGAAGGTCAACGGCAATGTAAACTTCGGGATCGTAAAATGTGGGCCTTGTTCCATGTGGGCGTTACTCCATGTGGGCCTTGTTCCATGTGGGCGTTATTCCATGTGGGCGTTATTCCGGTAGCTTGCATGGCCGCCTGGCTCGCGCTCGTAGACACTAGACAGTGTCCTAAGTCTGCGATAGAGTGCGTTACTCGCGCCAACACGGGCGAATCTGGCGGCCCGTTTGAAGCCAATGGCGGTACGCGCTAAGAGAATGGCTATCCGGCTTACCTACGAATAAAGCTGTGTCTCAAATCAATGTTTTTCGCTAGTCGACTAGCGTAGCTGACTAACCTAACAATTAGTAACAATTAATTATAACAATTGGTAATTGTTGTTTTAGTCGGCGAGGTAGGCGAAGCAGGCCAAAATAGAGATTTGAAGCAACTTCGAGGTGTAGTTCGTGAGTTTCTGGTTGTGTGCACCTAGCTGCGACATATCCTACGGTCGTGTACTAGATTCAGATATGTGTCTGCTGTTAATTTCTTAATCACCTTGCATATTATTGAAACTTTATAACTTGGTCCTAGGTAAGGAGAATATTGAAATATGAATATCTTTGACATATTATAATAATGGCTTCGATAAACATGGTATAGTTTTAGTGCAGATTTATTTTCAGTCTAGAAATGACTAGGGATGTGTTCTTTATAACTTGAGAATTTGTGTATGGTGCTGCATGTACAAAGATCTGGCTAAGGCAGGTGGCTTGGGCCATAGGTAACCCTCTTTCTTTGGTAGCCTTCGTAGGCCAAAGGGATCGCGAGGTCACGTGGTACGCTAATATTATAAAGGCACCCAACTATTGTGATGTGGTGTTGATAAAATAAATTATCATTACCACATACCTGTAATTTATATATGTGCGGGAGTTTATAGTGGCAATGCTTTCTCCGCGATGTACAATTATGCCGTAAAAATCCTACTTTTGTTACTGGCTCGTTAACAATTGGACCCCTCATTAAACGCCAAAGGGTGGAATCACTATAGAAACCACGCACAAATAATGTTTTCTGTATTATCTTGACAACGGTTCTCAATATTTAAAAAGTGAAAAATGTCCTAATCATGGTTTCGTAAGACCTAAAATCTGTATTTAAAATAGTAAAAATATTTTTACCTTCACGGTTGATATTGGTAATAGAAGTTAATTACAATTAATTACTAAAAATTATTAAAATATCAAATTATTAGGCCTCTATTAAATTAATTAAAAGTTTCAAAGACATTTTTAGTTATCCGGTAACATTAACAGTTTACCTTTGAAACTTTTAATTCCAGTTAAAGGTTTTATGAAACCACAATTCTGGCAATGACAACTTTTGAAAAAAAAATATTTTTCGTTCTCAATGCGTTCTCAATAATATGTTGATAACAGAAACCAAAAAAAGTTAATTTCGCGCCCTTTTTTTTATAGTTATCTAACTACCCTTTCGCCAGAATCGTTATTCGTTTACGCCTAGAATTTGTTTTTCTTCTTTAAATTACACGTCAGCTGTAGTACGATATTAAGTTTTGTACATATCGATTTTTGTATACGTGTATCTTGTATAGTATGTGTAAATTCAGTACACCATATTATTAGACTTAAAATTATTACGAAATCACAGTTAATTACAACACCCGTTTGTTCAACGGGCATAATAGCACAAGTTGTACAGGTCAAGCTATAATTTCTGTTATATTTTGCTTATTCTATACGATCTGTCAGTCAACAATCTCAAAGTTATACTCAATGGTCATGTCATCCGATGTTGGTATGTGGCAGACGCGGAATGTGTCTTCAGTGTGGTAGAATCTTGAAGCATAGTATTTTGATATTTTACGGTTTTGTGTTTACATGCTTAGGCTCATTTATTTTATGCAATTCACGTCTGAAGTAAATAAGTGATATTAATGAAAATGTGCAATTGAAAAATCTAGGTGAATTTTTATGGCCATTCACATGAGCATCCTCAAAATCAGTGATAGTTATTTTCGAAAATTAAAGACACCTTGACAAACTCCGTTTATTAATAAACATGTACTAGTTTAAGTGCCCGTTACCTCTTTACAAAACGGAACTGATGTGTTCCTTAGGACTTCTTTAGTAAACTAAACTTTATACCGATCTAAAGGATTGTAATTGCGGAAGGAGTTCTGCCATTCACACAAGCATTCGAATTATTTATTTATTTATGAATTGGCCCCATAGCATATTATGCCATTTAACAGTGACCAGTATAACAACGGATGATAAACAACGATGCATGATGATGAAGAAGGAAGGAGGGGAAACCCGGTACCGGCACGTATAGCCCACTCCTGTCGAAAAGTACCAAGGGGACCACCAGCTTTACGTCCCATCCGAAAGGACGGTGTAACTGAAAGTCTTCAATGGGGATTGTTGTGATTGTTATCAATTGGTATTGGATACTTTCCCAAACAAATGTACAAAATGAAATTATACATACAAGCTATAACTAAATTGCATTCGAATATAATTTTGTTACTATATTATGCCACGAAAAATTATAATACTATAATATAAAGATGTATAAAAACGGTTCAATGTTCTGTCCGATGTACGTACAGTCGTCCACATGCATAAATCAAGAGTATGACGGAAACCTTCTCTGCTCTGGCATTTATTCTTTATTACCTGCCTCTACTCTCACTCCAATCTTCGTCTCATTACCACCACCCGTCCAGGAATTACCAGAACAGTTCTTGTTTGAATATAATGTTCCGTATCCCGGCTCAAGCAGTTGGAACGAGAACAATCATGGTTTTTCGGAACATTATTTCAACCGACATTTAGGATAATGAAATGATTTTGCTTGCATTATATTACGTTTTATTGAAGACGGAGAAAATTGTACATACACGTAAATGCCACATTGCTATGTTCAATAGAGCTTGGTTCTGCTGTAATAGTAGGTGGTACGACGGTACGTACTATGCAGCTATAGGGCCCAGTAAAACTAACAATAGCATACATTTTGTGCCTTTACTTGTCCAAAATGTACAAAAAAGGAAGTGTTAAACATCCTTACGCATGCTGATGGTCAGGTCACTCAATACACTTCCTTTGGGTAATGGTATTGTATATCATGAATTGCATTGCATAACTATAATAAATGTAATAAAAAGAGAGTTTTTTTTTTAATTTCCCAGGGTAACGTGCGTTCAGGGATCGGGACACTGGGGGGGGGGGGGGTATATATATATATATATTCCCACAAATACGTATTCATTATTATTATTATTATTATTATTATTATTATTATTATTATTATTATTATTATTATTATTATTATTATTATTATTATTATTATTATTATTATTATTATTATTATTATGCTTGTTTTGTACAATTCGATTTTGCATTTTTAGAAACTACAATTTTTCAACTTTTTCTAACGGTTAGCTACATGAATAAATTGTATATTCTACGGTAAAAAATAAGCTATTCACGTAATGTCACTACGGTGATTCTGGTAATCAAACTCTAAATGTATTTACATTTGATCAGCGAACAGAAAACGAAGGCCTATATGCTTACGATACAAGATGGCCGTTAACACGTGTCAACGACATGACATGTGTGCTACAGCCACCTCAATAGGAGTGAACGAGACATTTTTTCAGTATCTCAATCCCCTATTCTCTAGTAATAGCAAACCAATGTTGAATTATTGTTTATTCCAGTTGCCAATGCAGAAGGTACAGGGTTCGATTCCCGGTTAGGACTGTTTTTTTCTTTTTTAATTTGGAACTTAACTTGAATCCATCTGTATGGCACCGTTGTACATGTAAACGGTACATTTGGAGCCGTCATAGCAACGGAGCACATGATAAATTGTATAAATGTCCCCTACTGAAAATCAGTTCTTGTAATTGAGTGGGTAGACTATCAATACAAATATATTTATTCATTTATGAAAGACGTACTCGAAGCTTAGGTCATATGACATCTTTCGAATCTGAAGAACAGTAATGTATGTCAATAAAACGGTAACAGTGTTTATTACGAAAAATGATAAATTGTGGCTAGTGGTGGCGTTCTCAAACTACATGTGGATTCGATCTCCTTTCCTGCAACCACCATTGTAACTATGCTTGTAGGGTGGCCGTATACCCTAGACTCGAACGCATTGGGGGTGTAACTCAAGAAGGGATAACCCCAAATCATCTTAAGCGAATTTACGTTACCAAATTAGTTCAAATAATCTCTCTAATTCTCCCCCAATTACTCTCGCAAGTAAAATCAGTTTTTTATGTGAAGCTTAGAGCAGACATGTTATTGTACTAAAACCAGGGAAGGTTGTAAAAAGTGCCGACTTAAACCTCAACAGTGTTGATCATATTATAATATCACATTGTTTTAAAGTATATTTTTATTTGTCTCATATTTGTGTGCGACACTGCGACACGTAAACGTAGCAGCGAGGCACATAATAAAGTAAGTATAATGTCCCCCACTGAAAATCAGTTGAGTGGGTACACAACAAATACAAATTTATTTATTTATTTTTATTACCTCTCAAGTCGAAAGTCTTTCTTCTGAGGTTTCGTGCAAATAAGCGTTCACGCTTAGATGTTTCCATCAATTGAGCTCACGGACTTTATTCTCAATGACACGTTGTTTCTCATTAGAGGATGCTGGGTCGGATTCCCGTTACCGGAAATTCTCAAGTTGGCGAGATTTTCCTATAGTAGTGATAAGGTGAATTCTGGGTTTGTATTCTACAAACAGCCCTCGGACTTAGTGGAACCCGTTTTAGAAACACAACCGAGACCCTACAAGCTTGCGGGCTAGTTACTTCTAGAAGTAGCATAATTCTTTATTTTGAAGATATGACTTCGTTACTTAAAACACTACACACTGACTTAGTTCCGCTAGAATAAATTTACCTAATTCGTATCATTTAACAACGGTTAATTAGAGTAGCGTAGGCGGAGTGAATCTCTCAATTCAACTCAAACGGCGCTTTCTGTTTCATTTTGTGCGCTCATCTGTCAACGCGGTTCTCATGCGGCGTTTTCCTAGTTAGTAATGACAAGGATTTTTTTCTTGCACAAATTGTGTTTTCTTTTCGAATCTTTCTTTTCAATTTTACCGCCGTCATAAAACGGCCGCCAGATTCTTCCGTGTTGGCGCGAGTAACGCACTCCATCGCAGACTTAGGACACTGTCTAGTGTCTACGAGCGCGAGCCAGGCGGCCATGCAAGCTACCGGAATAACGCCCACATGGAATAACGCCCACATGGAACAAGGCCCACATGGAGTAACGCCCACATGGAACAAGGCCCACATTTTACGATCCCGAAGCTTGCTTTGCCGTTGACCTTCATTATGCAAATTAGGTGTGAGTAACGACTATCAAAACCAATATTAAACATTTGGCAACGCAGCATCGCTCGGGAAGCTTCGGGATCGTAAAATGTGGGCCTTGTTCCATGTGGGCGTTATTCCATGTGGGCCTTGTTCCATGTGGGCGTTGTTCCTTGTGGGCGTTATTCCGCGTCCCCGCCGTGCACTTGAGCTCTACGTGCCAGCCAGCAGGTGTGTGGATTGATGGAACCGGTTTGTTTACGACCGGTTTGCCGAATCGAAACGGAGGCATAGATTCACTTTCATATTCGTTTTGATTTAACATATAATAGGTTTCGTTCGCGATGTATTTATACCTCCAGTCTGAGGCTGAGTTTCGTGTGGAACCTGCCCACCCAGGTAGGCCTACTACTTGGACTTACCCTTCTGCAGTGTGTTGGGGTAGTTGGTATAGGGAATCTCCAATGGCTGTATCACATAATCACATTATGATACGAATTTTTTATACTGAACTGACGTTTTCCCCAAAAGCCCGGAAGGCTACATAAGGTAGCTTGTAAACCTTTGTAATTTTTGAGTGATAGTTTATTCAATTGTGGCAAATAAATAACTATCTGCTATCTATAAGAACCTATGTACATCCAAACTTTAACAATTTTCTTGCTGCAACACATGCGCACGCAGGTCCTATATGGACTGTAAGTGTAGAAGAGGAGTCGGTAAAGTGGACTACAACTTGAAATAGTTTTTCAACGTAAGTCAACAGTCAACCACATTACCTCTAGAGTCGCAGGCAAACAGCCGTGCGCAAGTTGTTCAATGAGCCTGATTTAGGAGTTTCGGTACTGTATGGATTCATAACGAATTCACTTCGTAATTGTATGAGCCTATACTGTGGCTCTGTTATGGGGGGAGAAATAATCACAACTTTCCATTGGACAGTCAGAATTTCCAGAGGTCCAGAATTTGAATCGGTCACCTCTATCGGATTATTTCGTGCATATTTTGCACCACATTCCCCCTTCATTCAGTATTAATTATTTTCTTCTTTTCTGTAACTTTTCTTTCCGAGGGCCTCATTCTTTCCAATAATGGTGGGGTGGCTCGATTTGATCTTTAGCCCTTGTGAGTTGAGTCAAATTGTCCTTTGTTGAGTCTACTTCACTCACAACAATGTACGTTGCACCACCAGTGTTGAAGTCACTAACAATGAGATAAGGCACACGGCAGGTTGTTGTGTTGCAGGGTGGCGTGACCATGACGCTATGACGCGATAGACACTCCAATGGAATAATTAGTTTCTTGTTGAGGGGTGCGGCGTGAGGGTAGTGCCAACGCTGCCTTCAACAAAACATGGATTGTGTATAAGAATTACGCGAAAACGAGCCAAGTAGCAGAACTAATATCCAAAGGGAAGAAAGGCAAAACGAAAACGGGAAGGATCACATTTCGTCACCTGTTGCGATAGTCAGACATCTTGGGCGAAATTCGACCCCGGCGCCCAGACTGGGCATATATAACCATATGTTTACACTTTTCCACCTTGTATTATAAAGTATGTAATCCACCTTCTATTATAAGTACTAAGTAGTGTATATAAACCTTCTATTCCACCTGTAAAGTTACGTAATATCAATTAGTTACAAAACTGAGTAAAACTGTGCTCAAACATTTACTGGATTTCAATAATATCTCGAACTGGCTGATATTATTCAAGCAGATATAATATGTTGCATTCTTTTTGAAGATGGCATCTGCATGGCTCCTAAAATGTAACTTACCTGCAACGTTTTAAACTTAAAGACATGGACAACTTATCATAGTTTTTATGCTCGAAGTTGCGAACACTCATGATCGTAACGATAGCCTAGTGAAAATAAATACAAAATAAATCCCATGGCCGCCACATCCAGCGAATATGTTGCCAATCATCCACAGCAGCGGATACAAGCCAGGTTTCCTGACGTAATGCCCCAAGGTCATGCCAGAGGTCCGGGTTCAACTCCGGGTGAGTCCTTGGGGGCAAGGGGCAGGGGGCTACTCGCTCAATGCTCCAGTGCTGCCTGCATCACAGCCTGTGGTTCGCGGACCCCGGATGAGGAAATAGGTATGCTGCAGTCTGCAGGGGGCTACTCGCGGTGGGGTGGGGTCCACACTTCTGAAAAGTTTGCGAATCTCTGCTCTATCTAGTACATATTGGAGGGCAAGAGGGCCTCTACACCTTGGTTCTAGCATGTTAGCAGTGTTCATGGGACGGGGGGGCATTGCAGCCTTGTTTTGTTGTTTCTGAACGGGGCGTGACTACAACCTGAGTGGGCGTGGCTTATTTTCATGGTCACAATCCCCCGAGGGGATTTGTGATCGGCTACGGTTCGATTAGGCGGTGTTTAGATTAGATAAAACATGCATGTAATAGACAGGGTGATTTAGATAACTGGGGTTTAAGCGGACCAGGGGACCAAACAAGCTGGTTCGCAGTCCAAACATCGATCACGGTTTGTTTTCTTTTTTCGACCTTGCGAATAGCTCTTTGCAATGTGTCCTCACAGCGTTCTGAGTTCTGACTGCCCTCATAAAGTTAATCAGCAAAAACTATAAAAATAGCCGCCCGCCTAAAACACAAACAACAAACCTAACTAATAATAAAGGTAAGCAGATTGGCCGGTTGTTTCAAGGTTTGCTAGTTTTTTTCGAACTTCTCCGGGATAAAATTGAAAGATGTTGCGGTCGGCTTAGAGGGCAACGGGATAATTAAGCTTGACAGCCAGAGATAATCTGAAAGATACATTATTTATGAATTCTAGTCTTAGGGATTGTTTTCCTCCTCGAGACGAAGGTGTGAAAGTGAATGTTATACCTGAACTGAATGAATGTATGGTGCATAGTTTCCTTGTTATCATCTCCGAGGCGATCAAAGCCTGGGTTCTCCACACACAGTTATCTGTGGTCACGCGTTCTTGGAGTGGCCCTTCCACCTATATTTCATACATTTGCAACTTCATTCGTACTACTTTTATTGTTCTGTATAAGTATATAGTAGTGTTGCTGCTGATAGGGGTGGAAGGATGGAGCCCATGTAAGGTACAGCAGTGGGGCGCTTGTACACTGGGTGACAACAGTAAATCAGCCTGGACGGTGTCCGCAAAGAGGGCTGTCGGGCATCTCATTTTTCATCCTTTAGTTCATCTCACGTCGCTTTCATCATGTTTCCTCTTCCTCCTTTCACTTAACTCTTCATTCTTGCCTTCCCTCTTTTCGATGCAACCTGTCCCTTTCCTCCCACTGTCCCACTTAAGAATTAAGATTCTCCTCCCACTTTGCCCGGACCTCCCTTGCTGGGGGGGGGGGGGGGGGGGGGAATAAAAAGGTCGTTGGCAGTAAGGGAATTGGCAGAGAAAGCCACCCCCAACTCCAAGGTAGCTTTTCTCATACTGACTAGATTCTTATATATAAACTGCCCCTTGCATGCAATGGTTCAACGAAAATCAAAAGATTTCTGGCGTTGTCTTACACATTCGTAAATATAGTCATCCTCTTAGGGTGCACACGCCTCTTTGGTCACGCCCACGTAGTGTTAGGATCGAGTAATATCCAGGTATCCAATCCAACCCAAGGGCGTCAATCTCTAATGGACTTGTTTCAACAGATGGTACTCGTCAGCTAGATCAGTGCTTCTCAAACTTTGAACCCAAGCCTCACTGGCATAATTACACGTGCTAGCGCCTCACTAACATTTCAATTTGTACTTGTTTCGCGCAATCACAACTCACGGAATATAATATTTAGCCATGTAATAAATACAGAATCCGCCAACGATAAGTACGCGCACGCTAAAATTATTGCTTACTGCGAAGAAACCTCTCTGGGATAAAACGAAATTAAGTCTCATTGGCCTAGTGGGTTTAACCTGCTTCCAATGCAGAGGGTCCAGGTTTCGATTTCCGGTTCAGGCTGGGGGGTTTTAAATTTTAAATTTGACTTCAAAATACCAATAGATCAAATTAAAAAAATCACAAATCAGTTTGCAATCACGTTCATTTGATCAGTCATATTTTATCCCTTTACATTTTGAAGTTAACATTATTTCACAAGGTCCTA
Source organism: Isoperla grammatica (assembly GCA_945910005.1). Taxonomy (NCBI): domain Eukaryota; kingdom Metazoa; phylum Arthropoda; class Insecta; order Plecoptera; family Perlodidae; genus Isoperla; species Isoperla grammatica. Next base: position 384,469 of record OX246746.1, on the reverse strand, counting down.
CTAATGTCCTACTAGTGTCGGCTCGTGACAAAAATTAGGAAAGGTTTAGATTAGATTTAGAACACTCCCGTGTTTTGTGTGATAGCATTGAAGACGGTGATTTTGGAGTCGTCATAGCAACAAAGCACTTCTATACAATATCTCCCACTGGAATTTAGATTTTGTAACTGAGTGGGTATAGACTATAAATAGAAATTTAATTAAACAGATTTTATTTATTTAATAATAAAAACTAGAATCGTTTGTATTTGCTTCGCGTCTCACCAGTGAGGCGGGCCTCACAGTTTGAGAGACAATTGTTTGTATTTGCTTCGCGTCTCACCAGTGAGGCGAGCCTCACAGTTTGAGAGACAATTGTTTGTATTTGCTTCGCGTCGCACCAGTGAGGCGAGCCTCACAGTTTGAGAGACAATTGTTTGTATTTGCTTCGCATCCCACCAGTGAGGCGAGCCTCACAGTTTGAGAGACAATTGTTTGTATTTGCTTCGCGTCTCACCAGTGAGGCGAGCCTCACAGTTTGAGAGACAATTGTTTGTATTTGCTTCGCGTCTCACCAGTGGGCGGCCCTCATAGTTTGAGAGACAATTGTTTGTATTTGCTTCGCGTCTCACCAGTGAGGCGAGCCTCACAGTTTGAGAGACAATTGTTTGTATTTGCTTCGCGTCCCACCAGTGAGGCGAGCCTCACAGTTTGAGACACAATTGTTTGTATTTGCTTCGCGTCCCACCAGTGAGGCGAGCCTCACAGTTTGAGAGACAATTGTTTGTATTTGCTTGGCGTCTCACCAGTGAGGCGAGCCTCACAGTTTGAGAGACAATTGTTTGTATTTGCTTCGCGTCCCACCAGTGAGGCAAGCCTCACAGTTTGAGAGACAATTGTTTGTATTTGCTTCGCGTCTCACCAGTGAGGCGAGCCTCACAGCTTGAGAGACAATTGTTTGTATTTGCTTCGCGTCTCACCAGTGAGGCGAGCCTCACAGTTTAAGAGACAATTGTTTGTATTTGCTTCGCGTCTCACCAGTGAGGCGAGCCTCACAGTTTGAGAGACAATTGTTTGTATTTGCTTCGCGTCTCACCAGTGAGGCGAGCCTCACAGTTTGAGAGACAATTGTTTGTATTTGCTTGGCGTCTCACCAGTGAGGCGAGCCTCACAGTTTGAGAGACAATCACAATTGTTTGTATTTGCTTCGCGTCTCACCAGTGAGGCAAGCCTCACAGTTTGAGAGACAATTGTTTGTATTTGCTTCGCGTCTCACCAGTGAGGCGAGCCCACAGTTTGAGAGACAATTGTTTGTATTTGCTTCGCGTCTCACCAGTGAGGCGAGCCTCACAGTTTGAGAGACAATTGTTTGTATTTGCTTCGCGTCTCACCAGTGAGGCGAGCCTCACAGTTTGAGAGACAATTGTTTGTATTTGCTTCGCGTCTCACCAGTGAGGCGAGCCTCACAGTTTGAGAGACAATTGTTTGTATTTGCTTCGCGTCCCACCAGTGAGGCAAGCCTCACAGTTTGAGAGACAATTGTTTGTATTTGCTTGGCGTCTCACCAGTGAGGCGAGCCTCACAGCTTGAGAGACAATTGTTTGTATTTGCTTCGCGTCTCACCAGTGAGGCAAGCCTCACAGTTTGAGAGACAATTGTTTGTATTTGCTTCGCGTCCCACCAGTGAGGCGAGCCTCACAGTTTGAGAGACAATTGTTTGTATTTGCTTCGCGTCTCACCAGTGAGGCAAGCCTCACAGTTTGAGAGACAATTGTTTGTATTTGCTTCGCGTCTCACCAGTGAGGCAAGCCTCACAGTTTGAGAGACAATTGTTTGTATTTGCTTCGCGTCTCACCAGTGAGGCGAGCCTCACAGTTTGAGAGACAATTGTTTGTATTTGCTTCGCGTCCCACCAGTGAGGCGAGCCTCACAGTTTGAGAGACAATTGTTTGTATTTGCTTCGCGTCTCACCAGTGAGGCAAGCCTCACAGTTTGAGAGACAATTGTTTGTATTTGCTTCGCGTCCCACCAGTGAGGCGAGCCTCACAGTTTGAGAGACAATTGTTTGTATTTGCTTCGCGTCTCACCAGTGAGGCAAGCCTCACAGTTTGAGAGACAATTGTTTGTATTTGCTTCGCGTCTCACCAGTGAGGCAAGCCTCACAGTTTGAGAGACAATTGTTTGTATTTGCTTCGCGTCTCACCAGTGAGGCGAGCCTCACAGTTTGAGAGACAATTGTTTGTATTTGCTTCGCGTCTCACCAGTGAGGCAAGCCTCACAGTTTGAGAGACAATTGTTTGTATTTGCTTCGCGTCTCACCAGTGAGGCGAGCCTCACAGTTTGAGAGACAATTGTTTGTATTTGCTTCGCGTCTCACCAGTGAGGCGAGCCTCACAGTTTGAGAGACAATTGTTTGTATTTGCTTGGCGTCTCACCAGTGAGGCGAGCCTCACAGTTTGAGAGACAATCACAATTGTTTGTATTTGCTTCGCGTCTCACCAGTGAGGCAAGCCTCACAGTTTGAGAGACAATTGTTTGTATTTGCTTCGCGTCCCACCAGTGAGGCAAGCCTCACAGTTTGAGAGACAATTGTTTGTATTTGCTTCGCGTCTCACCAGTGAGGCGAGCCTCACAGTTTGAGAGACAATTGTTTGTATTTGCTTCGCGTCCCACCAGTGAGGCAAGCCTCACAGTTTGAGAGACAATTGTTTGTATTTGCTTCGCGTCTCACCAGTGAGGCAAGCCTCACAGTTTGAGAGACAATTGTTTGTATTTGCTTCGCGTCCCACCAGTGAGGCGAGCCTCACAGTTTGAGAGACAATTGTTTGTATTTGCTTCGCGTCCCACCAGTGAGGCGAGCCTCACAGTTTGAGAGACAATTGTTTGTATTTGCTTGGCGTCTCACCAGTGAGGCGAGCCTCACAGTTTGAGAGACAATTGTTTGTATTTGCTTGGCGTCTCACCAGTGAGGCGAGCCTCACAGCTTGAGAGACAATTGTTTGTATTTGCTTCGCGTCTCACCAGTGAGGCAAGCCTCACAGTTTGAGAGACAATTGTTTGTATTTGCTTCGCGTCCCACCAGTGAGGCAAGCCTCACAGTTTGAGAGACAATTGTTTGTATTTGCTTCGCGTCTCACCAGTGAGGCGAGCCTCACAGTTTGAGAGACAATTGTTTGTATTTGCTTCGCGTCTCACCAGTGAGGCGAGCCTCACAGTTTGAGAGATAATTAGGTAGATCATATGACGTCGGGGTATGATGAAGTTTGTATTCTATTTGACTCGGCATGAAACTACTTAGTTGGGACAGCTTTATCTATGAACAAATGAGTGAGTGGGTCTGTTTATTCTAAAGCTCCGAACCCTTGGATTGAGATAAGGGCGCCTCTTTCTTTGCTTGGGGTGATATCAAGCCAACCAGACCCGCTCATAAATATCCTGATATAATGATGTAAACCAGGGCTGAAGAACCTAATGATGCTGTCGTTAGCTCTGATGCAAGGGATGGATGTTGGGCAATTCTCACGGCTATGATCAGAAGAAATACCCCACATTGCTTTCGAGATAAGAAACGGACCGAAGAGAACAAGTGTCGCATTGATCATACTGAACCTAGCCACTAAAATAAGCGTCTGCAGGATTTTTTGCGAGAGGGAAGGATGCCATATTTAAGTGTCTGCGTATCCATGTGTGTGTGTGTGGGGGGGGGGGGGGTTGAAACGGAAGATCTACTCCTTTGGGAAACAAACGAGCTGTGAATACAAAGCTGATACAAAACTATGTATGCATTGCATTCGGGAACAACAACCAACATAATGTTATCTATCATACATCCTAATCCGGTTTGATTTGTCTTCAGTGATTCGGAAATTGGATTGGATTCTAATATGTGTAAATTATTTTATTTTTGGATATTTCTTTGGGACAAGAACCAATTTAAAATGCAATTATTTTTTTCTACCAACCACTAACCCCTCACCTACTTTCTATTTGTCTGGAGAATTCGGAAGACTGGGGTAAAACGATGAAAGATGTGCTGACGGTTTACTTTAGATTCTCTACTAACGTCCCGGAAAGTGGTGTCTGTAATCAAAAGGTGTAAAGTATAGGCTTGCTGATTGTCGCCAAACCTATTAGATTACACAAGTCGTGGTCGCTTGTCCGGTACAGTCAATCAACCAATCAACCTGTCCTACCTTTATCTAGGTTCAAATATCAGCGTAATGCAAAAACTAAAGATTAAAGAAGAGGTAAATATGAGATATTCATGCCCCTTGTGGGTTCCAATGGAGGGACACTAGGCCTACATCTATTGCATAGCAGTAACACATTAGTGACCTAAACATCATAGATACTAATAGTTGTTAGTGACCACATAATAAGGCGTATGTCCTTCACGTATAGGGCAGTAACTTGCACGACACCTCCAGCAGAAACAACAAGGAGACTCAGAAGTAGAAAGAAACGAGAAACAAGAAACAAATATGAGTTTGTAATTAGTTCCTGGAAAAATGGAATTGCTTTTGTTTGTTTGTGTGGAATGAACGAACGTCTTGAGGCGCGAGGATGGATCTCTGTCTCACTCACTCACAGATGCCAACTCTGACGTCACGTGGTAAACACGTGTCACTGTCACCCACACTTGTTGCAGGAGACTTCACGTCACGTGGACTGTCACGTGGACTGTCACGTTGGGTACACCCGACCCCAAGCGGCTCAACACTCGGATTCATCATCATAATGTCATGTGATAACACGTGATCTAGCTGGAGCGTTGATATGTACACTGACTTCTTTACTGGTTGTTTTCAGGGCATTTCTCAAAGCTCCAAGTAGACTATATATAATGAAATATTATAAAATAAAATAAAATAAATATATATATATATATATAATAACATGATATAAATATTGATAAAGAACTCACTGCCGGCCAACCACAGCTACACTGCCAACTTCACTAGACGTCACTTTCATTGTTGATCGGCGATCGTGGTTGTTTGGGCAACTATATGACAGGACTACGAAGCATTCAGACACGGCCTCAACTTCCAACGTTCAGTCAGAAACACAGCCTAAATACACCAACATTTCCCATTCATAGAGCGATAATAACGACGTGTGTAGGAAATATGCCCAGGGGCAATTTGAATCCCTGGAGCCTTGTATTAGTATTAGTTTAGTGTTAGAATTAGTGTCTCAACATTTCCCTGGTGATTGAGGAAAGAAATCATCGGGGAAAACCAGGTTTGTAGGTGGCCGGAATCAAACCGGCGACCACTCAGATTATAGCGCGTGCTACCACTGAGCCAGCCTTACCTGTTGACCACTAATTTACCATCGGGTACGGTGAATCGAGGTGTATTGCATTGCTTAACTGCTGTTCTGGTCAACTACCCCGACCCGCGTAAAAGTGATGCAAACCGACTTCCTAACTCGTATTTGTGGAATTTGGGATTGTTGTGTATCTTGTAAAATCAACGAAACCCAACAAATGCGATACGATTGTGCTGGAAATATTGAGGCTCCAATTAGCTGTTGTGAGAAAACAGACAGAAAAGTAGATGTCGCACGATCGAAAAACCTACCGTCAGTCCAACCATGACGATAACATCGTGATTGGAGCCAGTAGGGGATACAGGGGTGGGGGTGGGGGGGGGGGGGGGGGGGGGTGGAGGCGAGGGATCGCCACAACCAGTATCCACTACGAGGATGAAATCTTGGGGTGCCAAGCAGATGAAAACACAAAAATACTAATAACTTCCTGATTCAATTTTGTGCAGACGCGTAATAACGAGGAGGAAAAGGGGGCATTTGACCCCCCCCCCCCCCCCAATATACTCTTTGACCTCCACACTCACGGGCGCCGAGTATGTGGGTACTCAGGGGCTGAAGCACCCCTAACAAAACCACTGGTGAGTGGTTACTGGTCTACATCTAACAATGTTTTGTCGAGCTATAGGCAACCCAAGACTACCTTACATAAGGCGAGGCACTCGTAGCCAACCAGCGCGAGCCGCCCGACACAAACGCGCGCAAATAACCATCTCTGATTGGCCACGAGAACCTCGCCTGTGACGAAAGCACATGTAAGGTTGTCTTTGGTTGCCTATATTTACATTTACAAGCACTTTTAAAGATCGTGTTTTATTTGCAATTCATACACAATCACAGTTATTTGCATTTTAAAATAAATTGGTAATAATAATGAAGGTACAGTAGCAATAGGGGATAATTGGGGAGGGGTATCGCTCCCCCCCCCCCATGGTTGTCCTCCCAAAGGTACTGATTAGGGGTGGAATAAATCGGTTAGTTATCTAATCGGGTAATCGGCGATATTAACCGCGGTTAACCGATTAACCGAAATTCTTTAAAAAATCGTATACATGTCTAAAAATATGCATACACATTTTTTTTTTAAATTCTATTTAATTAGGCGTACGTGCGAGCCCCTACTCACGGGAGCACGGTTCTGCCAGCTACAGTACATTAAATAAACATTAGTTTTTCCACCTTTGTGTTGTATTTGCGGGCCATTGTTGAGCTCACGGTTAACGGAGCGGGAAAATCATTAACCGGCAACCGGTTTTCCAGCCACGGCGGTTAATCGGTTAGACTTAGCACCCCCCCCCCCCCTCCCCTTTAACTTTACAATGGTGTCAGTTTAATAATAGTAACCTCAACTCAAAAAAATTCTTTTGGATGAATAATAAATCAATCTAAAGTCATTTTCCGGACCACTGGGAAGAAAATTTCGTATGATTTTCTTTTGCGTCCCGCTGCAGGAGATTTGCCCCAGACTCCGTTTTTAAATGATTACCACAACAAGTATCCAGCTACCCTAAAAAACAACTAGTAGGATGAAATTCTAGGCGTTGTTAAAAACGATGGGAACTAATGAACTACATCAACTATGGCATATGCTACAACAGTACCAGTTACTAGATTCCTATACAAAAATGTAGTGAAAAATGTGCCTATATTCGTGCCCCCCCCCCCCCCCCCCCCCCCGGTCGAAATTTAAATTTAAATTGAATCTACGTTTGTAAAAAATAAAAATACATTTGAATTTTTTTAACAGAATCCGTTCCTTTCGTCGCATAATAATATTATTATAAAATATATCGAGACGTTGAGCATAGTATTATTATGCTCAACGTCTCGATATATTTTATATCCACCACTGACTGGAGTGTACAGTAGCCATAATGTGTACAATGCATAGTTGAGTGACTTGTAAAGGCGGTTTCCCACAGAGCGAGGTTTGGCACACTTGACCATAAAACCGACGCACGTGGACATCAACCCGTGACTGTTCCCACTGCCTGCAATGTACGTCACTCTCGTCCGCTCACGCCCCCTCGAACTCATGTGGGGCCGTTTGGTCCGAGGGTTTAGCAAGGAGAAGTCAGACCAAGGTCAAACTAGCGGGGGCGGGGCGCGCGTTTCCTTTGAGTCGCGAGGGTTTTTACCGACAACCGACGGGAAGGACGCGCCGGGGCCAAAAGTGTCGCGCATCGCCGTTCCCACTGCGTGTGGTGCGTATTTTTTATGGTCAAATGTGGCAAACCTCGCTCTGTGGGAACGCGGCTTAAGGGGTATTGATATTGTTGGTAAACTGAAGTACTGCACACTCAGGCCTAACTAGCTCCGTCACGCGCCACGCACCGCTTTGTTTTTGTGCCTCCAGCCCGAGATCTGGACCTCGCCCCCCCCCCCCCCCCCCCCGCCTTCCTTCAACCGCTCCAGCCGCAATCTATGCTAGGAAGCCACAAAGAAGTGAAGTACTCGAAAGAGATTTAAAAATAGAACACTGAAAGATAATACTTGACTTTTTTTGTTGAAAGCGATCCTGCTGTCCCCTCTCTGGAACTGGATGCAGATGGCCCCGGGCTGTTAAAATATCTCGGGTCGATGCAGTGAATACTCCCTCGTTGTCGATCTTCGCGTCTTGGGGCAGGTTAGGCTCCAAGGATGTTCGTTGGCCTAGATCAGGGGTGTCAAAACGCACACTTCTCCAACCTTGTTTGTCTAATTCAGTTGTTGTAATGGATGGAGTGGGGGGGGGGGGGGGGGGGCACTTAAAATATATACACATATGAATAATTTACCCATCTTTTATCATTGTATGGTTATAATGTTATTTTTGTTATTTGTTTTACTCATTACACGTTAAAAAACTTGCGATAAAACACAAACTTATAAAAAAATCATTTTCCCAAAACCCTACAATGACAATACAATCTTACAAAACAGTTGTTCCAAGACTAACGAAATAACGTATGAGCATCTGAGCATGTTACTGTTGTCAGAATTAAAATTATTATTTGAGTTGGATGTTCTGTATTTACAGTTATTTTAAATTTGCTTATTCCACTTTATGTTCAGACGGGCAAGCGTAAAAAAAACAAACAAGAACGATCAAATGATCATACATATATATATTACTTTATTACTTTTATTATATTATGATTGTTGTTGGAATGTATATAATAAGATACTATACCGTGTGTAGAGTATCCTGTCAGCCAGGTTTCCTCATTCAGTCGGCAGTCGGGAGGCGGGACCCGACAATTTCACATATTATTATGGAGGATATATACGATGTGACGAATAAATAGACTTGAGATGAATTGCTTCTTGTTGAATTGATACATACAATGTACACATAAACATTCATTTTAGCGAATCGGCAACACATGTTAATTATTACTGAAATGTTCGCCAATTGCTGTGATTATGATTTTACTCATTTCAATGTAGAAGTGTTTTACATAACCAATATTAGCATATTATATCGCTGTTTGTTGACACATCGATGTGGTAATAATGCAATGGTAGGCTACGTGTCTGGACTCAAATATTGGCATTGTTGACTCAGTCATGTATGTATTATGTTGTAACACACTGGCTATGACGATGGCTATGACGATGGCTATGACGATGGCTATGACGATGGCGATGACGTGTATGGTGACGATATGACGATATGACGATGACGATGACGATACCTGGTAACAAAGAAGGAAGCAACGATCATTCATGTCACAAAATGATAACTATAGCAATAATAATAATTTTTGTAGGAATACAGTTCTAGGGTGCACACCAGCTTTACCTGATGTGCCCCTCTTCAGGTGACTAACTAGGTTATAAGGGGGTTTGGATAGCTGGGGAGGATTGTCCGAGGGCTGATAGTATGACTCAATCCCAGCATTCGCTTTTACGACTGAGGAAAACCTCGGAAAAAACCTTCAGTCAGGACTGCCGGTGGCCGGAATCGAACCGGCGACCTCCCGAATTAGAGTCTCGCGTCTTACCGCTGAGCCACCTCTATCGGCAATAAACATGCGGAACTTGTACTCCAACCGCCTCCGTTCAGCTGTTGTTACACCCCTGTTTGGGGGCTGCACCGCTGCAGACACTTGTCTCGAGGGTTGGTCCCGAGCCACAAGTGTGTGGGTTGGAGTAGTAGCGTAAACTACGGCCTTGACAACCACGTCAGCTACGGAGCTGGGGGTGCCCTAGTCTGTTGCAACGTGACTAAACACAAGTGTGTGGGTTGGCTATTACTATTATTACTGATCAGAATCAGTAATAATAATCAGTAATAATAATAATAAATAAGATCATAATAATAAATAATAATAATAATAATAAATAAGATCATAATAATAAATAATAATAATAATAAGTAATAATAATAATAATAATAAGTAATAATAATAATAATAAAGTAATAATACTATAGTATTAGACATTTTTCGATAAAAAAATAGCAATAACTTATGTCTATCACTACTTTTGGCAGTTTTCCGCAGAAGAAATAGGTAACAAAAAACAAAACAATACGATTAATGTTTAATTTTAATTGCGCCTCATATGGTAGTAAAAAGGAAGTAACAAATGCCAGAATATCTTCCTATTATTTATTGGGGGGCAAAGAGTAGGCTGCCTATACACTCGTAGAGCGCAGCACTCGTGGTCGTCGTACAGATGTGCGGGGTGGAAGGCGATTGCGACACAGCGTGATGAGTGACTGGTGATCATATGATGGGTTGGGCGAGAGCTCGGTCGTTATCGTTATCGTTGTCCATTGATCCTCCAGTAACCCTTTGTGTCGCAGCACAGACAGGAAATTGGAATCTACTCGAATAATCCAATCCATACAATATACAATATACATAGAGCCACGCTGATCCATCCTTGTTGTACCGATAGAGGTGGCTCAGCGGTAAGACGCGAGACTCTAATTCGGGAGGTCGCCGGTTCGATTCCGGCCACCGGCAGTCCTGACTGAAGGTTTTTTCCGAGGTTTTCCTCAGTCGTAAAAGCGAATGCTGGGATTGAGTCATACTATCAGCCCTCGGACAATCCTTCCCAACTATCCAAACACCCTAATAACCTAGTTAGTCACCTGAAAAGGGGCACATCAGTTAAAGCCGGTGTGCACCCTATAACAGGTATTCCTACAAAAATTATTATTATTATCCTTGTTATGGCCTACCTAGTACCTATGCCACGCTGATCCATCACCTTGTTGTGGCCTACCTATGCCACGCTGATCCATCCCCTTGTTGTGTCCTACCTATGCCACGCTGATCCATCACCTTGTTGTGGCCTACCTATGCCACGCTGATCCATCACCTTGTTGTGGCCTACCTATGCCACGCTGATCCATCCCCTTGTTGTGGCCTACCTATGCCACGCTGATCCATCCCCTTGTTGTGGCCTACCTATGCCACGCTGATCCATCACCTTGTTGTGGCCTACCTATGCCACGCTGATCCGTCCTTGTTGTGGCCTACCTATGCCACGCTGATCCATCACCTTGTTGCGGCCTATCTATGCCACGCTGATCCATCACCTTGTTGTGGCCTACCTCGCTGATCCATCACCTTGTTGTGGCCTACCTATGCCACGCTGATCCGTCACCTTGTTGTGGCCTACCTATAGCACAGAAGCTGAGTAGACGATGGTCAGACTGCATTGTGCGCATGTTTTCAAGCAAAGTGCTTTTCTCGCGAGTGCAGGTATAAAACACATTGTTGGCAGAGTTGAAGCAACTCCTAAAATGTATGTATGACTTTCTGCAACCATGTGTCTGCATCTTCCCTAATGGTCAGTCTACCATGGCACTCGATCGTTTGGGTCTTTGTGTGCGACAGCGGGGGGTGTGAAGGGGAGAGGGGAGGTATTGCGCAGTGGTTATATGACATGTGTGTGTGCCAAGGTCAGTGTTGGGTCTGTTTAGTGTCGGGCGGCGGGGATGGGGGGGGGGGAGAGGGGGGGGGGGGTTAGGGGCAACAAGTGGGCAGTGATGGTATGAACACCCTCAATCCCTCATGTCACGGAGCCCGAGTAATGTTGCCATGTACGGGTTGCACGTGATACTCTTCCCAATACGTGAACCGAGGCCCAGACCGGTGTCTGTCTCGCAGATTGGACTTCCAACCAAGTTATTGGTATTGAGCTGAAAATGAAGTGTTTCAAAACATAACGTGTTCGTATGTACACATCCATGCAATATGCTTTTGGCTGAATGTGTCTCCACTGCGTTCGTCATAGATGAGTGGTTTGTCAATCAGCGACCGGTATATTATGTCATTTGGACTCGCCGGCTGGCTTTGAATACTCCTCTAGGACGAGAGTTTCTGTAAGGTTACTTCGAGGCAAGTATAGGCCTATGTGCAGCAAAATAGTGTGGACCACTTGTTATTTTCATTCTCATATAATGGACCTTCAAGGATGCATTAAAGTATCATACTTTTGAACACCAGCTCAGTCTAGTCCCTTGGCTTTCAGAATCTCCTCAGAGCAGTGCTGTAGTACGGTCGGAACGGAACGGTCCTGTAGGCTAGGCTGTTTTATATTTATGTTCCGCCAATAATTCTAGTATGGATTGCCAGAAAAGTATAACTGTTGTAAAAAAAAAAAAAAAAAAAAGACAAAGCAAAACAAACCACAAGCCCATATTATTATTCTGGTGCCTCAAACAGCCACCATAAAAAAGCAATAAATTAAAACGTCTGCGTAGAAATATACGGTCCTGTCCAGCACATGCTATTTTAGCAATATCCAGTCAGATCCGACCGACCGAGCACAGCATGGTTGAACCATCAGTGGCGACAGTCACTAACCTGCATGTGCTCTCCTTCCTTGACACCCCGACCGAGCACTGCATGGTTGAACCATCAGTGGCGACAGGCACTAACCCGCATGTGCTCTCCTTCCTTGACACCCCGACCGAGCCGATGGTTGAACCATCAGTGGCGACAGTCACTAACCCGCATGTGCTCTCCTTCCTTGAGACCCCGACCGAGCCCAGCATGGTTGAACCATCAGTGGCGACAGTCACTAACCTGCATGTGCTCTCCTTCCTTGACACCCCGACCGAGCACAGCATGGTTGAACCATCAGTGGCGACAGTCACTAACCCGCATGTGCTCTCCTTCCTCGACACCCCGACCGAGCACAGCATGGTTGAACCATCAGTGGCGACAGTCACTAACCCGCATGTGCTCTCCTTCCTCGACACCCCGACCGAGCACTGCATGGTTGAACCATCAGTGGCGACAGTCACTAACCCGCATGTGCTCTCCTTCCTTGACACCCCGACCGAGCACAGCATGGTTGAACCATCAGTGGCGACAGTCACTAACCCGCATGTGCTCTCCTTCCTTGACACCCCGACTGAGCACAGCATGGTTGAACCATCAGTGGCGACAGTCACTAACCCGCATGTGCTCTCCTTCCTTGACACCCCGACCGAGCACAGCATGGTTGAACCATCAGTGGCGACAGTCACTAACCCGCATGTGCTCTCCTTCCTTGACACCCCGACCGAGCACAGCATGGTTGCACCATCAGTGGCGACAGTCACTAACCCGCATGTGCTCTCCTTCCTTGACACCCCGACTGAGCCGATGGTTGAACCATCAGTGGCGACAGTCACTAACCCGCATGTGCTCTCCTTCCTAGACACCCCGACCGAGCACAGCATGGTTGAACCATCAGTGGCGACAGTCACTAACCCGCATGTGCTCTCCTTCCTTGACACCCCGACCGAGCACAGCATGGTTGCACCACAGACAACTGGTTGCACCATCAGGGGCGACAGTCACTAACCCGCATGTGCTCTCCTTCCTTGACACCCCGACCGAGCACAGCATGGTTGAACCATCAGTGGCGACAGTCACTAACCCGCATGTGCACCCCTTCCTCGACACCCCGACCGAGCACAGCATGGTTGAACCATCAGTGGCGACAGTCACTAACCCGCATGTGCTCTCCTTCCTTGACACCCCGACCGAGCACAGCATGGTTGCACCATCAGTGGCGACACTCACTAACCCGCATGTGCTCTCCTTCCTCGACACCCCGACCGAGCACAGCATGGTTGAACCATCAGTGGCGACAGTCACTAACCCGCATGTGCTCTCCTTCCTTGACACCCCGACCGAGCACAGCATGGTTGAACCATCAGTGGCGACAGTCACTAACCCGCATGTGCTCTCCTTCCTTGACACCCCGACCGAGCACAGCATGGTTGAACCATCAGTGGCGACAGTCACTAACCCGCATGTGCTCTCCTTCCTCGACACCCCGACCGAGCACTGCATGGTTGAACCATCAGTGGCGACAGTCACTAACCCGCATGTGCTCTCCTTCCTCGACACCCCGACCGAGCACAGCATGGTTGAACCATCAGTGGCGACAGTCACTAACCCGCATGTGCTCTCCTTCCTTGACACCCCGACCGAGCACAGCATGGTTGAACCATCAGTGGCGACAGTCACTAACCCGCATGTGCTCTCCTTCCTTGACACCCCGACTGAGCCGATGGTTGAACCATCAGTGGCAACTGACAGTCACTAACAAGCAACTTCAGAAGAAGAGCCCACAAATGTTTGCACTTGTTCTCCTCAAGTAAGCGAAAAAGATTGCTCTCGCCACCGATGTGTACGAGGTCTGCTTTTCACCGACCAGAGAGTACAGACCGCTTGCAATTTGATATCCCACAACTGCTCGAAACCTTCGTGTTCCTCGATTCTTTTGTTGAGTTCCTTTTAGTTCCGTGACCCCTAAACACCCTAAAAACCTTTCGAGGGTCGGGGGAGAACCCGCCCCAGCATATTCACCTGTTTTCTACCACCGAACGAGGAATTAGTACGAATATTTACAAAAGGGTGGAGGAACCTTCCTATGAAATCAACACCTGTCCTTGGGCCACCTGCGAAAATATACATAACCTGTTGTTGAGGGGTCCTGGGATGGTTTTCTAACGTGCTATGCGTGTGCGTGTGCGTGTGCGTGTGTCCAACTGGCTTGTTATCTTTGTCAACACGCATTGCGATAATGAGCTGTTTTCAACATAAACATAATGACTGCCGATCTGGCTTCGTTGATTGATGGATGAACTTATTGGGACTTCAGCTCAGCTCGTGCAATGAGTCTAATCGCGATGATAACGACTGTTCCAAGCATCGTTTTACTTTTCATCAAATGCATAAAAGAGACTTTAATGCCCGGTATAGGAGAACACGACAGACAGGCGACTGTAAATAAGTTCAAACTCGGCGGGCCCTCAACCCCGATCTTCTACCATATGTATTGATATTATATAGGTGGCTCAGTGGTTAGACGCGAGACTCTAATTTGTGACGTCGCCGGTTTGATACCGGCCACCGGCAGTCCTGCCTGAAGGGTTTTCCGAGGTTTTCCTCAGTCACAATGTGAATCCGGGGATTGAGTCATACTAACACCTCTCGGACATTCCTTCCCAACTATTCCCAACACCCCAATACCTATGTTATTCACCTGGTTTCCACATGGATTGTCCCTGGGCAGGTTTCTTACGAAACATTGTTATTACGTTATTACTTATTATGTTATTATGTTTAATTTTAAATTGTTGCGCACATGCGATCATAAACTTTATACATTATATTTATGGCAAAACATAGTTTTACATTATTTTGGGTGGAAGGGGGTCTGTGGGCGACAGCCCCCCAATTTGCCCCGTAGGTTTTGTTTTGGGGGATTTTCCGCACTGTTGATCCGATTTTGGGTTCTTAAAGTAGGTTCCGAATGAAATTAATGTAACCACGTACTTTGTCAAAACAGGGTTCCATTTTGGTTTACTAACACGTAATAGATATAAAATATGCTCGTATAAATCAAATCATAAAACATACTATGTTACAGAAATCAACAAAACGTAGGAACAATGTATTGTGACCAGTCACAAATATACAATTCCTATATAATTGTAATATATGTACAACAAAACACAAGAAACAGCAATTATAAAGGATATCGTTTGACATGTGTGAGTAAAATGCATATTATATTTCAATATAAGTACAGGAAAAAACATAAGAAATGTTAATAAAAGAACAGGAAGCTAGTCAGTGAGCAGGCGACGAGTGGTGCGGGGGCCGGGGGTGGCGTGCTCATATTGCCCCCAGTCGTAACAGTCAGCATGTGGTGCTTTGATTTATATCTAGACCTTCACTACAAGACGTAACAATACTTATCAATAACACTAAATGAACAGTTTCGCTAGAATTGAAATAATTTGTTATTTGGTTATTTTATTTTTTATTTACATACTTCATATGAAATGGCGCATGTAGCGCGTATCGTATAGCCAAAGTATAGCTAGTCAAAATGTTAAAGTCCTGAAGTCCAGGGGGAAAGCCCCTCCTTGCCCCCTCCCCTCGCGGCGCCCTTGGTTTGACCCGACCAGGAAACCTGACAAGTGTAATCTTATACATATGGTATTGATACGTATGACAGAATGTACAAAACCGCCCCTTGGGCCTTGGGAATCAAACCCAGGTCCTCCACTTGCCGGTCACAGTGGTCACAGAGTGCCCGCCTGGCAATTGGGATTTAAGAGACCTGGGTTTGATTCCCAGTAGGGTCGTTTGTTTACATATTCTGTCTTACCTACCATTATAATAACCACTGGCAGCTACTCCATGCATGATTATAACCACTGGCAGCTACTCCATGCATGATAATAACCACTGGCAGCTACTCCATGCATGGTTATAACCACTGGCAGCTACTCCATGCATGATTATAACCACTGGCAGCTACTCCATGCATGATTATAACCACTGGCAGCTACTCCATGCATGATTATAACCACTGGCAGCTACTCCATGCATGATTATAACCACTGGCAGCTACTCCATGCATGATTATAACCACTGGCAGCTACTCCATACATGATTATAACCACTGGCAGATACTCCATGCATGATTATAACCACTGGCAGCTACTCCATGCATGATTATAACCACTGGCAGCTACGCCATGCATGATTATAACCACTGGCAGCTACTCCATGCATGATTATAACCACTGGCAGCTACTCCATGCATGATTATAACCACTGGCAGCTACTCCATGCATGATTATAACCACTGGCATCTACTCCATGCATGATTATAACCACTGGCAGCTACTCCATGCATGATTATAACCACTGGCAGCTACTCCATGCATAATTATAACCACTGGCAGCTACTCCATGCATGATTATAACCACTGGCAGCTACTCCATGCATGATTATAACCACTGGCAGCTACTCCATGCATGATTATAACCACTGGCAGCTACTCCATGCATGATTATAACCACTGGCAGCTACTCCATGCATGATTATAACCACTGGCAGCTACTCCATGCATGATTATAACCACTGGCAGCTACTCCATGCATGATTATAACCACTGGCAGCTACTCAATGCATGATTATAACCACTGGCAGGGCAGCTATACTCCATGCATGATTATAACCACTGGCAGCTACTCCATGCATGATAATAAACTTATAATCGAGCTTTTTCTATAAATACTCGCGAATTGAAAATACCGATATGCCTAATATCCTGGTTTGTATTTTGTAGGTTCATATGTTTTATTACATCATTGACATATCTATACCAACTTAAAAACGGAAACATTGGATAGTGGAGACGTTTAAATTGCAGAGCTCCTTAAAAAACTTGTTTATTAATCATATAGACAGGACAGCCAACCTTGATCACTGTTACTTGTTACTTGTTCCGGTGTACGTGTGGCGGGTATGAGTGGTAATTCAATACTCTCTGTGCCCCCTATTAATACAATACCAGGTTTCAGTGTCTTGCGTAAATGTCAGACAATTTATTTATTTATTACCGTACACTTTATTTGAGTATATGGACGGCTCATATAGAGTGCCCCAATAGGTGCCCGCATTACAGTGAATATATAAGACAATGTAAACACATGACAAAACGACCCGGAGAAATATTTACAGCTAATTTCTCTGTGCAAACTCCTTATGATAATGTTGTTACTGTATACAGTTATTTACGCAGGGTTCAAGTCATTGGGGAAGAGTTTTCGCTTCTCAGGACAAAACTAACGTAAGTCTACTTTGGCAGCTGAAATTTTGGTAGTTGTCAGTTGTCACTAAAAGGTACTAAAATGTAAATTTGTATTTTTTTTATCAAGAAAAAGCAGCTTTCGAATTTTTAAAACAAACGACCGATAACACTTAATTACCGATCTTGTTTTTAACTGATTTTAACATTATAGGCTACATGGTTGCTTTTCTTAGAACGAACGACTCATAGTGGTTGGATACGTATCTGATTACAGCAGTGGCGTGCGGTGAGGTATGTAGGAGAGGAAGCAATAAATTACAAAATTTTCAAATTGAATTTGGCCAACTTGCGAAAGGGATTGGGGTGTCACCCCCGTCAGAGGTCTTCAGTTTTAGGTCACATATTTCCGGTGTAGCCGTACCAACTTCAAATTCTTCATTTATTGTTTTTAAATTGATCGCGTAACAAAATGAAGTTTTACACAAATTTGCGACAGATACATTATACAACGATCTAAAGAACTTACAAGGCACGCGCTTCTCCCTTTTCAATGAATGCTCTGTCCTTTTCTATTTTTTTTTGTCGCGGTCAGACCCGACCCGACCCTTCGACGCACTGCTTTTCGTCCCATTTAAAAACTGCGTATATACTCCGACCCGTCTATTAGGCTAACTTGAATGCTATTGGTATTTCTTACGGCCGAAAATCCAAGGAGAACGCACTGCTTCTATGGTCTGTTAGCTGTTAAGCTGATGTGTTTCACGACAGCAAATCATCATTGAACCTTGTTTATTTAGAGGAACCACAGGTAGAGCAGAAAATATCAATTATGAATTAAATGTGGGAACAAATGTTGACAAATGAGTGGATTTTGAATGGGAATAAATTATAAGCACTTAGAAAATATGATATTTTGGTGGCAGTAGTAAGGATGTTAGGGGAAGCATTGCTTGCCTTGCTTCCCCTCACCGCACGCCACTGGATTACAGATGTAGAGAAGAAACAAGAATGCGATTCGAATAGAGAAGCATAATCTTTTCAGACACGCGTAGCGAGAGTTATCGCGACAGAGGTTGGAGGCTTGCCGCTAGATGAGTGTGCGAAGGAACTACGCCCGAATACGCTTGATACAGTTGTACGAGTACGAGAACCCTCCTTGCGGGCACCGGTCACCACATACGATGTATTCATAAACAATTAAGAGATACAGACCAAAGGACATGTCACATCCATTACTGAACTTACAGTCGAGTCGCTGGTGTTGCAAACAAAGTCCCAACACAACTCCGCATCATCACTCAGCCAATCCAGTCACATTACCCAGCCAATCACAATGGTTCAGCGCTCAGAAGCGAGACTAATTTGGGAGGTCGCCGGTTCGGTACCATTCATCGGCAATCCTAACTGAATATTTTTCCAAGTTTTCCTCATCAAAAAGGGAGTTCTGGTATCGGGTTCTATTCCCTGCCAGCCCTCCTCACACCCTTAACCGCGTTAGTAACCTGAAGAGGGGAAAGTTATCCCTTCGCAGATTTCCTGGTATAAATGATTATTGTTTTTACCAGTGACTGCGGAGCCGTCATAGCAACGAAGCACATAATAATAATACATTTTAGGAATGTCTCCCCCCGAAAGTCAGCTCTTGTAACTGATTTGGTAATTTATTAATTTTATTTATATATTAATTAATTGATTATTATTCCATTCCATCCGATGCGTCCCACACTGAGCTGCCACGTTAAAGGTGTCACTCACCCAGTGGCGTAGCTACGCCGAGTATGACGGGGCGGTGCGCATGCCTATGGTGTCCACGCTAATTTCATTCCCTAGGTGGTTTTCCATATTGACCCACGGTACTTCCTAGGTAGTTTTTATTCATTTTAATTTCGAAATCGACCTTTTTGTAGTTGTCACAGTCACGGGAATAGTTCAAAACAACCTCATTGCTGTACAGATGTCCGGAAAGCTTGAAGCTACAACACTGTTTTCGATAAACAAGTTCGCAAGTTATTTTAAAGTTTTTTTTTTTTTAATTTTGTCCCGAAATGTTTTAATTCTAATGTTCATGAAGCAAGTTAATATTGTATGTTTACTTATTTGTTATAATACTGTCTGAGATTGAGGCCCAATGCCCGGGTGTGACCACACCCTTTGCAACCCCTATCCCTACGCCCCTGCACTCACCCTCGCATACATAAAACACCCATTTGGACTGGAAATACCGGATCACAAGAAACTTCCACTACAAAATTGCACCATGGGAATTTTCAGGTCGTTTACGTTTCGCCGCTTACATATATTTGCTGAAGTAGAAAACAAAAAAAGTTGGCTTCATTGTCCTATGGGTAGTTATTCAAGCCGTGTGTTCGAGCCGTAGGAGCCGTCGTTCTCTTCTCTTGCAGGGGATCGGACGGGGTATCTATCTGATCGATTGGGCAGATTCCTCCTCGGCCGACGTCAGGGCCAGGGGTGAATTGAAATGCTCTCAAGACAAGTTTGGTGGGTCCATTGGGAGGGGGGAGGAGGGGGGGAGACAAGTGGTACTGTTGTGATGAAAAAAACCGAGGTCCCCCTCTCCAAAATCCGGTTCGTCCGGATCTTAAAAGACTGCTCCCCCCTGCTTGTCCCTCGCCAACATCCAAACCAAACGCCCAGCTCACAGCCTCCTAAATACTGCTCCTGCACGAACTGTCAGACTCACTGCCTTCCAAGAATTACAATTCCGAAACCAGTTTACGATCAAAAGCATCGGTGTGCATTTTGAGCTGTAATGTTTAAACGAGGTATAGACTATAGAACATACTTGAGATGTTCCATCAAACGTAAGGGCAGAACGAGTGGAGGGGGGGGGGGGGGGGAGAGAGCCGGAGCTACTTTCACACCTTTCGTCGGGTTCTCTATGTAGTGTTTAATTACAATGTTATGTAATGCCTTCTCATGCAATAAATAAACCACTCAAGCCGAACCGGGAATCGAACTCGAACCGTAAAGCTAGGTACACACCAAGACTAGAGTGTGATGTAGAAATGAATGTTGCATCAAGCATAGGTTGTATACTAAGGTATTTGCATCAAGGTTATTTCTTTATTATATTAACGCCCCCTATTGATTAGAACAATTCGACACTAAATGTGTCAAGAGATAGCACCACTGCTGCGCAACATGGCTGACAGTTAGAGGGTAACAAACTGACAGGAGATCATGGATCCGCCTAAACATGTTATTGCGCAAAGTAAGTTTTTAACTTTATTCTGAAATATACATATATTTGAAAGCAAATAGAGCCCAAAGGAACCTCAATGAAAGAGAGGAAGTGTTAATCGGTGGCCTTTAAATTGCATGTGGTTAATTAACATTATGATCAGAACATGAACTTCGGGCCTTCGAATGCTTGGTGTGTCCCCTGATCCAAAATCCCCATAATATCAAAGGCATCTTGGAAACAAAACGCAACCAGCAAATATCCAGCAAAGCTGGATATTCACTGATGCAACAATATCGCTTATGTTTATTTGGAATCGTTGCCATTCTCATATAAACACTGACAAATGACACTGACAAATGACATCCAGCGGCTTTGTTGCCCTCTAACTATTAGTTCACGATTTCGCCACCAGAGATCATATCTGCAACATTTAGTGCCGAATAGGGAAGTCTCTTCGTCTCAAATTTCAAAAGCCAGGGTGTAATAAATAAAAGCAGAATAATCGCCGCATTATGAATATGTTCGATTTTCTGCAAACAAACATTTTATTTTACGATATAAATATCACAAAATTCAACAAATTTCTCGTGCGCTTGCAACGCCACCTGATTGGTCGGTCGATATTTTACGTCACGACCCGGCAATATAGTAAACAAACGCTAATTGCAACGGGACAACGTTGAATCGTGTATTTCAGAAAGGGCGTAAGTCCACTGAGCATAGTTTCGAGATAAATGCACTAACTGTCCCGGACTTGCGTCCTTTCTGCAATAACCTGGAACCTTCTCCTCAAATTTGTACCATCGGAAACAGCTGGACTTACGTCAAAATTTGACATACGCCCTTTCTGAAATACACGATTCTTATATTTGGTAACGAGCGTAATGCCCTAAAGTATAAAAGAATAATATGTAATTAAAAACTTATAACATTCAGCTTTATCACAGCCTTTAGATCTTGACTTTTCAAGCACTAGCTACGTAGCTGAAGGATGACATTGCCTGTGTGTTGCAAGAAGCACCTTATTTAGTTGTTTTATTTGAACTTTAATTTAAATTCATTTCCTACTGAGGCTCCAATTTTATACAGTATTTATTCAACAACAGTATTTTAAGACAAATTCATGTATAAAAACAACAGACCGTACCGTACTAACAGCTACGGACGACCTACCCTTGTCCTGTGCCTTGTCTGTTTGCATATTGCCGTACCCTAAAGGCACAGGGAACGCATATTACTACTCTGAAAAATCTCGAGTAATGTTTTCACTTTCAGTGTCAATGTTTCTTGATATCGGTAATAAATTTTCATAAATAATATTACATGGTAAATCAGTCAAACACGGGCGTCACATATATTATAGAAAAAACGCCGCCACATTTCCCCCATATGAAATCAACTTCTTCGGCCAAACTGCCATTGGCAGTACGGACTGAAGGTTTTTTCCGAGGTTTTCCTCAGTCGTAAAGGCGAATGCTGGGACTGAGTCATACTATCAGTCCTCGGACACTCCTTCCTATAACTATCCAAACACCCTATTAACCTAGTTAGTCACCTGAAGAGGGGCACATCAGGTAAAGCTGGTGTGCACCCTATAACGGGTATTCCTATGAAAAATTATATTTGTCACTGCTGGAGCACCTTTGTGTGTCTACGTAGGCACTTATGTCACTGCTGGACACCTTTGTGTATCTACGTAGGCACTTATGTCACTGCTGGAGCACCTTTGTGTGTCTACGTAGACACTTATGTCACTGCTGGAGCACCTTTGTGTGGCTACGTAGGCACTTATGTCACTGCTGGAGCACCTTTGTGTGTCTACGTAGGCACTTATGTCACTGCTGGAGCACCTTTGTGTGTCTACGTAGACACTTATGTCACTGCTGGAGCACCTTTGTGTGTCTACGTAGACACTTATGTCACTGCTGGAGCACCTTTGTGTGGCTACGTAGGCACTTATGTCACTGCTGGAGCACCTTTGTGTGTCTACGTAGGCACTTATGTCACTGCTGGAACACCTTTGTGTGTCTACGTAGGCACTTATGTCACTGCTGGATACCTTTGTGTGTCTACGTAGGCACTTATGTCACTGCTGGAGAACCTTTGTGTGTCTACGTAGGCACTTATGTCACTGCTGGAGAACCTTTGTGTGTCTACGTGGGCACTTATGTCACTGCTGGAGCACCTTTGTGTGTCTACGTGGGCACTTATGTCACTGCTGGACACCTTTGTGTGTCTACGTGGGCACTTATGTCACTGCTGGACACCTTTGTGTGTCTACGTAGGCACTTATGTCACTGCTGGAGTACTTGTGTGTCTACGTAGACACTTATGTCACTGCTGGACACCTTTGTGTGTTACGTAGGCACTCATGTCACTGCTGGACACCTTTGTGTGTTACGTAGACACTTATGTCACTGCTGGACACCTTTGTGTGTTTCGTAGACACTTATGTCACTGCTGGACACCTTTGTGTGTTACGTAGACACTTATGTCACTGCTGGAGAACCTTTGTGTGTTACGTAAACACTTATGTCACTGCTGGAGCACCTTTGTGTGTTACGTAGACACTTATGTCACTGCTGGAGCACCTTTGTGTGTTACGTAGACACTTATGTCACTGCTGGAGCACCTTTGTGTGTTACGTAGACACTTATGTCACTGCTGGAGAACCTTTGTGTGTTACGTAGACACTTATGTCACTGCTGGAGCACCTTTGTGTGTTACGTAGACACTTATGTCACTGCTGGAGCACCTTTGTGTGTTACGTAGACACTTATGTCACTGCTAGTGCTGGAGCACCTTTGTTCTGAATTGTGATTGGAGAAGCCATGTTCGATTCCCTTTACTGGAAATTCTAGTTGAAGGTTTTCTTCGACTACAATATTGATCATTTACATTAGGATTTCTTTACTTATAGCCTAATGAGTAACGAGTCATGACGCAATACAATGGCAATAAACATTTATCTCAATGACCTTTGGTTCGTTATCATCAAATGTGTACCGAACATTTTAAAATTACTACTATACTATCAGGTTAATTAATATTGGGTCTCTCTCTCTCTCTCTCTAGTTTACAGTAGTCGAATTGGAAATGTTTCTTTGGGTGGAGGGTCTGTTTCGAATACTGATAATTTACTTAAAATATTTAATTCTGATAAATTAAGAATAGTTATTACAACTGATGGAAGGAAGGGAGGGAGGAAGGAAAGGTCACAGCTCGTGAACATCTTCTCATAGGCTCTTTTTCATCTTTGATGAGACATCGAATAAAAGCTGTATTTATTTATGTGCACAAACATATTTAAAACTCCTTCGAAATGAGCCTATTGCTCAATGTGCGTGTTATTTTAAAATAATGTGTATTTTGAGTTTTGACATTCATGACAAGCAGGGCTAATTGTATGGAAGGAAATGGTGAAAGCAGTTTTTGTCTTAGGGCGGGCCGGGGGGGAGGGGGGGGGGTGCAAACATATTTCTTTATGGTGAGGGTTTAACAAATTAATTTATTTTGGGGGCCCAAACCCCCTTCCCCACCCCTCGACCCCTGGATCTCTGGTAATATTCCTCCTGAACGCTCACTCCATCCTCTGACACAAGCACAAACACACAATTAAAAGTAATGTTGCATTGCATCACATTTGAATATATAAATAGAACCGGATCTAGTATTTTCCTGCAAGCAAGATGTTTCCCTATTAGAGCGTAAGCATAGGCAGAGCATGCGTGTCTGTTTGTTTTATGTCAGATGACACACTGTCACAATACAGCTTTGTCCCCTCTGCCGTGCAGCTAGCTAGCCCTTGCGGCCACTCTGAGGGTCAAATAAGGGTGACCTATGATTGCGATGACCCCAAGACCCCGAAGCCAAAGGTTCCACGGAAATGAAGCCAGTTTTAGAGAGCTGACAAAAACATTGAACATGCACACTTCTATAGACCCCCGCCCATTTGAGAAGCAAGACCCTGACCCTTCAATGAGTGTAGCCTAGCCAGATAGTGAAGGGGACGCGATTCCAGGGTAGGGGGTTCGCAGTTCGCACCCCGGTCTGCGCGGCGGGGGGTGGGGGAGGGGATAGCGCAATATCCTCTTGCGAAACTCGAGTAATTTTCTCGTCAAGGCCAACTTGATTAGGCAGAGATCAAGTTTTGTAGAAAACAACGTACGTTTACATATTTGTCCGCTACGCCGCGCTATTGTTTCAGTCAGAATCGATAAAGAAGTTTCCATTGGAATAACTTCTTTATCGACTCCGTCTCAGGGTTGTTCAATGGACGCTATTGGAGTTTCTTCTTCTTCATTCATATAATAATTCATATCATCATAAATTCATTCGTTCTTCATTCATAATAATAATAAGAGTTCATTCTTATAACTTATTGCCAATTTCGTAGAGCGGCTTCTTTGTCCACGAATATTATATTCCCAATTAAATTCGTTGGAAGAGATTGTTATTGGACGGACAGACATTACTCCATAGCCAATTTTCTCGCACAGACTGAAAGCAACAACAAAACATTGACCATATACATTTCATAACACTGGACACAAAACAGATCCATATGCATGGACTAATGTTTGTATTGTAGGTAGTAGAAACACTCGCTTTGTCAACAAAATAATTTATTCCCGACGGAGCAATCAGAGCGTTATTGTTAGTTGAAGACTACAATCTACAATAAAGTGTCTAAAAAATAAACACTTTAACAACTATATAATGAATTATGATGACAGGCGCACTGACTGCAAAACACGGGCTTCGTCCGGTCAGGGGGTGGGGGGTGGGGGGTGACCGGTGTCCGTATCCATCCATTGCTCATTCACAGTGGCGTATCCAAGGGGGGGTGGGGGGAAGGGAGGGGGGGTGACCGGTGTCCGTATCCATCCATTGCTCATTCATCATGCTCTTGCTCACTTTGTCAACTTTCATCTGCCCCTCTTCCAATTCTCATTCAGGCCAGCCCTCTTTAGGATCTATAGGTCGACAAATATTTCCCTGTAGCGCTCTTGCTGCCGCGTCGAACATGACTATAGGTCATGTCTCGTACGACAAGTAGAGCTACCCGCCACCCCGGGTCCGACCGGTTCACAGTACAAAGCGCCACTATAGAGATAATATTGGCTGGGCACATCACAGGAAACCTAAAAATAAGTAAAGTGAGTCAAATGAAGCCTAACAAGTTGTACACACTATCTAATGACGTAATAAGTAACTAGCAGTTAATGACCGCCACACGCATGGAGACAAGACGGGATGACGTCACAATCACAATGGCTCCAAGGAAATAATTGATGTGAATCTCCCGGGAGTAAAATACGTTTGTTATTCGTCTCGTACGACAGACAGAGTCACCCGGAGTAACATTGCTTGGAACACAGGTTGACATGTGGCAATTGACCTCCTATCTCCTGACACTGCAGCCTGCCTGCTCATTGCTCATACGTGTATTGTATCATGTAACGCCGTCCAAGCGGAAACAACGCTCAGCTAATCAACATACAGGTTGACATTGTGGCAATAGTCTTCCTATCTCCTGACACTGCAGCCTGCCTGCTCATTGCTCATACGTGTATTGTATCATGTAACGCCGTCCAAGCGGAAACAACGCTCAGCTAATCAACATACAGGTTGACATTTTGGCAATAGTCTTCCTATCTCCTGACACTGCAGCCTGCCTGCTCATTGCTCATACGTGTATTGTATCATGTAACGCCGTCCAAGCGGGAACAACGCTCAGCTAATCAACATACAGGTTGACATTGTGGCAATATACTTCCTATCTCCTGACACTGCAGCCTGCCTGCTCATTGCTCATACGTGTATTGTATCATGTAACGCCGTCCAAGCGGAAACAACGCTCAGCTAATCAACATACAGGTGGACATTGTGACAATAGTCTTCCTATCTCCTGACACTGCAGCCTGCCTGCTCATTGCTCATACGTGTATTGTATCATGTAACGCCGTCCAAGCGGGAACAACGCTCAGCTAATCAACATACAGGTTGACATTGTGGCAATATACTTCCTATCTCCTGACACTGCAGCCTGCCTGCTCATTGCTCATACGTGTATTGTATCATGTAACGCCGTCCAAGCGGAAACAACGCTCAGCTAATCAACATACAGGTTGACATTGTGGCAATAGTCTTCCTATCTCCTGACACTGCAGCCTGCCTGCTCATTGCTCATACGTGTATTGTATCATGTAACGCCGTCCAAGCGGAAACAACGCTCAGCTAATCAACATACAGGTTGACATTGTGGCAATAGTCTTCCTATCTCCTGACACTGCAGCCTGCCTGCTCATTGCTCATACGTGTATTGTATCATGTAACGCCGTCCAAGCGGAAACAACGCTCAGCTAATCAACATACAGGTTGACATTGTGGCAATACTCTTCCTATCTGCTGACACTGCAGCCTGCCTGCTCATTGCTCATACGTGCATTGTATCATGTAACGCCGTCCAAGCGGAAACAACGCTCAGCTAATCAACATACAGGTTGACATTGTGGCAATAGTCTTCCTATCTCCTGACACTGCAGCCTGCCTGCTCATTGCTCATACGTGTATTGTACCAAGTAACGCCGTCCAAGCGGAAACAACGCTCAGCTAATCAACATACAGGTTGACATTGTGGCAATAGTCTTCCTATCTCCTGACACTGCAGCTTGCCTGCTCATTGCTCATACGTGTATTGTATCATGTAACGCCGTCCAAGCGGAAACAACGCTCAGCTAATCAACATACAGGTTGACATTGTGGCAATAGTCTTCCTATCTCCTGACACTGCAGCCTGCCTGCTCATTGCTCATACATGTATTGTATCATGTAACGCCGTCCAAGCGGAAACAACGCTCTGCTAATCAACATACAGGTTGACATTGTGGCAATAGTCTTCCTATCTCCTGACACTGCAGCCTGCCTGCTCATTGCTCATACATGTATTGTATCATGTAACGCCGTCCAAGCGGAAACAACGCTCAGCTAATCAACATACAGGTTGACATTGTGGCAATAGTCTTCCTATCTCCTGACACTGCAGCCTGCCTGCTCATTGCTCATACGTGTATTGTATCATGTAACGCCGTCCAAGCGGAAACAACGCTCTGCTAATCAACATACAGGTTGACATTGTGGCAATAGTCTTCCTATCTCCTGACACTGCAGCCTGCCTGCTCATTGCTCATACGTGTATTGTATCATGTAACGCCGTCCAAGCGGAAACAACGCTCAGCTAATCAACATACAGGTTGACATTGTGGCAATAGTCTTCCTATCTCCTGACACTGCAGCCTGCCTGCTCATTGCTCATACGTGTATTGTATCATGTAACGCCGTCCAAGCGGAAACAACGCTCTGCTAATCAACATACAGGTTGACATTGTGGCAATAGTCTTCCTATCTCCTGACACTGCAGCCTGCCTGCTCATTGCTAATACGTGTATTGTATCATGTAACGCCGTCCAAGCGGAAACAACGCTCAGCTAATCAACATACAGGTTGACATTGTGGCAATAGTCTTCCTATCTCCTGACACTGCAGCCTGCCTGCTCATTGCTCATACATGTATTGTATCATGTAACGCCGTCCAAGCGGAAACAACGCTCTGCTAATCAACATACAGGTTGACATTGTGGCAATAGTCTTCCTATCTCCTGACACTGCAGCCTGCCTGCTCATTGCTCATACATGTATTGTATCATGTAACGCCGTCCAAGCGGAAACAACGCTCAGCTAATCAACATACAGGTTGACATTGTGGCAATAGTCTTCCTATCTCCTGACACTGCAGCCTGCCTGCTCATTGCTCATACGTGTATTGTATCATGTAACGCCGTCCAAGCGGAAACAACGCTCAGCTAATCAACATACAGGTTGACATTGTGGCAATAGTCTTCCTATCTCCTGACACTGCAGCCCGCCTGCTCATTGCTCATACGTGTATTGTATCATGTAACGCCGTCCAAGCGGAAACAACGCTCAGCTAATCAACATACAGGTTGACATTGTGGCAATAGTATTCCTATCTCCTGACACTGCAGCCTGCCTGCTCATTGCTCATACGTGTATTGTATCATGTAACGCCGTCCAAGCGGAAACAACGCTCAGCTAATCAACATACAGGTTGACATTGTGGCAATAGTCTTCCTATCTGCTGACACTGCAGCCTGCCTGCTCATTGCTCATACGTGTATTTTATCATGTAACGCCGTCCAAGCGGAAACAACGCTCAGCTAATCAACATACAGGTTGACATTGTGGCAATAGTCTTCCTATCTCCTGACACTGCAGCCTGCCTGCTCATTGCTCATACGTGTATTGTATCATGTAACGCCGTCCAAGCGGAAACAACTCTCAGCTAATCAACATAAAGGTTGACATTGTGGCAATAGTCTTCCTATCTCCTGACACTGCAGCCTGCCTGCTCATTGCTCATACGTGTATAGTATCATGTAACGCCGTCCAAGCGGAAACAACGCTCAGCTAATCAACATACAGGTTGACATTGTGGCAATAGTCTTCCCATCTCCTGACACTGCAGCCTGCCTGCTCATTGCTCATACGTGTATTGTATCATGTAACGCCGTCCAAGCGGAAACAACGCTCAGCTAATCAACATACAGGTTGACATTGTGGCAATAGTCAATTCCTACATCCTGACACTGCAGCCTGCCTGCTCATTGCTCATACGTGTATTGTATCATGTAACGCCGTCCAAGCGGAAACAACGCTCAGCTTATCAACATACAGGTTGACATTGTGGCAATAGTCTTCCTATCTCCTGACACTGCAGCCTGCCTGCTCATTGCTCATACGTGTATTGTATCATGTAACGCCGTCCAAGCGGAAACAACGCTCAGCTAATCAACATACAGGTTGACATTGTGGCAATAGTCTTCCTATCTCCTGACACTGCAGCCTGCCTGCTCATTGCTCATACGTGTATTGTATCATGTAACGCCGTCCAAGCGGAAACAACGCTCAGCTAATCAACATACAGGTGGACATTGTGACAATAGTCTTCCTATCTCCTGACACTGTAGACATTAAATATCTCTATCGCAATAACCATAAATAAACCGCAAACTGATCTTATAGCTGCAACAATGTCAAACAATTTCCTTGTACATGTGAATGTTGCTTGGCTGTTTGCCCTTGACGGTGTCTTGCTCGTACTCGCTATGATGAGGGGGGGGGGGGGGGGGATTTCAAGGACGACCGGGCAGAAAAACGTAACACAACCATCACGATTGGACCCCGTCGGCGGTATATGTTGTAGATAGTTATACAAGTAGAGACGGTGGATTTTCGCAAAGGCGATTAGCGATGTGATTTTGCTTTTAGGATTACCCTAACAAACTACATGAGTATCTTAAGTAGTGATCTTATTCAAGCGTAGTTGAGCGTTTTTTTAAGCAATATGAATGGTTAAAGACGAATTGAAAAAAACTTTATTAATTTTATAAATTGTGTGTGATTTGTAAAAATGTAAACATTTATTCTTGGATTGTAGATTTGAAATTTTACAATTATGAAATTAACCAACACTATTTCCAGAATTATTCATTGCAAATCAAATAAAACTATACTGCCCAGAAAATACCTTACTTGTGCTTTTCTGTGATTCCTCGCTAACTGGCGAGCCCTGATCTCAAATACCGATCGCTGATTGGCCACGAAAGTTTCGTCTATGACGAACTCATCGGTAATGTTGTTTCTGGACAAGTATTTAGTTGGTAATATGGAATAACCTCAGATAACTATTTAACACATCGTGTGATAACAGTCAATTTAGTATCTCGATGCACCTATTGAGCCAGAGTTGTAGTCGGGAGACACGTCGGGCTTGTTTCCTGATCGAGTCTATGTTAATTAATCAACAGTACCTTAATAAATTGATAATTTGCTTAATTATATACTTTAAATTCATAAAAATGTGTTTTTTTTTCATTAGAGAAGTGTAGGAAACGATGAGTAATTATTTGTCCAAAGTTTTTGTATATTTCAAATAATGTGGAATTTAATTATGATATCAATTAAAATACTAACAAGTCATCAGTTAGTGTAGCTATAATTTCGATGCGATACATCAAAATAATGTCGCCTGGGGTGGGGGGGGGGGGAGGGGGGTATATTCAGACCAAATCACACAGTGCGTCCCTTGCAGAAATGTTAGTACTACAGTCTACAAGCCTGGGCCTGGATTCACAACGATGCCTAACTCTAAGTTGTCCCAAGTTAGGCAAATCCTAACTATAGATAAGTCAAGATAAATCATCTTTGGGTATTCCTACACATTCACAAATAAAATATTATTAGTTAATTTGTTGACATTTTAACCATATTTGATCTTTATGACATCGCAGAACGAAATATGTTTGATCAATATCACTAAGATTTGCCCTAAACTAGGACGTCTTAGCACTTAGGCACAAATCTATCTTGAATCCACTAATTACTAATACACACCGCTTGTCCTGACCTAATTTGTGTACACGTAAGAGACACGTCTACTATAGCCCTCCGTGAGATATTGGGAGTGTTGATTTGATAGGCAGCCTCGCGAACATCCATCAGTCAACCAGAGGTCACAGCTGAATCACTCAACACTCGACTGTCACCACGACCGTTGACCGCAAATGTGCGACGTATCGTATAAATTTGATTAACAGTTATCCATTTTGATATACGAGTGCTGTTCAAAACTGATTCTAATGCATCTATTTTATCATGCTGATTGGACAGTAGTGCGCACTACAAAAACGATTTAACTTTAAAATTTCAAAATTATACAGTGCCCAAAAGCATGCGTTGTATGTGTAGTATAGTCTTCGCTATTATAGCTGCCGGTGTTTGGCTGTCAGTAGGGGGTTGCAAGAACAGTTTACTGTCTGAGCGCCTGAAACGAATATGAGGAGTGTTGGAATGAATCTGACGTTTAGGTCGCGATATCTGTACATTTCTTCGGGATTGTTTTAAACATTTTGTACATCCTTCCCCGAATCGTCCATAAGCTACTTCCTTTCTAACATGCAACACAATTCCTATTCAAAGGGTGCTATATTCAAATCTAGGTCCCTTGGTTCCACACTGTTCGAACCTATGCCGCAACCTACGTATACAGTCAACTCATAATCTAGCGTTAAAAATGAAATGAGTGATAAAAAACAAGATTTTAGGATTTTTTCCCAACAAAATTAGGGGAATTTTGGGATATTTTGGA
>OX246746.1:275000-352469 GCA_945910005.1 Isoperla grammatica | reverse complement strand
CGATGGTGCTTAACTTCGGTGATCGGACGAGAACCGGTGTAATCAACATGGTATGGCCGTTGACGAAAGTAAACAATTCGATCTCTATTAACTAGGAAAACGCTCCGCGTTGACAGATGAGCGAGTTGGTTCAATGTTTTAAAGCAAACACATCTTTTGAATATCATATTTCTCTTAAAAAAAAAACAAACTTAACAATAATGAATTAACATATGATTTTTTTACAAAATGGCGGAGCAAGTAACAACCTTATTACTTCTGTATATTATTTCTCGATATGTTTCTAATAAATGCACGAAATATTATTTAAATCCGTTAAGATGTTTTCTTTAAATAAATTAAAACCTTTAAGTTGATTTTTCAATGGATTTCCGCATAATTTAATTCGACCATGGTCTACTCAATAGGCTCTCATTCATAAACTATTAAACCTATCAGTGTATGGAAAGTTCCATAATGTAGATATAGACTATATGTAAAATGTATTATTGTTTTATCATACATAAACCCGCTTTTAAATTATAATAAAAGCTTTTTTATTTGTCTACAAAGTTCGTTGTTAACATTTGCATTTTTGCCGTGAAAGTCATAAAACATAACACGCCATTGTAGCCATTCTATGACAGCTATCAAAATTCCAAATACATAGTGAGAAAGGTCTGACTACCTACGCCATTTCTGCAGCATACTATGTGCATCTAACTTCAATGGTCCGCAAATGCGAATCATATCGGTGGAACACTGTAAAAATGAAGAAAATGTCTGCCGTAAATAAACAATATTTGTTTATAACATGGCGGTTAAAGCAAAAAATTTGAAACTAATGTCGAGTGTTGGTAGTATTAATGTGGACCTACATATGAAAAATCATTAATATCCGTGTGTAAGTTTTAATTTAAATAAATAAATAACAAAACACGTGTTTCAGTTGTTAATTTTTTGTAGGTTGGCATCTTATGTCATTGTAGCCATTTTATGACAGCTATCGAGATTCCAAATAATAGTGCATAAGTATTGTTACGTACGCTATTTTTGGTGTATACTATGTGCATCTAATTGCAAAAGTCCGCAAATGCGAATCATACCGGCGGAACACTGTAAAAATGAAGAAATTATTGTTGTAAATAAACAATATTTTTTGATAACATGGCGGATAAACGTAAAATTTTGAAATTATTGTCAATTGTTGGTACGGTTTATGTAAACCTACATGATAAACATGATTTAAATCCGTTGGTAAGTTTTCATTTAATTAAATAAATAAACAAATTTTATTTTTCAGTTATTAATTTTTTGTAGGTTGGCATCTTGACGAATTTTGCTGGTTATGTTAACAGCATCGAGTTTAGTAATCACAAATGTTGACCGAAATTTTCAGCCAAATACGTCAAGCCGTTTGACCTGTGCGCGACGAACAAAATTTAGCGCACAGACATACATACAGACATACACACAGACAAAGCGCCGATCGAGTTGTATGGAGAGATTCACTCCGCTTCGCTACGCTCATCTAACAACTATTAAAAAATGAAATTGTGAAATTGCCTAGATCAGGGTCTACACATAATGCGAAAAAATGTATCTAATGTTTCGATCGGATTGAGATATTTTTATAATATCGGATTTTATCCAAACGTAATGAATTTTGCTCATTTTTTGAAGTTGTGTGCCGACCTTGAAAATATCAAGTTGCGACATAATATAATCTCTAGCTGTGCTATTTAATTACATTACTATGCTAGATAGTATCAAGGTCTGCAGACAACTACGAAATTATTTTTAAAGATACGGACAGGCTGTCAAAAATAATTTCGTCTGATTTTGGAAAACAACACAAAAAACAAACAAATACACATACAAAACTTTCCCTTAGTTGTTGTGTATCATTAAAAGATCTAAATGTCGAGCAGTTACTATTGCTACACGTTTTTATTTCTATAGGCACCGTGTTTGGCCACTGAGCGCGCTAGTGAGATCGATTGAAGCGCTCATGTGTCAGACTGGCGCACCTCGGCTATGAAAACATTGCACCGTCGCAATGGAAAACCACGCGGGAGGTACGAAGTGTATCGTCAATAAATACGGATTTAATAAAATAAATCCAGGCTACGAGGCAAAGCAATCTTTTAATGAATAGCAAGGATTCTTTAAATTTGACCATGTTTTTGATTTAACGGAAACTCGAGATGGTGTGGTTAATTTTATAACGTCGAAAGTGGTCAGGCAGACGTCAGTGAGTTTGACGCCCTATGATTTTAAAATTGAAGTAAGTATTGTATATTCTATTTTCTGTGTTGCATGGTTTATACCTAGTAGGACTCTTTAAAGTACGCAATTGAAAGTTAGGTATACTGAAAGAAAAATCATGGTTGCATTCTGTGGGCAGACCGGGCCCATCATAGGCCTAGCGTTGCTAGCATATGGGTAGGCCTACGCTAGGCTCGTAAACTTGTAAAAGTGAGCGCCTATCGATGTATTTTGGTACCGATTTGTGCAGCCAACAATACAACAACCCTTGTTGCCACTTCTTGCTGCCCCTTCAGCCATAACTAATAATGTATCATACAATTACGCAACAATTTTTGGAAGAAACAATCTCAATTACATGTAAACGCCATTTATTGACAGCTGGTAGGCCGAGGCGTGATCTTGTTTTGTTTCTTTACACCCCGAGCTGCAAAGTTCTGCCACTGCACGCGCTGTATGTACTAACGCACGGTGCCTATGGTTGCAATTTAATTATTTTGACAGCTGATGGTTTGTCCATCAGTTCAATTCATTTGTTCCATTGTTGGCTTTCGGTGTTGCTAGTGCCCTACACAACAAGTGTTCATTGTCATTATTGTGGAATCCATGCAGTGTATATAGTTGTAATTAACATATTAGCCGGATTTTTTGCGCTTGGGATTCTTCTATAGGGCACTAGCAACACCAAAAGACAACAATGAAACAAATGAATTGAATCGATGGACAAACAACAAGCTGTCAAAAAATAATTTCTTCTGATTTTGTAAAACAAAACAAAAAACAAACAAATACACATACAAAACTTTCACTAAGTCGTTGTCTATCATTAAAAGTTTTAAATGGCGAGCAGTTACTATTGCTACACTTGTTTTTATTTCTATGGTTGCAATTTTATTATTTTGACAGCTGATTGTGTGTCCATCAGTTCAATTCATTTGTTCCATTGTTGTCTGTTGGTGTTGCTAGTGCCCTATACATGTGAAGCCTTAAATACAGGCCCGTAACTAAGAGGTGGTAGCTCGGGTACATACCCGGGACAAAAGATCAGGAGTAGACCATTTTGAATTGCTATAATATCACACCAGTAACCAGTAACAAGTATTATAAAAAAACATGCCTAAAGCTCGTTAAAAACACTCCAATCACTCTACAAGAATTAAAAAAAAATCCGGGTCTGTGCCCCCCGTATCCGCAAAGCTGGGGGGCCTCCCCCCAGACCCTCCATTGTAATTTGCCCAATCATACCCGGGTGATTTTTATACCCTAGTTATACGGGCGTGCTCAAATACTCGTACAACACTTACGAGGTTACGTCAGTGAACTTCCATTGATAAGAAGGCCACGCTTATAAACAATCAAAGGACAAACTTCGCAACACCTCTTTGAAGACAGTGTGCGATAATTCAGACAGTGACAGTGTTGTCTCAATGCAGTAGCTATCAGCGAGATCACTTGTTCGCGGGTTCGATTCCCATCACTGGCAATCAAATAAAAATGAGCATATAATTAATAAATGATTATAAAATTGATCTTGTAGTTAATCCATGCAACACGTTGGGAGAAAGTATTTATATCTTAGCATTTGACATCGTGTAATACGGGTGTAATGATGGTTCATGTCGATGTTCCTGTTTAATGCAATTTAGTTTATCGAACTGTTCATTTATTGAATACAACAACAGAGCAGCTACAGTATATACAACAGCTTCCGCAATCCGCAGCATTAGCATTACATAATACATACTCATGACTGCATACATACAGCATACAACAGCTTCAGCAGCATTTACATGATTGAGGCTGAATTCTATACAAAATTATATAATGTTCATTAAAACTATTAAAGCAACACTGGGTTGCCAGTTTTAAGAAACATTGCCAACACAGGAAATATTAATGATTTAAGGTGGTTGGTGGTATTGTATTGTATTGTATTTATTGTGCAGCTCTTAAATTACATTTTATATGGTGTAACAAGTACAACCATTATAACTAGGGCTAGGATGTTCAGGACATGTCCTTTTTTTTCTATTGGTAAATACTCGCCTGGAAAATAGTTTTAAGTGTGTTTCAAGTGTTAGGGATGCTAAAAATATGCATTTAATTTTGCCTAAAAATGCCTATTTACATCATTTCATGAGAAAAGGTCCTTTTTGGGCATTTTTAAGGGACTATTTGCCTATTTTGATATAATTTGCTAAAACGGATGCAAAACGTGCGAGTGCAGTGTCGAGCTTGCCACATCATCGGGCCAAGCATACGCAATGATTTGTTTGTTGTCGAATACTGTAACGATGAGTCAGAGATGAGATGAGCCAGCCGATGTCTGCAGCGACGCTAAAATATGTGAAATGATATTAGAAAGATAAAATTATGTTTTTAATTTTTCTTCTTGTGTTTGATACATCGACAAAACCATTCCCCCCCCCCCCCCCCCCCCCCCCACCCACTCCACGAAAATATATTGGTGTAACTGAATTAATGTAATAAAACAATACTGAAAGTAATGAAACCAATAGAATTCGATTAAATTCAATAGGTCCTATTTAGGTCCTTTTTTGCTGTTTTAAAGGTACTATTTGCCTGCCTTTTTCTCACTTTGAAAGGTCCTAAACATCCTAGCCCTAATTATAACATTTGCATTGTCATTTCTTTACATAAAAACATACTATTGTTCATGTACTTTCTTAAAAGCTATGTTTAATGTATGGACTTAAACTATAGGGCCTAATATAAACTACTACTTGCAGATATGCATAGAACGTATGTACTACACTAGCAGTCACACCTAGAATTCCTTCCAAGCTAGGCATAAAAAAACAAACTACTGTATAAAAATGATTTAAACTACTAGACTAGTGCAAATGTATGCACTTGGTTGTACTATAAATACCAGCTACACAACATTGAATAGACAGCGCATACACAGACCCAACATTATTGCTAATAATAGGAAAATCATTGGAAAATTGAAACTGTTCTTCAGCAGCCGAACTATTCGATGTCAAATTGTTTACAGAATATGTTTATAGTTGTGTTTATCTCAAAAGTATTTCAAGAAATAGTTTCAATTCGTTTCCATTCGGCGATTATGCTGCCATCTCTTGGAGAAAGTATTGTTAGATGAAGCCAGTTTCAACATTTGTTGCTAGGTAGCAGCACGTACTGTTTGTCGGCAGTATCCCCAACTCATGAACAACGAACATTGATGAATAAACACAAAGTATGATTTAATAATTCTACTCTACACTGGCAAGTAGGCATTCCTTGGTAAATAAACTGAAATTGATATCAAATGATCACATGTTTTCAGCTCGGTATTTTACATTGACCGATGAATTAATCTCCTGTCCTTCTGAAATGTAAAGCATGTAGATAAGTAGAAAGTTGGCCAGACTGAACAGGTTTTGCTAGAATTTGCGATTTTACGTTATTAAATTAAAAAATATGAATGTTCTTGAATTAAAAATTATGACGAATTTGTTAATTTCAATTTATAATATATTGTATACAAATCTAAAGAAAATAATAATTTATGTATCGCTTAAAGTAGGTTAAGTATCAAAGATCGCAAATGTAGCCTTGTCAACGGCCATACCATGTTGAATACACCGGTTCTCGTCCGATCACCGGAATTAAGCAACATCGGGCGTGGTCAGTACTTGGATGGGTGACCGCTTGGGAACACCACGTGCCGTTGGCAATCCATTCTTTTGCAATTATTTTTATTTATTTCTTCACATTACAATCATGTAAACCCTTGTTTTATTAACTATACATTTTAAAATATGAGGTGACAAAATAATTTTGTTTTTGAAAACTGGGACTGCTAAATTAATTAAGCGAGCGAAGCGAGCGACTCCATTTAGACCTTTATGGCACTTCGTTCTGTTTTTTTTTGTTTTTTTATGTCAGTCGATAGTCGAACGAGTCCGATCAACTTATATATTTGGACCATCCACAAGCCTCGATGTGGATTGAAGGTGTATAGTTTTGAGGCAAAATCGTTCGAAAAGTTACGAAGTTACACCATTGGTTATACCATCGTTACTGCAAAATGTTTTTTCTGATTCTAATTCCAATTTTGTCTTGTGCTATGGATTTTTACTTTCATCCTAAATTGTCGCCTATGTATCTTATAGATGAATATCATGGTTTTATTTAATTTGTTCCCTAACTTAAATCATTATTTAAAGCATCCTGCATTATTGCTATCAATTACATAGTACGCACTTCTCCGTTTTGCAGTTTTTGAAGTACATTAATATCTGTTCAGGTAAACAACTGTTGCACAGAAATCGAAATGCACTTGAACAACATTTTGTGTCCATCACAATAACATATGGTGACTAATTATAGCTCAAACACAAAATCGAAAATCTGAGAAACCATAGCGCTGTGGTTTGGTAAGCCTTACAGACTAAAATATGATTAATGTATTTATCGCTATAATCAGTATGACTTTGATAACGATTTCCTTAGTAATTTAAGAAAATCGTTATCACAGTCATACTGATTATAACGTAAATACATTTATCAGTCAGTGTGTAGGGCTGACCAAACCACAGCGCTATGATTTCTCAGATTTTTGATTTTGTGTTTCAATCTTGAGATATAATTAAAAAATGAACATTTTCTGCGGTTTTTGACGTAGATCCTTCGCTCTTAATTAAACGCATCCACAAACATTTTTGTCAACTGTTTTGATTTTGTTTGGCTGCCTCTTTTCATTTCTTCTACGTTTAAGAAAATCAACGCTTATAGGATAGCCATTGTAACGCAATTTTTCAACTAATTATTAACAAGGTAAATCATTTCTAGCAAGTGGGCTTGCAAGAAATATTACAGCATTATCTGCATACTAGTTTAGGATCCACTTTACTATAAACATGTATTAATATCTTTCAAATACACCCGAAATAACAGTGGACCTAAACTTGATCCTTGAAGAACTCCAACATCAATGGCTGATACAGCCGATATCCATTCATTATATTTTGTTCTCTGACTCCTATTACAAAGATGTAAAAGATCCAATCAAGTACATTACAAATCTATTGCGTTTATCTTTGTCTATTTATCATTATCTATTAAGTTTATCTTTGTCTATTCGCAGTCTCAAGGCTCTTTAGAGATCAAGAGATATTTGTTGATTGATTTGTTCATTGTTATCGTTGATTGATTGATTGTTGATAAGGTATTATCCACACGTCATCAGGGGCTATCAGCTGAGTCGTGTGATATCCTCAACTCAATCATAGCAAGATGTGTTTTCATCTGTGTATAAATACTCTCATGTAGGCTGAGAGCCTCAAGAGTTCTTTCAATGTACACGAAGATGCATTGTTGCGAGTAAGTAGAAAATAGCCATCACTGTTTAGTTCTGAAATAAGAATTGTTAAAATTTAAATAATATCTTAATATTATATAATTTACAAAACATTTCTCAGAAAATGTATTTAAAATTTCGAAACCTAGAAAAATTTGTGTTTTGAGAGATGCCTTATACTTATAGCATTTCATGGGGCAAATGATATTCAAGTTTACATTCATGATTCAAATAAAAAATTGCAACGATTTAAGAATAGTATAGCTTAGTTTACAATAAATTATCATTGCACATTTTTTGAGACCCCATTACTAAGAAAATAACCAGCCGCAGCCGTGCATACTAGCCTCTATAAAAACATTAGCTGGTCAAGGAAGTCCTCCCTGGTATAGTGTAATGCATTCGTGTCTACAGGATGTACCGACGCGCGCTACTGAGTGCAGCCCTGCTCTGCCTGTGTGCGCATGCGCATGGGGCCTCTATGAAACAACAGCTGGTCAAGGAACTGCTCCCTGGTGTCGGAAACTACTACTTCTACCGCAGTCCAATGAACTGGACGGACGCAGCGAACGTAAGTAACTGTATAAGAGTAGATAAGGGTAGTATTACTGCAAAAACGGTGCCAAATTATTATTATTATTTTGAGTACGTTACACAATATTGAAAAAGTGCCAAAATGTCGGGAATGTAGTTTTGTAACAACTATAAACTTGGTTAGGAAAATGTCAAAAATTGAAATAATTCCTTTTGTCATTAAGACAGTCTCTTGGTTATTAATTCTTAACGGCGGCGAGCTAGTACATTACTAGTTTGTTATGTTTCTTGGCATTAATTTTAATTGCAAATAATATTATTTGTTTAATATATTTCTTCAATATGAATCTAACTTACAAACGAGTACAATCATACTATTTTATAGTATGAAAACGCTCTCTCCGACGCGTTGATAAGCGAGCGCTTTCCGCGTCCATTCTGTCCCAAAGTTTAAGAACTATATGGTTGAGAAACTGTAAGAATGACGGCCCCTGCCTTATCCCCACCACTGCTACCCGACTCCCCCTTAACTCCATGAAACAACAAACTGAACAAGTGAAACAAACTGATTTTCAGTTACGCATTTCATTTTGTTAGGTTGTCACAGAGTTGAGGGGGGTCGGGTAGCACTGGTGGGGATAAGGAGGGGGCCGTCATTCTTACAGTTTCTCAACTATACCACCATATTTCAAGAATGTTGCCACTAGCATCAGTATAAATGCCCTTTGTACCTCTAATACGTATCAGATCGAGATACCATTAACATATTCGTGACCGGACGGAAATTTACTATACAATGGCTAGTTCACATCTTACCGTCATATTGTTTTAGGAAAAAAACATTTTAGTAATAATTGTATTGTAACTTGTAACTGCTCAACCGATTTTACCACAAAACTATTGGCGTTCAATGTTCAAAATTTCAACTTGAGAATCTCAGCTCGAACGCTATCGCGAGACAAAGACATAAAACAGAACAAGTGCCATACAAGTGAGTGGAATGGAGACGCTCGCTACGCTCGTTCAGTTACTGAGTGTATTCCAATAGATAGACCAATAATAATATAAAAGTATTTAGTTCCTCAGCTGAATAAATCTTATACTGACCAGTTTAGTTACTGTCGAGTGGGTAGACTCTAATTGTGAATTTATTTATTTATTTTATAGTATCCACTTAACTTTCTTCTTTTTTAGTCTAAAAAAGTCCATTAGTAATAATTTAAGACGGAGTGCTGGAATTCTGAAAACCTCAAACTCAGTAAATGTGACTATGAGTAATGAATGAGGCTACTGCCTGGATTTTCGAATGTATGAAATAATTCGCCAGGAATCTGTTGATTGTTGTTCAGCAGCGTGCATGAAATGGTTCTGAGATCGGTTTAGCACTTGTTCGAGTCGGTTTACTATTTACTGCATAATTAATTATCAGTACCCAAAAACGGATCTTGTATCGTATACGTACTAATTATCATTTTTGAAAAACAATTTAAAATACTCAATTATTCAATACCCAACAGAGAAAAACATTTATTGTCTGTTGTTTAACGTACATTGGATGGCCACATGGTTCTAGAATACAAAACACTATTATTATAAAAATTCATGATCGCTATAAACTATTACGAGTGTTGTTATATAGAATAGACTGTTGTGTAAAATAAGTTATACAATAAAATATAAAGTAAAATTTAATTTTCAATTCGTTTTTATATTTTCTTATAAATGTGTAGCTTTAACTTGGTGGTCGAGTCGAGTGTCGAGTGATGGCTAAAGCTCCAATCCAACCATTGTGAGCATAATCGGGATCAGGATCGCCATCGTACATTTTCTCATGCTAAATCATTACGACATTACGATTTCATCGTGATCAGGGTCATAGGCCTACCATGTATTATAACTTTTTCACCATTTCCGCATTGCGATCGCGATCCCGATACCGACAATTGTAGCCGCAGTGGAACCACAGCGTAAACAGCACAACTCTCGCGTAAAAAAAATCGGTAGAAATAGCACTTGTTCGAGTCGGTTAACTATTTACTGCCTAATTAATTACAAGTACCCCAAAAAGGATACTATTATAATTGTATCATAATTATTTTATTTTGTTTTTATTTTTTTTAAATTTAATTTATTTATTATTACATATTATTATATGTATATGTATATTTATATTATCATCATACCGATCTAAAAAAACATTTAAAAAATATTCAAAAAGCGTAAACTCACAGCACAACTCTCACTGATGGGAACAATGGCGTTGTGTGCGTTAGTATTGCAGAGAGCATAACCTTGGTAACCTGGCCTATCCGAGAACGCTCGACGAAGCTGAATTTATGAACAAGATGATGGAGACCAATAACGTTATCCTCATCCACGCTGGTTTCCACGATTTGTTCAAGGAGGGAGAGTACTACACGGTCACAGGTTAAATTCGTTGTCGTTGTCGTTGTCGTTGTCGTTGTCGTTGTCGTTGTCGTTGTCGTTGTCGTTGTCGTTGTCGTTGTCGTTGTCGTTGTCGTTGTCGTTGTCGTTGTCGTTGTCGTTGTCGTTGTCGTTGTCGTTGTCGTTGTCGTTGTCGTTGTCGTTGTCGTTGTCGTTGTCGTTGTCGTTGTGTTACGGAGAAATATTGTTTGCCTTGTTATCTTATAACGGTCATAATTTTTATTCAAACCAAGGTTTTAGTCAAGAAGTTTGACTATATTATAGTGGATTATAATAACTTGAGAAACATAAGTTTAGGGAAATATGTAGTAAGTGGTTCAATTCAAACTCCCTCGTGCATAAATACATGATTTTCTTTTCTGAAATTATTAAGATAAACGCGGGTACAAACGATTTCGAGCTGTGCTTAGCTAATCCATTTTTAGATTTAAAATTAAAAATGACCTAGTGACAAATTTAATATATAGACTAGACACACAAAAAGCAACACAACAGTTGTGTTACCTAAATGTTGATTCATAACAGTGTCTGACAAATGTTGTTAGTGCTATTGTCTATGTATATAAATACCCATTACACATCTTTTTAGAAATAAAAAACGCACTATTCCGCGTTTTTTCTACTAATACATTTAATAAATAACAACTTACGTTAATATTTACTAATAAAAGTGTTTTATCTCCTTGCTCAGGTGACAGATTGACGGAATCGTGTTTCAACACTTTATATAACCAACCCGCTAGCCCGAATAGAAATTGCGGGGCTCTGCGCTCTAGTCCAATGCTGGAAGACATACATTGCAAAGGAGAATTGACCTTCTTCTGCGTCAACTACAACTTCTACAAGTGAGTTGGACGCTGATATCGGTTATAAAAGAATACAACAAGATTATCACATTAAAAAGCTAAACTAGATCTGGTTATCAAACATACTAGATCTGGAACATAATGAAACGGAAGCATAGACTACCATGCCAACATAGAAGTATATCTTATCACAACAGAAAACATTAAAACATATCTCAACGTAAGGAATCTTTTTATTTTCTCTGAAACAGAGTGCGTGCAAGAGGCAGTAGGTAAGTTTAAGGTTGGCATGAGACTAATAGCACAAGACTCAATTCTAAAAATAGCCGTGTTGCCGTGTTTTGTTTCGGACAATCATTGAATATGCGCCAATCAAAGAAAGATACAAGAATGGAGTTGCCTATAGCAACTCCATTTCTGTGATGTCACAGCCCCCTCAATTGAGTCTTGTGCTAGGGATGATTTTCAGAGTAATTGATCTAGAGAGCCGCGGTACGCTTTATCTAAGGCTCCTTGATAGTTACGTTAAGGTGTATTTTCCACTGTTGTGCATTGTTGTCATTGAAGATTCAGAGGGTCGTGATTAGCTCTATCTAAGGCTCCTAGATCAATTCTGACATAGGTCTATGACGCACGGACATCTTTACAACCGAATCGATTGTAATGATTAATGAATATAGGCCAAGCCCTAAATGCAAGAAATACAATGGGACTCTCAACAACTTTGCTGGCCATTTTTCAAAATTTTGATTGTAGGTCCTGACAAACAATAATTAATTAAAACGGACACAAAGTAGAACAGGTAAAACGTTATATAAGACCTAGTAATTGGACTGTACACTGTTCCTTGTCACATATAAAAACAATTTAAAACGCAATATTTCTAACCCTGATCAGAGCTCTTCAACAGGCGAAAAAACCAAACAATAACTACTGTAAAACAGTTATTTC
Source organism: Isoperla grammatica (assembly GCA_945910005.1). Taxonomy (NCBI): domain Eukaryota; kingdom Metazoa; phylum Arthropoda; class Insecta; order Plecoptera; family Perlodidae; genus Isoperla; species Isoperla grammatica. The sequence goes on along the minus strand of OX246746.1, from coordinate 340,157 downwards.
GTCCAGTTTCAACATTGGCGGTATCACGTAACACTTGTTGAGTGCACCCCAATGATATTCAACAACTATAGTAGGCTAGATGCGCAACCTAGCAGCCACAAGCGTGTCAATTTGATGCCATCTTGAAATGGGCAAATAACACAGGCGGGAATAAGAGTTTCTAATGCGACTTTCTGCCATTGGCAGCGCTAGCAGTACTAAAAGCAGTACAAGTACAAATGGGCGTCTCAGGCGCGACTTTCTGCCGCTCGCAGCGCTAGCAGTACTGAAGGGTCCAACTCGATCTTTGCACCTCGTTTTCTCAATTCAAACATTCAAGTCATTTATATTTAATACTTTTAAAAATAAATCATCCATTGTAGTAATGTTTTACAAGGTTTTTGACAGAGAATACCTTTGTCATAGATACAAAACAAACATGTTGTCGTTTGACAGTTAGACAGTTGACTAACGACAATATTTAACATAGAATAAATTACAAAGTTGGACCTTTAAGGACAGGTGCTGCAACCTACTTCAGCTTTGACCCGAGACGCCCATTAGCAGTACAAATTAGCATGTAAATTGCCCATTTCAAAATGGCTTCAAATCGCTACGGTTGCTACTGAGTGGAAGGTTGGCGATCTAGCCTACTAAAGCTGTTGAATATCATTGGTGAACCCTATAGAGAGGACTTCGACCTCGTCCCTGGCCACGGCTACTACAAGATACACCGTGCGGAGCGCACATGGGTTGACGCGGAGCAGACGTGCGAAATGGAGGGTACGAAGCTGCTGGTGCTCAATTCAGACGCGGAGTTGGCTGCGCTCGCGAAAATCTATGGAGCTTTCACCTCATGGGTGGGGGTCCATCATATTTACAAGAACTGGGAGTTCATCTCTATCACGGGTGAGAGGCGAACGAATTTATACTAATTTATATATTTCTAAAGGCTGGTCCACACAGATTTTTAAGACATACGATTTAAGGTTTAACGCGTAGTCGTAAAGTTGGATCATAGGAAACACGTACTGGCGTTCACACAAAGTTTTAGTTTTAAGACGTTGTTTTCATTGTTGTTTTTAAAACAACGTCTTAAAACCTTATGCATTATGTCTTCAAAATCTGTGTGGACCAGCCTTAACTAAACAAAGTTTTCTATGTGTGGAAAGTCAAATCAAAAGAATTAAGTGACACAAACGGGTGTATTTATGTTTTGTGGAAAAAAGTTTATATTCACGTGACGTCATCACCATTGTTAGCGGCCATACTTCCGTACATTAGGTATTTTCGACATTACATTGCGTACATTAGGTAGGGAGACATGTGTCTCCCTGACAGCAGAAAGGGATCTAATAGGGGGCAAAATATAGCAAGAAGGAAATATGTGGCAAACCTTTATTGGGCAACTAGGCAGAGAATGGCATAAGTTCCAACTCTGGGTATTCGAAAGAAGAAGAAGAAGGTATTCTATTGCAGTTCCTACAATGAGATCAACATCCCGTACACTAGGGCCATGTGCACAGACAGCTGTCAAGTTAAATACAGGATTTGTGGCTATGAATTACATATTACATGCTAATGTTATTTCAATAAGAAAATCAAACTCCATAGCAACCATAAACAAAGTCCATACTTTACTTGACTGTACATTTGGCCCGGTTCGTATTCAAAGTTCTACCCCTGCTCGTTGTTGCTTTCGGATTTGTTTTCTATGCATGAAACTGTTAACTGGCAACAACGGGTGCCCGTAGGGTACTAGGAGACGACTATCAGTACGGACCTAAGGAGCCTTATTCTGTAGTTATCCTGCTTTGGATGCGGGCCGATATGGAAACAATTGAGAAATAATAACACTTGTATTGGAAATTATTGAGGCAGTTATATTGTTGTGGAACCGCAATTGTTTTCATATCGCCCGCTTTCATAGCGGGATGATTACAGAATAAGGGTCCAGACTGGTATTAAGACAATCTGCTAAATATGTAATCCCGGGCTAACATGTTTTCTCCGTGGAAACAACCCTTCCGATTGGTTTTGCCATGGAAACACTAGTTATTCCCGGAGGGCCCAATACACAATCGTGTTAAGTATAGGATTTGATGAAAGTTGCTATGGAGTTTGTTTATAGAAAAAGTCGTTTAAACAAAACAATTCCACAGCAACAAATCTTATTCTTAAGTTGATAGTTGACTCTGAATTTTATACAGTTGACCCTCATAATACCAGGTTGTAGACAAAGAATTGAGCATACTGCGACGTAAAATATACAAAATACACAGCACACATTAATATCAATGTGTTATATACACCCTAAAATGCTAAGTGTAGAAGCTATAATCTTTCGGTAACAATAATGGTACTTTGATCAATGTCAATGTCATTCCTATCTATTATTGAGGTCGCACAAACTATAGCAACTCATCGAAACGCGTTCGTCCATCTTCACAAAATGTTTGAAATAATCAGGCACAAACACTCGCTACTCGGTAGTTCAAACCAGAAGCGAATAAGACTATTCCTTCTTTGCCCATATTTTGGGTGCATGTAGTTTCACTTTTTTTATTCTTACTTATTTAAAAAATAATAATCCTCGCGCAAATAATTTTGTGTTTCGATATCACTGGAGTCATCGCATGCGTTTTAAAGGATGCGTTCTATATCATGGTGTATAAACTGAAACTATCACTACGTTTATCAAGTGGACTGGGTTCGGACTGATTTCAGTACGCAGTACGCACTGAGTTTGGAACCCGTTTAACAAGCTTACTTCAATCCGGACTACTCCTATTGAACCCTGTCCCTAGTCCTATTAAATTGGACTATAGATCGGCTTCTTAACAGAACTGAAATAAGCTCGAGCTGAGGTGTTTATCAGTCGAACTCGGTGCGCACTATACTCGGCTCGCACCACCAAGTGCGAGCCCAGTTCGCTTGACAAACGTAGTGCATAACTCAAGCCTCAAGTTACACAGTTGTGTGGGGAATAGCATTCTTGAGAACCCTATGTTAACTTGCCAGGAAAAGTATCGATTAGAGGAACTATACGCCGTTAAACTTTTAGGCTTGAAGGTAAATTTATTTTTCAACGTGCAATTCTTGATTTCAGACGAGGAGTTGGCTAGTACCGGTTTTGACCGCTGGGAGAGCGGCCAGCCCAGTGGTACCAACGACCAGAAGCCTTACCTCATCATCACGAGCTCTGCTCCTGGGTCCGGCCTAGCATTGCGAAGCGCTACCGAACGCTTTTCCTTCGTCTGTGAGGAGCCATAAGGGGGAGTCAAGGATCGCAGGGAGCCCCGCGTTCCCCTCCCACGTCAACATACCCCTACTCATCATCTTCAACCCCACCAGTAGGGAGTGTAGCGTTCCCCTCCCTTGTTAACATACCCCCACTCCTTCATCTTCAACACTCCAGTAGGGAGTGCAGCGTTCCCCTCCCCTGTAAACATACCCCCACTCCTTCATCTTCAACACCACCAGTAGGGAGTGCAGCGTTCCCCTCCCCTGTAAACATAACCCTACTCCTACATCTTCAACACCACCAGTAGAGAGTGCAGCGTACCCCTCCCCTGTAAACATACCCCCACTCCTACATCTTCAACACCACCAGTAGAGAGTGCAGCGTACCCCTCCCCTGTAAACATACCCCTACTCCTACATCTTCAACACCGCCAGTGGGGAGTGCAGCGTTCCCCTCCTCTGTAAACATACCCCCACTCCTACATCTTCAACACCCCAGTGGGGAGTGCAGCGTTCCCCTCCCCTGTAAACATACCCCTACTCCTTCATCTTCAACACCGCCAGAAGGGAGTGTTACTGCACTCTCCTCCTCTAAATCCAGCTATACCCACTACTTCATCTCCGAGTATCGGTTGAAGCCCTGAGCTCTTTCATAGTAATATAATTACATCATGGTGTAATTGAACAATTCAGAAACGTAATAGGCTTATGTTATGTTATATTATACACATTCAAGTTCATTCTCAAGTTGTTTTCGAGAAATGTGAACTATCAGATCATAATTATAGTATAATAAGAAGTAAAATGGTTTATTAATAAATGTCTTTACAAACATTGTGAAATTGGGAGTTTATTTAAATGTTTAATAAAATGTAATACCATCCTATGGCATCTAATATTTCTATTCAGATAAGCTGTAGCTACCGATACCTGTTCGTTTTACACTTTGCAAATGGAATTAATGGTGTTCGTTTATCAAGCTACACTAAATTACACGATGACGAAAAAGTGATTGACGTTTGAAACTTTATTGCCAAGTATCGTAAAGAGTTGCGGACAGTCTAACAAGCTTGAAAACTGGATATAAAATATAAATATTAAAATAAAAGTGTTCAATAAACAATGCTCATCGTTTCCGGTTTAGAAAACTCCATTAAATGTAGTGCATGTTACCAATTAATCTTGTTTATCTATATATATATACATTTTGCTTTTCATGTATCATGTACTATTGTCATTTTTGGATTATTAATTAATATCCCCTACCCGACTTCATTGTTGGACACAGGGAGCAGATATTAAAAAAAAAAAAAAAAACATTATTTATTATTTAGCCCACACACGAGGTGTCACCCTATGTGGGCTTCTTTTCATTTATATATACTATCAAAGAATTTTATGTCAGTTGCATTTGTATTATTTTTTTGAACAGAATAAAATAGAATAAATTGAATTGAAACCAATAGAATAGAAGATTTACTACTTAATTGAATGTGTTTTGAAATTATTGTTCTGTTGATGCAACTTTACCGCCGCTAAGCCTTCGTGCCATTTCAAAATTAAAATGTTCCATATACATCTGAGTTAAGACTATGTTTACAGCTGTTGTACAAAGAATACAAACTAGCTTGTAATCTTTGCAGATGTATTTACATAGAAAGCGATAAGATAAGAAAGAGCTGCAAATTGTTTCAATGCCGCATGGCGAATATGCTGCCATCTCTTGGTGAAAGGTTCGTTAGGTGAAGCAGATTAAAAAGTCATTGCTATTGCTATGATCTAATAATCCTACTGTTCACCGTAAAGTAGATGTGTCTTGGTACATTGATATGAAATAATTTCCAATTTTCAGTATGACTTCTTACATTTAAACTGATTTGAATCAATCTGTTCCACTTCTGTTCAAACTGGTATCATTTACACTTGAATTTATGACATATTTATTTCAATTTAAAATATATTTTATAAGAAACTAAGACTAAAGAAAATACATCATGTATCGCTGTAGATAACATAAACCACACCATGTTGAATACACCGGTTCTCGTCCGATCAACGAAGTTAAGCAACATCGGGAGCGGTCGAAGTCAGACGAAGTGCAGGCCACACCCTAATCCCCTTTCCTCCCCTTTCCCCTTTCTTCACGCGCCCTCCTACTTGCCCCTTTCCTCCAAAGAGCCCCCAATTTATTCTTCATTATCACTCACTCATCTCCGTCTTGATTAGCCAAGTTGCAAGAATATAAGACGTTAAGCCCAAATATCAATCAGCACTTGGATGGGTGCCGCTTGGGAACACTATCTCCAATATGGCAAATCATATTTTTAATTATTTCTAATTATTTCTTTATGGGGCGGGGGGGGGGGGGGGGGGGAGGGCGCGCAAAAAGGTCTTACCCCTATGTGTCGGACGATCACCCCATCGTAGTTCTCAAGCTCCAGATTCAGTTGAGACATTTTGGAATTAAATGATATGTCTGTGCGAGTTTAAAAAAAAGAAATGTTTTAGTCAGCTTATATTTCATAGAGGCAAAACGAGCGTTTACATGCAACGTGTAGAAATAATTAAAAATGATTGCAAAAGAATGGATTGCCAACGGCACGTGGTGATCCCAAGCGGTCACCCATCCCAGTACTGACCACGCCCGATGTTGCTTAACTTCGGTGATCGGACGAGAACCGGTGCATTCAACATGGTATGGCCGTTGACGAAGACATAAATGAAATCTCTTTTATTTTTCTATCTTATCTATTTATTCTCTCTAGTCTTCTTATTTATCCTTATTTGTTATCTGAGCTGCTACCTACATTGTAACATGATGTATTTTATTTAGTGTTAAATTCTTATAACATATTTTATAAATTGAAACGAATATAATTATCATAAATTTATATGGATGTATATCAGTAACTTGCGCCGTGACCAAGTGCTCTACATTTTACAAGGAGATTTGTTCATCGGTTTCTTTCATAATAAGCCAAGCTGAAAATGATAGATTATTTAATTTCAATTTATTTATCAAGGAACCCATGCTTTCCAATGTACAGACATAAAGATTAATCGTACATATAGTACCTATCAATCTCTATGGTACAGTAAAATAATTAGATCACACATTGTGTGTTAAGGTTGGTTTACACACTTTCCTAAGATTTAAGTTTATATTTTTCTAACTATTTTACTTAGGATCTCTACCCTTGGCCGGATTTATAAAACGTCACCTCTCATTGGCTGGGCTAAGAATTTTAGGTATAAGAGCTAACGTTAATTGCTATGGTTTCCTTAAATCTTATATTTTAGGAAAGTGTGTAACGCTTTAATGCTTTTAGCTTGATTTGAAATCTTAAATCTTAAATAATTGTGTAAACGTGTAAACCGATCTTAATCAATACATCAGAAGGCATTTGGTGCAAATGCAACTGTTTTCTCTTTGATATGCTATTATTACTTGAAAGCAACATAAATAAACTCTTGTCTTGTTTACAATGGTATTAATTTTCGAAAATGTTGTGACGTCACGTGAATTGCCCTGTACGTGCTGCCACCTAGCAGCAAATGCTCAAACTATATGCTTCACCTATAGAAACTTTCACCAAGAGATGACACCATAAACGCCAATATTTTTTTGCGGATTCAGTGGCGTAACTAATAATTATTTCGGGGGTGGGGGATCTGGGTTCAATAGTACAGTATTAATTTTTTCAAGCCTGTTAGCCTGTCCGCAACCCTCCCACAATGAAAATTAACAATAACAGTAACAGTAACAGTAACAGTGACAGTTACAGTAACAGTAACAGTAACAGTAACAGTAACAGTAACAGTAACAGTAACAGTAACAGTAACAGTAACAGTAACAGTAACAGTAACAGTAACAGAAACAGTAACAGTAACAGTAACAGTAACAGTAACAGTAACAGTAACAGTAACAGTAATAGTAACAGTAACAGTAACAGCAACAGCAACAGCAACAGCAACAGCAACATCAACAGTAACAGTAACAGTAACAGTAACAGTAACAGTAACAGTAACAGTAACAGTAACAGTAACAGTAACAGTAACAGTAACAGTAACAGTAACAGTAACAGTAACAGTAACAGTAACAGTAACGTAACAGCAACGGTAACAGTAACATTAAGGTTTAAACCAATCATATTGGCTGATGAGAGCTCATTGTTGCTCAACAGCCAATAGGATTGGTTAAAACCTAACAGTTCCTGTTACTGTTAATGTTAATTTTCATTGTGGATTGGCCTCAACTATACTCGGCAAGTAACTATTCATGTTATTTGTAAAGTATAATGATACGTTTACAGCTACGCGTTGCGAGCGAAGCGAGGGCGCGAGCTCCAATCAGCGGCCGAGTTTCAAGCAAAGAAGTTAATAGTTTCACGCAAACTCGGCCACTGATTGGAGCTCGCGCCCTCGCTTCGCTCGCAACGCGTAGCTGTAAATCGACTATAAAACAAACTGGTGTCACTTGTCAGTAGCTTTAGCTTATCTGAAAAGTTATATTAGGCGCCATAGATAGAAGGTGTGTTTTTAAACATAGGTTAAATAAATAAACTCCCCGACTTTACAATGCCTGTAAACACATTTATTCACAATATATCAAGTGGTGTTTACACCATTACACAATCCATCTGACTTCTTATTTTGATCAAATTATCATCTAGACAAGTCATATTTCTTGAGAATAACTTGAGAATAAACTTGAGTATAATATAAAATTTTATATTGACTGTAAGTTGCCAAATGAGGTAATTATATAGTATTACTACGGGAGATCTCAGGGCTCCAACGAATACTCGTAGATGAAGGGGGGGGGGGGTAAAGCTTTAGAGAGGAGGAGAGTGCAGTAGCATTCCCCACTGGGGTGTTGAAGATGAAGGAGTGGGGGTATGTTTACAGGGGAGGGGAACGCTACACTCCCCACTGGCGGTGTTGAAGATGAAGGAGTGGGGGTATGTTTACATAGGAGGGGAAGGTAAGGCTCCCTGGCGATGTTGAAGATTGCGGAGTGGGGGTATGTTTACACGGGAGGGGAACGCAGCATTCCCCACTAGCGGTGATGAAGATGAAGGAGTGGGGGCAGGTTTACATGGGAGGGGAAGGTAAGGCTCCCTGGCGATGTTGAAGATTGCGGAGTGGGGGTATGTTTACACGGGAGGGGAACGCAGGGCTCCCAAACGATGCTCACAGATGAAGGAATGGAGGTCCGTAGCGCGACGCAATGCTAGGCCGAACCCAGGAGCAGAGTTGATGATGAGGTAAGGGTTCTGGTCGTTGGTACCGCTGGGTTGGCCTCTCTCCCAGCGCGAAAAACCAGTACTAGACAAGGGCTCGTCTGAAATCAAAAATTGTTAAGTGTTTTAATCTTAAAAATGTGATGGGGCAGTTATAACTCTCATTAAAATAAATTGTCCGAAATGTTTTCGAACAAGACTGTCTTGCTGAGATAGCTTGTGAACATAGTGTTCACAAGCATATGCTATTGCTAGCCCGCACACGACAGCACACAATAGTGTGTGTAAGTTTGGACTTAACAGGGAAGGATACCTCTACGTCAAAAACCACACAAAATTTTAATTTATAAATATTATCACAAGAACAAGCTTCGAAATCGAAAATCTGAATCAACAGGCACTGTGGTTTTGTAGGCTCTACATACTGAATGCTCTAAGTTGTGTCTTAAATTGTAATTAGTAAGTTCTTTTATATAATTAATGTTATTACTAATTATTATCAAATTAATGATCAAAACAACTACGCTAATGGTTATATTTCATTCCGTTTGTAGGGCTTACCAAAACCCAGTGCGCTGTTGATTTAGATTTACGAATTTTTGTAGCAATCTTGAGATATCATTAAAAAATGAATTTTTTTTTTTGTTGACGTTCGAGACTACCTTTCGCTCTTAGTTCCCCGTGCCCGTTAGCAAATATATTTAAATAAATAAATTCATAAATTTACCCATAAATTCGTCCATGCACTCACCCGTGATTGAGATGAACTGCCAGTTGTGGTAGAGGTGGTGTAAGCCCACCCATACGGTGAACTGTCCATACCGATTCCCGAGCGCAGCCAGTTCCGCCTCTGAATTGACCACCAGCAGCTGCGCACCTTCAGCTTCGCACGTCTGCTGCGCGTCCATCCAGTTGCGCTGCGCACGGTGCATCTTGTAGTAACCTTGGCCGGGGATGAACTCGAAGTCCTCTCTATAGGGTGCACGCAACAAGTGTTAGAACTATCGCCAATATTCAAATTGCGCCAAAAAAACTGTTTTACAATTAAAACGGAAACATAGTAAAACAGGTAAAACGTTTATAAGACCTAGTAATTGGACTGTACACTGTTCCTTGTCAAGATAAAAACAATGAAAACCGCAATATTTCGAACCCTAATCAGAGATCTTCAACGGGCGAAAACACACTATTGTCAGTGTCAGCTGTCAGTTTGCGAACTAGTGTGTTTTCGCCCGTTGAAGAGCTCTGGGCTGCGTACCAACTTTGACTGCGTTCAATGTGGCTGTGACTGGTGGTGGGGGTAACCCAGTCAACGCAGTTAACGCAGCAGCTGGTACGGGCTGCAGTCACAGTCACAGCGAAAGCAGACAACAGCAGAAAATTGTCATTCATAAAAGCAACATTTGCCATCTGCTAATTAACCTTACAACATTACAATTCATAATTTAACCCTTATGGGACTTCTAAGTTGAGATTATATGGTGTTGTGATGTCACTTACTATTTATTTAAACCATATAATATTGTCTATACATTCATAATTCGCGGTAAAATTATTAGCCACGCCCCCCTTGACTGCGATAGCTGGATCTTTTCGGCCCAGTCATCGCAGTGACTGGAGGGGTAACTGCGAGGTAAACTGGTACGCAAAAAGCAGTGACTGCAGCTTGACTGTGAGTTAAGCTGGTACGGATCTCAGTCACTGCAGTCACTCCCAGTCATAGTTGGTACGCAGCCCTGGTCAGGGTTCGAAATATTGCGGTTTAAATTGTTTTTATCTTGACAAGAAACAGTGTACAGTCCAATTACTAGGTCTTATAAACTGTTTTACAGTTGTTTGTCAGGACCAACAAGTGTTGCGATAAATGGCCAGCAAAGTTGAGAGACTCATAATGATACTGATTGTATTTAGGTCTAAATTCATTACTATCGATTCAGTTGTAAAGTTGTCCGAACGTAACTAGTCTCATGCCGATCTTAAACCTACCATCATGCACTCTGCTTCAACGAAGATCCAAAGATTCCTTGAGTTCTTGCATATATTCGTAAAGGTGCACAATTAGCATTTGTCACGCCTACTGGGGTTGGAGTTTACAGGTATTTATAATACCCGGTCATAAATGATCACTAATATTGTATCTGTTTCAAGTAAATGTAAGAAACCGGAGGTCCACTATGTTGATAGACTCGTCTATTTCATCAGCATGTGAATAGTAACGTTGGGATACTTTTTAATGTTTTCATTTGTGTTCACGTCTGTATTAGCATGAGAGTCTGTGCTTCAGTTTCTTGGCTTGATAACCAAATCTATAAAAAGGTGGTTCCTACCTACCTAAGAAACACACTGCCAATCACTAACCTCAAAGGAGGCTATGTTATAATCGATGTAAATCATCACTATTAGTCAAGAAATCACTTACAGTCTGCCGGTACCGACAGGTACAAAACCCACGGACGAACAACTGATAGATAGATAACGCCCATGTTAAATATCGTTCGCGGTTTTATTCGTACTGGGCTGTAGTACTGCAAGTGACCACATTGCCGCGCTAGCGTCGCCTAAGAGCGAATTAACTGCCTCCTAGTGGTAAATGTTTGCACCGGTGTGAGCCGGCCTCTTCTGCTCGGGCGCACGACTGACGCGACTTCCAACCGGCTACAGTGTTGCCGTGGTTGTTTTCAGGCGAGGGCAGGTGCACATTCCGATCTTCTTGCACGAGCACTCGCCATAAATACACCCTCTTAGACGATGACAACTCGTACCCAATGCACCACATAAAACCTTGGGAAACGTGTTATTTCAGTACAAAAACCTACACCACTGATAATATTGTACACTATGCCGTGCAAAGCTTAGGCCTATATTAGGTATCGAATTTAAATACGTGATTATTAATATTCAATTTTTAAGACCAATCCAGTTTGGTAATATCAAAGATTATAATATAATTAATTATAATATTAATAATTATAATATTATTATTGTTTACAACAGCTGATAGTCGAGTCCAGATTATGTGGCTGATTTTGGCTCGAGTCTAAAATTATATTTAATATCGCCACAAAACGTTACGTTTTGGTTACGTTATATTTAATATGTTTCATTTCCATTTTAATTGTGAACTTGTTATTGTATGTTAGGAATGTCACTTTGATTAGCCAGAAAACAATAATAGTAATACAACACACGTAGTACGGTGATATGTGCATTCATGTGTTTTGATTTGATTTGATTGAATCTTTATTGACAACAGGTCAGTGACCCACTAGTGCAATACAATATAATAAACAGCTGACAATACAATACAATGCAACAAGTCACACAAGACTAACTTATAAGTAACATGAGAAATGTAAGAAAAAACAAAAAGAACAAAAACAACTTGTACATACACACACACGCACTCACGCACACTCACACACGCACATTCATGCACACTCATGCTCGCTGACGCACACTGATGCACACTGACGCACACTGATGCACACTGACGCACACATACGCACACTCGCACACATTCATTCACACTCATGCTCGCTGACGCACACTGACTCACGCACACATACATACACTCGCACACATTCATTCACACTCATGCTCGCTGACGCACACTGATGCACACTGACGCACACACACAAACTCACGCACACGTACGCACACTCGCACACATTCATTTACACTCATGCTCGCTGACGCACACTGATGTACACTGACGCACACACACATACTCACGCACACATACGCACACTCGCACACATTCATATACACTCATGCTCGCTGACGCACACTGATGCACACTGACGCACACACACATACTCACGCACACATACGCACACTCGCACACATTCATTCACACTCATGCTTGCTGACGCACACTGATGCACACTGACGCACACACACATACTCACGCACACATACGCACACTCGCACACATTCATTCACACTCATGCTTGCTGACGCACACTGATGCACACTGACGCACACACACATACTCACGCACACATACGCACACTCGCACACATTCATTCACACTCATGCACACTCACACACATTCACGCACACACGCACACACACGCACGCACGCGCACGAACAAATTTCAGTGAGGGTTAACACGCACGCAGGGATATATCAGCGTCTAAACAACAGTTCTTTTGTGGCCTTCATGTAACCACCTACCTTCCCACCCCCTCATAATCGGAAACTTATAAACATAGATAACTATGCCAAGTGAATAATTAGTTACTTGTGTATATCATGCTGCTATGTCTTTCGATCACACCATCATTAATTCATGTGAATATAAACAAAAGGTCGAACTGTAAAGCTCTCGTAATGAAATCATAGCCAATATGGTTTCCAATTGACAACTGAGTTTCCATGCCACTTGATCATTGTTATATGTCTCAAGAGACGAATTCAAATTAATGTGGTACCAGGTCGGCTCGTTTCCCATTTTTCGGCACATATGGCTGGGTTACCAAATTACTCATGTGCCGATTCTCATGACCCATCTCAATTCTTCATTAATTAGATGTCTCTGGCTTGTGACAAGGTGCGCAGCTATGAGCGAATTATTAATAGTATTATAAGTATTAATTGTATTGTATGTTTAGTGTATTTTGAAATTACAATGCCTTCTTACGTTTTGTTATTTTTGGACCCTTCTCCTTGTATTATTGTAGAGATTTATGTTAATTATTTACTAAGTGTTTAGTTTACTATACCTATTATTAGTTTTGCGAGCTGAGCTCTTCTCCACCCCTACCCATTTACATATTAGGTGGATGCAGGGGAATAAATAATAAATGAGAATAATAATAACAATAAGAAGAAGAAATAAAATACGTTCCTAAGGGTTCAGTCACTCCCAAAGAGTTGAGCTCTTTGAGCACTTTCTCTCTCCCCCCCCCCCCCCCCCCCTTCCGGGCCCATCAGACCCCCTGTAGAACATGGGAAATTAGTGGTTATTTGTTGCTATTCACTCCCCCTCCCCACACCCGTCGCTCTTTCACTTCTTAGGTAAGACGGGGGACACTCGTAGCTGCTCACTCGACCTCGACTTCGCTAGAAAATACCTATTTTATGGGGATTTGTTGTACCACGAGCTCGTGGACCATCAATTATTCGGTAATTCGGCGCTATGATGACCACACAATGACAAACTTACAACTACATACGAAGAATGAAATAAAATTACGTACAATTGCGACAAAATTAATAGATATCGATCGGTTCCTACTACGGATACGCATGATAGCCGAGTTATTAATTATATCATAAAACTACTTCTGGACCATAAACTACAACTACAAAGTTGCAACATTTCCTTACTCGGGTTTAATATTTGCAATCGTGCGTACAATTACAATGTTACTGTGTCCACGTGCTGCAAGGTTACCTTTTTCTATATAACCTATTACCAGTACACAATGAAATAAACGAATAATCAGTTCAAACTAAAACTCGAGCGGGCAGCCTATGACGTGCGATTTACAAAGCTGTCTATACTAACACTAACTATAACGAACTTCATACATTTATAAGATTTTTTTAATATTATATTCCATCAATAGGATTAAATTAGTAACTAATAAACAATGTACAGACATTGGTATTGGTGGCTGTGCTAGCACATGTCATATTATGATGTGCTTACAATCAATTCTCTAATTCGGGAGGGGGCCCAAACGTTTTACGTAATCAAAAGGTGTTGGGACTGACTCTGGACTCATACAAATCGTCCTCGAGAATTCCTTCCAAACTATTCGGGACACATAAAAAACAATATAATCTGTTTACATGATGTGTCACTAGTATTTCCCGTAAGCAACACCAACGAGCGAAAAGATGATTCGCGTAAGTGCATTCATTATCTGAGGGTGTGGTCAACTCGGATGAGAGGCGACTGTAGAAATTGGCGTCATTCGTGTGTGACAAATCAACTAAACGGGTACACGGAATAACGCCCACAAGGAATAAGGCCCACATGGAACAAGGCCCACATGGAATAACGCCCACATGGAACAAGGCCCACATTTTACGAACCCGAAGCTTCCCGAGCGATGCTGCGTTGCCAAATGTTTAATATTGGTTTTGATAGTCGTAACTCATACCTAATTTGCATACCTGATTTGCATAATCAAGGTCAACGGCAATGCAACCTTCGGGATCGTAAAATGTGGGCTTTGTTCCATGTGGGCGTTATTCCATGTGGGCCTTGTTCCATGTGGGCGTTATTCCATGTGGGCCTTGTTCCATGTGGGCCTTGTTCCATGTGGGCGTTATTCCGGTAGCTTGCATGGCCGCCTGGCTCGCGCTCGTAGACAGTTTCCTAAGTCTGCGATAGAGTGCGTTACTCGCGCCAACACGGGCGAATCTGGCGGCCGTTAAGTTACTTACCCGTTTGAAGCCAATGGCGGTACGCGCGAAGAGAATGGATATCTTAACGGCTTACCTACGAATAATAGTAATAATAATAATAATAACAACAATTATTATTATTATGAAGAATGAATATACTTCAAGGAATTCTCCATCCTGCCGGTGGTGTTGGTGGTTGTCCAGCCATACGAAGAGCGAATGCTAAGATGGGTTCAACAAAGTGGCCACGACATCTTAAGTTTGTTTAGATGTTTGTTGAATAATGTATTCATTTCATATAATAGATAGGCGCTAATTGTGCGTTGTTTTAAGGTTTCAAGTGGATTAAGTAAGGTAAGCGCATAGAAATACTCGACATGTATGTCCGTACTACATGATCGCACCAGGTATGACCGAGTTTGTATGTGTTACAACAAAAAATGTATAATGATAACTAGGAAAACGCCACATGAGAACCGCGTTATCAGTTGAGCGAATAATATTTTGGACAGGATTGCGGCGTGAGTTAAAAACTTACAACTTATGTGAAGTGTGTTCGGATATGTTGTAAATATTTTCATGACACATTATTTAAATCCGTCAAGAAGATATTATAAAAAAAAAAAACTTAATATAAAACCATTAATGGTTTTTCGTGAAACAGTCGTCTACTAATTAGGCTGTGCATCATAAACTCTTTTACATATCTGTGTATAACAATATTGAGTTAGATAATGGTTATATGTAGAGAGTATTTTTTTATTTTATAGAGAAACGCATGTTAACCATAATAAAAGAGTTTTAAATGTTGTAAATAAGTAGTTTCTTGCAATGTACACGAAAAACATCAAACATATCACACAATTAATGCCATTCTATGAAAGTTCAATCCAAAGGCACCATTAACAGAGGCAGTGGCGTAACTACCGCCCGGCACACCCGGGCAAAGCCCGGAAACCCCCACTTCGAGGGGGGCCCTCAGGGGCCTCGGAGATTTTCCCTGAGTTATTTATCGAACTCAAAATTTTATATTTCCTCTAATTTCGCAAAATAGCTGTGACACAATATTTAGATGGAAACTGTTCAATATTCATTTATTAGGGCGCGACAGCGGCCTTATAAGTTTGCCCCAGATTTATGTATGTATGTATGTATGTATGTATGTATGTATGTATGTATGTATGTATCCGTTCGCATTTCACGCGCGACAAGAAAGATGTATTTATTTGAAGTAGAAGATATTAACGAATATAAATGAAACTTGTCAATAATAATCTCAGTAGAATGACGTATGTGTTTTGTAAATCTCAGTATTTTGAGTCGGGCGTAAGTACCACTAAGTGCAAGTTTTGTAAGACAACAAAATTTGTTACTTTGCACATCGCTACGGTTTTTTAAAAAATGTCTGCTATCAATTTTGCGTTATCATTATGAAACTCAAACTTGACCTGAAGTAATCCTTTGACTTTAGAATGGCGTAACATTTACATTTCTGACATTTGTATTTGAGACGCTACGTGTTACAGAAAATTCATTCAATTTTAAATTGTGTTTTTGGTTTTACACTTTATGGCCAATCTGAAGTAATGTTTATGCATTGTTACGAAAAATACGCATTCATGTTGTAAATCCAGTCGTATGTGATAGAAAAAAACAAAATAATACATAAAATATTATCCAGGGGTGACTAAACAGGTCAAGTTTTGGCCCGCATTTTGGGCTCGGCAAGATAAATGAATTTATTTCTGGTTGAAGATTGAAACCCATATTACTGATTTTTTGCATGGCATTTGTCACTAAAGGAATGTAATAGTATGTAAATTAACAATGCTATTGGTTGAAGGATAGATGAAAATTTCTAGTTTGAACGATCCTCAGCTCAGCCTCGCGCTATAAAGAACGACAAGTGGAATGCTCGTGTTTACGTGTGCGTGGACAAAATGTGGAATGACTGTTGTAGTACACTTACGCAAATGAGTCTTCCATTGTTAGATGCCCAATTACTATTATGGCAATGCAAAAACCGAGGATTTGTCCGGTGATACAAAAACAATGTCTGGCCCAGACCGTATGTCGCCATGCTTCAAAGCCGGATTATATGTTAGTTACTCAACGATGCTACCCTTGCAAAATGCATATGGCTGTTATTGAAAAAAAAACGTGAAAGTTGTAATACGGAAAACAATAAAACATGATATTAATATTACACAGATATGTATTTATTTGGTGTAGGCCTACACTGTAAAGTGTAGGCCTATATAACATACTAAGATTTTATGAAGTGTGTACAGTGTATCATTTTTTCTTTCTAATATTTGCGGGATGTACCCGATAGCGCAATTAGCAAGAGATTTGTATGTACGGCCGGAGTTAGAGCAGTTGCAACTTTGTGGTATACTTTCGTATGATACGACAGCGATTATCAAATTGGTTGTATTACGTTGAATATATTTATTCGTATGTATCACTGATTAATATTCGCAAGAAACCATGCACATACCTCTCGTAACCAGAACATCAAACGACTTGATGATAGTAGAACCTTCATTAACAATATCGGTCTCTACAGCCAAAGCTCTTGCCATTCGACACGGAACAATAACAAAACATTTATTAAAAACAAAAATTGAAACTGAAGCAATTAACACTTAATGTATGTTTTAAAAAGCTAATAAGAAAGTGATGCCTAAAAATAGAAATAGATAAACGTAAAATGCATAAAAAATATCTTCGGTGAAGCTTGCACTCGGCTTGAATAATTTTCGGGACGTCTCGAAAAACCAGGTTCTTCTTCACCTATCAACTATCATAAGACCTATTACTCCGATATCTGTAAGATTGTAATAGGTCGTATAATAGGAAATAGTCGAGTTTTAGGTATGCTTCTTTATACGGTCCACTTTCTTAGCTTGTCCCATGTGATCCTCAAACCGGACAGTTGGATATAAAATAAACCCTTCCGACTTCCCCCTGTATGTATTTAATTAATTGAAGTTAATTGATATGTTGTGTGACGAAACGTCAGTAAACTGTGGCTTCACTGTAAAAGCACGCTGCCAGCTTATTGGTTAATGGCATCATGTTTAGTGGTAAGTGAATTATGAGGGTCTGTTTCACATCGGGGTCTGTTTCACAGAGGCGGAGAGGGAGGGGGAATCTTACCATGTGTTTATACAAAAAACGGAACATGCACCTAAATTATCTTATAGCTCGCAGTTTTGACTGTGCGGCCGTGATAGAATTCATTTTGCCTATCTGGACACTGTTCGTCACTATGTTCTAATGCCACAACAGTATGTAGAAACATTATCAGATTATAAATTTCAGCCCTTACATGACATGCATAAAGAAATTAATAATTCATATAGTAGAAATAGCATTCATTCTCCTTTTTGCAAGTCCAATTAACAGGTAAAAAATCATAATCCTAATGATGTCGTTATTGTTTTATGGGAGTTGTGTCTCAGGATTCTAATTATTTTATTTTTAGTATTATTGGTTCACCAATAATAATTATTATTTTCATAATAATTTTGGTATGTAGTACGTGTCTTGCCCAAAAGTCAAAGTATCAAAGCATTACGTTTTACTGAATTCAAATTGTTTTATCGCACTTAGAACAATATCTACGAAATCTGTTATATTTATTGTTTCATGTAGTTTATGACCATTGTGCAATATGATATATATTGTATGATTATTTTTTATGCACTCGTTAGGCCTACCGATTTCTATGTTTCCTGGTATATCGTTTACGGATTATTGCCATGTCCTAATTTCCCCCATTTGTGTGGAATTTCTTGTGCTGTGAAAACAGATGCCTTGTGGTCCGCGTAATGGTTTGGTGATGCTATAATCGGTGGGGCTGACTGTAAGGATCAAATTTCATCTGGAAAGTGTCACAGAATTTGTGCCTGGCCGTGGCCGTTATGGTTTCCGATATTTATGTGGCGTGAGGGGGGTTGTTTCTTAAAATCAGTATGAGAACAAAATCCGTCCACATATGCAGTAGTCTTCACAGCGAGTGCATGGGTGCGTGTTGACTTGTCCATGTGATTTGTATAATCGACGATCTATGAGTGTGCTATCAACATTAATGAAGTGATTATTGGATATTGCGTTTAAGGTGTTCACTTCACCCTTGTGTGTGTTATATTTATTTGTCTTTGTTTGTGCACGTTGTATGAACACATGTGTAGGCCGTGTGAATAAATGTTTTAATTAAAAGAATCCACACAAAAACACGTTTTACAAGATTTTTTTTAGATAGTACTTGTGCGACGCTACGTGTTACAGAAAATTCATACAATTTTAGAGTGTGTTTTTGGTTTTACACTTTATGGCCAATCTGAAGTAATGTTTATGCATTGTTACGAAAAATACACATTCATATTGTAAATCCAGTCGTGTGTGATAGAAAAAACTAAATAATACGTACAATTATTATTCAGGGGTGACTAAACGGGGTTTAAAAAAAATTGTTTTTTTTTTTTTTGATCGCGATAGCGGTCGAACGAAAAGTCCGATCAATTTGAAATTTGGACCATCTACAAGCCTCGATGTGGATTTAACGTCATTAGTTTTGTGGACAAATCTGTTGAAAAGTTACAAAGTTACAATTTAATTATTACAAAGTTATTCCCAAACACAATGGCGGCAAAATGTGAGATAGCCATTTTTTAGTAAATTTCTAGCCGGTCACGAATATACAAATTTCAACGCGATCCGATGAGAATTGTAGGTACAAATTACAATTTTGTATTGCTGAATTGTAGTGAAGTAACTATGACAACGAAACATCCAAGCTATAATTTATATGGACAATCGATCTTTTATTGAACAATGGCAGGAAGTGTAATAACTATAACAGTAAAAACTCAAATCTTTCCACATTTTTGTCACTTTCATTGAACAATGACGATGGCTTTGAGAACTTTTCGCCAGAAAGTTCGTGGACATATGGACGCGCTCGTTTATCAACGCGTCAAACAGAGCGTTTTCCTAGTGTGAGTAGTCCATAAGTGCAGTATGTAGTTGAGACAGGGACTTACAAAGCCTGTCTGGAGGACTGGAGTTATAAGTAGTTCGGTAAATGAAATGGTGTACAATTCAATTTTATCCTTACATTTTGTCAATATGCGTAAACATTTATAATGATTATCTTATCACACTTTTTAGTTTTTATTATTGGTTAAATGGCAATTTAAAATCATAGCAGAAGACCGTTTTAATATTTTAAAATATGATTCATTTTTAAGAAATGATGGGTCCTATTTACGTTTGGGGAAAATGAGCTTCTATTGTTATATACGTTCCAATTCCATTATATATATTTTTTTTAAATTGATCGCGCCCTACAGTAAATGGCATAAGTCCATTTACAGATTAAATCATAATCCTAATGTTGTCGATATAGTGTTGTAAGAGTTGTGTATCACGATTTTAATTAATGTAATCGAATCATCGTATCAGCAGATTATTTTTAATCTCGTGGATGTTCTTTTAGAGCTAATATTACATCACCCTGGTATCTCGGAGGGCGAAATGTGTTTCTTTCAACTATTAATTTTTTAAAATATTTATTAACTTCACGTCGTTTTATAAATTATAACAAGTGACACTGTCAGTATTTGATTAGTTTGTAACATATGCCCCGGAAATGACTGGCGAGGGAACAAGGTCGCGCCAGCGACCTTGTTTATTCTTTATTGACAACAGGTCACAAGACCCACAAGTGCAATATAATAAAGTTGTATACAAGGACAAGTACAATTACAAACAAATACAAAGACAAGTACTGGCAATTAAGGAAATAAAATACAGACGTTCACTTCATAATATTCACACAGGCGTACATGTGTATGTCGATAACAGTTAAAAATAAGTTTTAGTGAAGGATAAAAGAGAAAGAATCACAAAGGAACAGTACTTTTAGCGGTGTTTAGATATAGCCGATTTGAATGCGTCCAGTTTCACTGGCATTAGCAAAAGGGTGTGGAGAGGGGGAGGGGGTGTAATGTGCTTATTTATTTATTTTACAGCAATCCTTTTCAGTTGTGAAACTGATTTACAAAAATTACAATGTTCTTTACTGACTGCCTACTTAGCCGGTACGCTCTTAGGTGACGCCGTGGTGGTTTCTTTTGTTACTTCCGTCTCGATTAGCCCTATCGAAAAATATGAGACGTTAAGGCCAATTTATCAATCAATCTTTTGTTACTGCATTTATTCGAACTTTACACGAACGACCACTCACTCAATTCTGATATAAAAATTGGCTCATTCTGTCACTTTTCCCAATATGCGTACTACCCCGATACTTTATGCTGTTGCCTATGGGTGGACAGGGTAGGGATGCCGGGGGTAGATAAGACACAAGGTAGTATAAGAATAGCGAAGAATTGTTTGAAATATTATTACTCAATGCTTAAGGGAGTAATAATACTGAATGAAAGCTGTGAAATAAAATTACTCTACTTGCTACCAAGAAAATTACAAACCATGTCATTGCTACAAGGTACATCTTGATAATGTCAGACCAGTTACTTTCTACATTTAAATGCTGATTGCTAAGGGAGTAATAATATTGAATAAGTGACCTGAAATACTATTACTCTATGTGCTAACGAGGAAATCGTGTACCATGTCTTTTCAAAAGGGTCTATCGGGATGATGTAAGACTAGTTAATTTCTACATTAAACTCCATTGTTAAGGGAGCAATAATATAGAATGAAAAGCCTGAAATACTATTACTCTACCTGCTAACTATAAAGAAATACACCGTGTCATTGCGACTAGTGTCATCGTGATGATGTAGGTGTAGTTACTTCAACGTAATAACGTAGTTGTTTAAGAAGTAATAATATTGAATGAGGGACATGAAATAAGCTATTACTTTACCTGCTAACGAGGAAGATACGATGACATAGCAACTAGGTTCATCGTAATGAAGTAAGTTACTTACTTAAAACATCTAAAAACTCGGAGTAATTATATTAAATGAAGAAGGTAGATACTATTACTCTACCTGCTATCAAGGAAATTATATACGATGCCTAAATAACAAGGTTTGTTTTTTAACTACCTTAAGGGTCAAGGCAAAATGTGTATTTACTATGTATGTGAATGTGTACTATAGGTACTATCAAAGATTAGACAGTTGGTACTATTACTATGTATGTGTATATT
Organism: Isoperla grammatica; assembly: GCA_945910005.1. Classification (NCBI taxonomy): domain Eukaryota; kingdom Metazoa; phylum Arthropoda; class Insecta; order Plecoptera; family Perlodidae; genus Isoperla; species Isoperla grammatica. The sequence goes on along the minus strand of OX246746.1, from coordinate 318,142 downwards.
CTGTATGCATTTTGTGTTGGAAATAAACTTACTTACTTACTTACTTACTAACTAGGTTCATCGCAATGATGTGATTTATTTACTTACAACATTAAAAACACATTGTTAAGGGAGTAATAATATTGAAGGATGTACCTGATATACTATTACTCTACCAGCTAAAGAGGAAATTTCATGATATGTGATTTCTCGTTAGCGGGTAAAGTAATAGTATTTCAGATCACTTATTAATTAAATATACTTACGCCCTTAGCAATGAGTATTAAATGTAGAGAGTAACGCTTACATAATCACGTCAAACATTGTTGTTGATATTTTTATACGGTATATCATTTCCTTGATAGCAGATACAGTAATAGTGTTTCAGGTCCCTCATTCAATCAATATCAATATTATTACTCCCTTAACATCGAGCTTTAAAATGATTTAAGTAACTAAGTTACATCACTACGATGAACCTATAGTTGCTATGTCATCGCATATTACTTCCTCGTTAGCAGATAGAGTAATAGTATTTCAGGTAAATTATTCAATATTATTATACTCCCTTAGCAATGAGTATTTAAATGTAGAATGTAACTAGTCTGACATCATCAAGATGTACCTTGTTGAAATTGTTGGTTTGTAATTTTCTTGTTAGCAGGTAAATTAATTTTATTTCACAGCTTTCATTCAGTATTATTACTCCCTTAAGCATTGAGTAATAATATTTCAAACAATTCTTCGCTATTCTTATACTACCTTGTGTCTTATCTACCCCCGGCATCCCTACCCTGTCCACCCATAGGCAACAGCATAAAGTATCGGGGTAGTACGCATATTGGGAAAAGTGACAGAATGAGCCAATTTTTATATCAGAATTGAGTGAGTGGTCGTTCGTGTAAAGTTCGAATAAGTGCAGTAACAAAAGATTGATTGATAAATTGGCCTTAACGTCTCATATTTTTTGATAGGGCTAATCGAGACGGAAGTAACAAAAGAAACCACCACGGCGTCACCTAAGAGCGTACCGGCTAAGTAGGCAGTCAGTAAAGAACATTGTAATTTTTGTAAATCAGTTTCACAACTGAAAAGGATTGCTGTAAAATAAATAAATAAGCACATTACACCCCCCCCCCTCTCCACACCCTTTTGCTAATGCCAGTGAAACTGGACGCATTCAAATCGGCTATATCTAAACACCGCTAAAAGTACTGTTCCTTTGTGATTCTTTCTCTTTTATCCTTCACTAAAACTTATTTTTAACTGTTATCGACATACACATGTACGCCTGTGTGAATATTATGAAGTGAACGTCTGTATTTTATTTCCTTAATTGCCAGTACTTGTCTTTGTATTTGTTTGTAATTGTACTTGTCCTTGTATACAACTTTATTATATTGCACTTGTGGGTCTTGTGACCTGTTGTCAATAAAGAATAAATAAATGAATATTGAACAGTTTCCATCTAAATATTGTGTCACAACTATTTTGCGAAATTAGAGAAAATATAAAATTTTGAGTTAGATTAATAACTCAGGGAAAATCTCCGAGGCCCCTGAGGGTCCCCCTCGAAGTGGGGGTTTCCGGGCTTTGCCCGGGTGTGCCGGGCGGTAGTTACGCCACTGCCTCTGTTAATGGTGCCTTTGGATTGAACTTTCATAGAATGGCATTAATTGTGTGATATGTTTGATGTTTTTCGTGTACATTGCAAGAAACTACTTATTTACAACATTTAAAACTCTTTTATTATGGTTAACATGCGTTTCTCTATAAAATAAAAAAATACTCTCTACATATAACCATCATCTAACTCAATATTGTATACACAGATATGTAAAAGAGTTTATGATGTACAGCCTAATTAGTAGACGACTGTTTCACGAAAAACCATTAATGGTTTTATATTAAGTTTTTTTTTTTTTTATAATATCTTCTTGACGGATTTAAATAATGTGTCATGAAAATATTTACAACATATCCGAACACACTTCACATAAGTTGTAAGTTTTTAACTCACGCCGCAATCCTGTCCAAAATATTATTCGCTCAACTGATAACGCGGTTCTCATGTGGCGTTTTCCTAGTTATTATTATACATTTTTTGTTGTAACACATACAAACTCGGTCATACCTGGTGCGATCATGTAGTACGGACATACATGTCGAGTATTTCTATGCGCTTACCTTACTTAATCCACTTGAAACCTTAAAACAACGCACAATTAGCGCCTATCTATTATATGAAATGAATACATTATTCAACAAACATCTAAACAAACTTAAGATGTCGTGGCCACTTTGTTGAACCCTTAGCATTCGCTCTTCGTATGGCTGGACAACCACCAACACCACCGGCAGGATGGAGAATTCCTTGAAGTATATTCATTCTTCATAATAATAATAATTGTTGTTATTATTATTATTACTATTATTCGTAGGTAAGCCGTTAAGATAGCCATTCTCTTCGCGCGTACCGCCATTGGCTTCAAACGGGTAAGTAACTTAACGGCCGCCAGATTCGCCCGTGTTGGCGCGAGTAACGCACTCTATCGCAGACTTAGGAAACTGTCTACGAGCGCGAGCCAGGCGGCCATGCAAGCTACCGGAATAACGCCCACATGGAACAAGGCCCACATGGAACAAGGCCCACATGGAATAACGCCCACATGGAACAAGGCCCACATGGAATAACGCCCACATGGAACAAGGCCCACATTTTACGATCCCGAAGGTTGCATTGCCGTTGACCTTGATTATGCAAATCAGGTATGCAAATTAGGTGTGAGTAACGACTATCAAAACCAATATTAAACATTTGGCAACGCAGCATCGCTCGGGAAGCTTCGGGTTCGTAAAATGTGGGCCTTGTTCCATGTGGGCGTTATTCCATGTGGGCCTTGTTCCATGTGGGCCTTATTCCTTGTGGGCGTTATTCCGTGTACCCCATGCAGGGATCCGAGTACCGGTAGGCCCTCTTTTATTTCTCTATGGGTAGGCCTATGTTTCATGATTGGAGTGCCTCACACACACACATTTTCTATGTAGGATCTAGGCGTAGGCCTAGGCCTAGCTAGGCTATGCAAGGATCCGAGTAGGTAGGCCTATGTTTCATGATTGGAGTGCCTCACACACACATTTTCTATGTAGGATCTAGGCGTAGGCCTAGGCCTAGCTAGGCTATGCAAGGATCCGAGTAGGCCTATGTTTCATGATTGGAGCCTGAAATATTTAATACATTTCGTGTCAGATAACGCATTTAATGGATTAATAACGGTGCGGAAACGTTCTTGTATGTTGTTTTCTGCTATTTCGGCCTCTTCAAGATCGGCAACCGCATTTATTATTGCAACATCCTCCATCTTGTTCCATCTCAAGTCGCAAATAACTGACAACTCGCAACGTTATAGCTCGTGGTTTGAAACGTAAAAAAACTTGCGAGTCAAATCACCGCCCGCTTTCCCAATTTGTCTCAAGACTACCGTTTTGCTGTTTTTTTTGCGACTTGCGGGAATTTGCGACTTGAAACGGGTGGTGAGTTGAAACGTGAGTTTCAAGACTTGGCCTCCTGAGCCCGGCGTTTGGCAGAATCAAAGCGCGCAGAGCGCCGCCTCTTCTATTGTGTCACATTGTAAACATGTCACAGTTTGACAGCCGAAGTGCATCTCCGCGTAGAGTACAGTCACTGTGTCACAGTCACTGTGGAGTTTGACCTGTATTTTCACTATTTTGTATAATGATTATATTGATGGAGCGAGAGGGTAATCGAGACGTTAGTGCTGGTGATGTTATGCACAGCGAGAAGAGTATGCCAAGTAGTCCTACACCCAGTTTTCTGTTGACGTTCGGGAAGTTTTTGGATCAGGCATGTGCGACATTAGACGAATGTTACGGCTGAGCTCTACACATAGCACCCTCGGAATTTTATTCCCATGACTAAATTTTAGAATATGAAAAAACCTGAACAGGTACTCATCTTATAATAGATATGGGAAAAGCGGTTTACTTTTAAACCCTAAAGTTAACTTTTAAATATATTTTGAAACGACGTTTAAACGCGGACAAGGAGATCCCCCCCCCCCCCCCCCCCCAAATAAATAAAAAAAATGTAATTTATTTAATTTGTCTTTGTTAATTGCTATAGTGTGCTCTCTACCTCAACATGTGCACCGTATCCGAAAGGGCGTGTATATACGTGTACATAATATTGAAGAAATAAACGTTTATAGTTCCTCCGTCTGCATTTTACGAAAGTGACAACTGACAAGAATTTGATAATTTCGACGTAGACTTAAACAAATAATTCGAGACGCGAAAGACAAAAGTACATTCGTCGGATTATGTCTTCAAAAACACAATTTTACGGGAGCATTTTCACGTAAAAATGTCGTCAGCAGACGATAACGACGTGTTGGCTCTCCCACTTGATGCTTCTACTTCATTCACTTAATTCATATTTTATAAAGGTAAGCCCCGTGCATTATGATTTTAGTTTATAGCAATGTATTTCTTTGCAAGGTACAACTATCCTACGTAATATCGTCATGCAAGTAACGATACTATACTGTTGGTTCACTAGCAGCGGACCAGTATGTATTGCCCATTGGATATGATTGTACTTCGGTGTTCTGGGGAGGTCCATCCTACCTGCCAAATTAGAAGGGTTCACAATAGAGCAGGCGACATCCTAGTTTCTTTGAACCCACAAAACGCCGGGCTCAGGTTAAAAAGACAAGAACTAGGCGGAGATCAAGTAGACCGTGTCTTGCTGCCTAATGGTGGGTTTACACACCGGAATAAGGTTTAAGGTTTAACATTTAAGGAAAGTATTTTCCAAACTGATTTACTAGGATCGCTACCATTGGCCGGATTTATAAAAGCTCGTCTCTCATTGGCTGGGCTAAGAATTTTTGGGATAAGGGCTAACAAGTTGGAATAGTTTCAACTTTCGTCCTAGCCCTTAAATCTTAGGAAGTTATGTGAACGCCATGATGCTACTAGCTTGATTCAACTTTGTTAAACCTTAGACCTTAAACCTTATTACGGTGTGTAAACCGAGCTTAAACTTAGACAACATGTGGAAGTAGTTCACAAGTCCCCGACAGACAGCAGCAAGCGTTTTTTTACGACGATATCTAGCGCGAATTTTGAATACCGACCGTGTCGGACGGGATCCGACATATGACTGGAAACGGAAAATGCTAATGTCGGACGAGATCCGACTCATGACCGATTTGAACCCGGGACCTTCTGCATTGAAAGCAGTGATCGAACCCAGTTTGTGACCATAGCCGAACCTGTGGGTCGGAAGCCTTAGTTATACATGTGGAGTGCCTCAAGGCTCAGTCCTGGGTCCTCTTCTCTCTCTCATAGATATTAACAGGGAAGGATACCTCTACGTCAAAAACCGCACAAAATTTTCATTTTAAAATTATATCACAAGAATGGGCTTCGAAATCGAAAATCTGAATCAACAGCGCACTGTGGTTTAGTAAACCCTACACATTGAATGCGCTAAGTCGTGACTTAAATTGTAATCAGTATGTTTTTTTATAAATAATCAATTTTATTACTAATTATCGAATTATAATCAAAATACTACGATTATGGTTATAATATTTTATTGAATCTGTAAAGTTTACCAAAGCAAAGTTCGCTGCTGATTTAGATTTTCGATTTCTTGTTGCAATCTTGAGATATAATTTAAAAATAAACATTTTCTGCGGTTTGTGACGTAGAGACTACCCTTTGCCCTTAATGACTTATATCAAGCAGCGTGATAAACTACACAGCTTTACTGATGATACCAATTTGTTTTACAATAATAGCATCATAGAGATACTTATATACTAATCCCAACGAAAGTATTCGCATACCGATCTCAGGTCATTGTATACTGCCCTTTTCAAACGGGCCAATTGAAAGAAAATCAACAGTTAAAGTTGCTCCAGAGCAACTTTGGGGCTGGGGACGTCACAGATGGGCGTGTCGGAGCCAATCAGCGGGCGGCTTTCACCAATAATACTCACATTTGGTTGGCCAAGCCTCACTCATCTGTGACGTTCCCAGCCCCAAAGTTGCTGTGGAGCGACTTTACCTGGCGTTCTTTCACACATTCGTAAAAGCATGGTTCGGTTAGTCGAGTGCACAGGTGGTTTGGCCACACCCACCGTCACAGGTAGCCAACGGAAGCTGTTTAGATTAGATGATAGGAATTAGCGACGTAGAAAAATAAGTTGTCATCTTGTACTTGGCTGTGTCGTAGGCATCAGAATACTTTCGTTGGGGCAACTATAGTCGATATGCAACATGACACAGAAATAATCCTTCATTGGCTTAATGCAAACAAGCTCAGTCTTAATATCGACAAAACAACCTGTATGATCTTCAATTTTCCTGATGACAAAAAAAATATATAAATATAAAACTGTTAATTGACAACATTCCTATTCAAATGGTATCGCATGTCAAATACTTAGGGCTCGTAGTAGACACAAATCTAAAATAATCTAAATTGGCATCAACATATAGACTTTGTAAAAAAAAAAATCCCATCAATTACAGGGGCCATTAGAAGAATAGCGCTGTTAGGATACCACAGCAACGCGCACCTCATTTTATTACTCATTCATACATAGTCACATACAATACTTGTACCTAATATGGGTACAAGCTAACTACACGAAAATCTAAGAACTAGAGACAGTGCAGAATAGAGCTGTTAGAAATACATTCGGTCTAGAATAAACTATATACGCGCTACCTAGAAACGCGCCGCAGGCAAAATTTAGAAATTCGGGTTTCTGGACTGCTTTTGGTGCGTTTTAAAAATACTGCTGGCTGACAGGCAATACACAGATATGGTCAGTTTTTGAATACATAACAAAAACAACTATAAAATCATTAGAAATCATTATCAAAATTATCTCCAAAATGCGAGCTTTGCTATAAATTTCTGATCAAATGGTACACAGTTTCGGGTAGAAATTCTATTTGAGAGGAAATGCCCGAAAAATCCTTCAAACATGCACAAGTCAAGTATATCACGTAGGCGTATATATAATGTAATTATTGGCTAGCATTTCACTTGGTTTTCCGCGACCCGGCATCGAACCCAAGGTGATCCGTGGTTGGGGAAACGCTGGTCTAGCCATGCAGTAACTTGTCTTGCAAACTACTTGACGCAGGTTACTTGCCTTGCCTGCCGACTGGCTCTCGTGTGGACAGGCCACCAGTACTACTTGCCTGCCGACTGACCTCGTGAAAACGCGGCTTATGGCCGGTTCTCACGGTGCGAGTTACTGGCATGCCAGTAAGCCAGTTGCTGGCCCTCTAACTGAGGGGCAAGCTACTGGGCTCAGACTCAACTGGCCCCAGCTGTTTACACGGTGCGAGTTACTGGCATGCCAGTAAGCCAGCGGCTGGCCTTCTGCTCGGACTTGAACTGACCCTATCAGTTGCAAGAATGTCTGAAGATCGTATTATAGAGTGCTAGCATGGAAAGTAATAAGATCATTTTCGTTGATACTGTACGAGGAATTATTATTTTTACATCCAGGTCCAAAAACATTCCACCAATTTTCTTGTTCTCTGTACAAATGCACAAAGTTTGCCGTCTGTTCGTCACTCCACCTTCCCGACATATTCCAAAACAAAAATTATGATAATAATAATAATATATCAGCACGAAAAACATACACAAAATAACGTGCTCTACCGTCTACTGACGCTCAGTTACTGACCTGTGCGTTCACATGGCGTCAGCGGCTGGCCGATCCAAACATCCCCGTGGTGGGGGAAGGCCAGTGGCCAGTCGAAACAAAAATCTTTGAAGTAGCTCGCCAGGCGAGCTACTGACCAACTCGCACAGTCAGTAACTCGGCCGACCTGTTTACACGAAGCAAGTAGCTGGCCCCCAGCTACTGGCTCTATCAACTCGCACGCCAACTCGCACCGTGAGAACCGGCCATTAGCTATTGCCGCTTTTATTGCTTCCTTATCGAAACTATTTTCTCTCTTGTTAATCTTGCGCTTGCTCATTTTATTGATCAAGCCCAAACCAGCTCCAAACCTTTTCCATACAACCAAATATCGAAATCTATAACCTCAAAGAAAAAAAATAATGGCGGGTTTCTTACCTTATCAACAGTTTGAACACAATTTATTAAATTATAAATAATCAGCAAATTACATACATTGTGCATAAAATCCCCTGAGTTGATAACTGTCAACATAAATTAAAACAATACAAAAACATAATGATTAGACAGTGGACAACACTGGATATATATACAAAGAGGAAAAAAAGTTGAAAACACTCTCGTCGGACCTTACTAACAGACGAAGTTCCGCCTTCATGGAGGAATGTTTGGGTGGGACAGTGCGGGGAAAAGGACAGGTTCTCCAATTGTCACCTGTTACTACTGGCAGAGTCATCTGAGCCTATTCTACCCCGGGCCCAGACGGAAGGTAGGTTTCATGCCCCTCAGCATTCACCTCATGATTGCCGGTAGCGGTATTGAACCACCGGACCTGTGCTATTATTGAGATATCTTTATCGGGGGATCATCTCATTCTACACTCTAAATCAAGTATAATGAATCATATCAATAGGCTCGTACAATGCATTATAAAAATTAAATTCCTTTTCAGTTATTTGATAGAAAGTGATAAATTTGAAATATGCATTTCCATCGAGTATTCGTTGGTCTGCAGTGGTTAAGTGAGTTTACCCGTGGGAAGTGGTTTAGCAGAGAAACGCGCAACGCGCTCCGTGTGAACTTACAACATTCGGCCAGACTACTTTCATATTCATTATAATAGACATACCAGCTTTGTGTTTTGCTAACGGAGCTCACATTTGCGTTATTTTAATCTTAAAATAGAATACCTACTCGCTTTCAGGCAAACAATTGTTTTACCTAACCTTGATTCTTAGTTACCATAAGACCTGGGAACAGTTTGTTTGCCTTCTCAGTTATGTATGTTGAAGAGAAAAGTTTATTAAAGAATGAAAGTAGAAATATTGCAGTAGTCCCTCCCCCTTCCCACCCGTCGTGCAGCAGATTGGTATCATTGTTTGAAACTGGGAAACGCACAAAATATATTTTTTAAGGTTTCGATCTGGACATGTTGTTAACTTTCTCGCATTTTATTGTTTTATTGTTGGGAGTCTTTTTAAAAACTAATTCTCCTAATTTACGGTTTCACATGTACTCCATTGCCAAACATTGATTTATCCATAACACATATTGTTATTATGAAAGTCGTTTTCAATTCAGTACATCTAAAATAGTAAATTGAGGAATATTTGATCTTCATACAGCATGCGCTTATGTATTTATAGATTAATGAAAAACCCACGCATTTCCAACAATCGAAGAAAGACAAATTTAATTACCCTACCTCTTGCCTAAAATCGATCATTAAGTGTTATAATTAACCTAATCTTTCCTCAACTTACATCGTTTGACGTTTTAATACTCCAAATAAAATAATTACGATGCAATTGGCAAATTTGTTGCACTGTATATGAAATCATCTGCATAGGTTGGTTAGTGTGGTTAGGGCAGGTCCTCCTAGCCTTATGGAACTAAGCAAAGGCGCGTAGGAACTCTTTATCAAGTGGTTCGCGCTCACAATTCGCGGGATCTGGGGCGAAGCCCCCAGCCGCCGGAGGTCTTTTCACCGAGGGCGAATTTTTGTTGTTGCTATACTAGGAAAACGCTCTGTTTGGCTGGCTATCTCACATTTTGCCGCCATTTTGTTTCAGAAAAATATTTTGCAGTAACTATGGTGTAACTTTGTAACTTTTCGAACGATTTTGCCTCAAAACTGTACACCTTCAATCCACATCGAGGCTTATGGATGGTCCAAATTTCAAGTTGATCGGACTTTCCGTTCGACCGCAATCGACAGACATAAAAAAAAACAAAAAAAAAAAAAAACAGAACGAAGTGCCATAAGAGTCTAGTGGAGACGCTCGCTTAGCTCGCTTAATTAGTTATTTCTCAATTTTTCAGCTGAAAAAGAGATGTCTTACGGGCCTTAACCCGTCCCTTCCCTAACTCCACTGACCTCACCACGCATACCTTCAGGCACCCATTCGCTTTTGTTTTGTAATGCTACAAAGTGCAAACAAAAGGCAGCTGCAGAGGAAATGTGTCTCGTGGCTTTCTCCGGGGCGTGGGGCCCTCTGTGATTCTACAATTATTCACTGGTGAAACATGAAATTTAGTTGGTGAATGTTTACCCGGGAAATATATAGCGCGGGAGATACAAAATTTGAAAAAAACGTTTTCTGTTGTGTATAGAGGGATGTGTGACGTGACTGGGTGCCTAAAACGCTAAAGTGGGTGGGTCGCAGACATAATTGGGGCGGGGGGGGGGGGGGGGGGATCTCCCACCCCCATACCCCCTCCTTCCTACGCGCGTGGAACCAAGGGCGTGGGTTCAAATCCCGTATTAAGAATTAACTCACTTGTCCAACATATACCGACTACTAATACTTTCATGTGTGTAATGCAGTTGAATCATAAACCTAATCATCGCAACTAATAGTAGCAAAGCTTAGCGCTTGCACACGAGGTGGTCGCGGGTTTGATCCGGATCCCACTGCTGGCAATCTTCACTCTTTTACAGATATACCTCAGGCTCAGCCATAAAGAGAATGCTGGGATTGAGATATTCTTCCCCCATCTATATGCAACTACCCTGGTTTGCCCCGTTGCTTTACGTCTCTATTATTGCAATCATGCTATTGAAGACGATGAGGGGTGATAGATGAAGATGAAGGACAGTTATAAAAAAAAACACATGTTATGCGTTGCGGGACTCAACCAACCTCCTTATAATATACTGTACGGTTGTACTTGTACGCTTAGGACCTGTGAGCCAACGCGGTGGCTTAATCTCCAGCTGCCCATCAACATAATATTTCCAACGATTAGTTTTATTACTTATTATTAATTTATTCCATTCAGATGACACATTCTTTGGGGGGGGGGGGGGATAGTTTATACCAGAGGGCAACCTGCATGTCGTTCGACCAAGTTCAGGGCCAAGGTCACTTCGGAGTCTAACGTTTCATTTGTTTTCGTTTTCATTCGTCGCACCGCGTGCGATCAGCTGCACTTTTCCTGGCCTGGGAAGCAGCGAGTACATTTGAAAGCAAGTCTCGCGTTTCCACTTTCTATTGCGGGGGGAACAACTAGAACAAATTGAAGGTGAGGGGAAGAGATGCTCTATGGTTTAGGGTTAAAGTAGTAGCCTTGAATCAGTGTTGCGAGAGACAGGCGACTGACAGTTGATGTTCGCGATGTGTTGGCAGTGATTCACGTAACCATGCCGTGCCAGAGGAACTGTGCGTGTTTTCGGTGTCGGTTCTCACCGAACAGTGCAGTGTACAGCAAGTTTGACAGCAATTTCATTCTTATGAAGGCCAAACCTTCGTACGAAGGCTCACTCTGCAAGGAAGGCCCTCCTTCCTACTGGAAGCTGGAGCAACCACCGCAGTACTACGAGATTTTCAATTCTAAGACACAGATGGATAAAAACACAGTTCTCAAATTTCCAAGCATGAGCATTACGTTTGGAAAAAAGGCTAAGGACAGATCCAGTGCGTCGGTTAAAAGCTCTGGTAAGTCCGCTTCCAGTAAGGGGTTCAAACAAAAACTTACGAAAATGGAGAAGAACGACTTGAAGCAAAATGCTAAGGAATTGTTCGAGACTGGTGCTAAACCAAAACCAGGTAAAGTCGAAAACAATAAAATGCTGAAGTGTACAAATATTCCGAGCAGCATAAGTCACCTACCCAACAAACTGGAGAAGAACAACAGTAACCTGCGGAGCAAGGGAGGCAACTTGAGGGCGGATCAGGAGTGGTCGAACGTCAACAAGAGTGTGGAGATGTGGTTGGCGAACGCTGTGATTCGATCAACCGCCGACGACCACGTCTACGAAACACTCAAGCTCTCGAGCTCAGGGTAGGCAATACAGTGCAGCTTGTTTCCATATATATTGTCCAGCTTCAGGGACCCAATTCTTGAAACAAAACGTCGAAACATTATTGACGTTATCGGAGGTCACGTGGTCTCAAACCGAATTATTCATGAAAAGCTAGTGTGGAAACCAAAACGCCTGTTTTTAGATGTTACACAGCGTCCTTTTTTTTTGCCAACGGAAATAAATCCTGTGGTTTGATACTTTTTAACGTTTTCAATCACGGCCCTCTGGATAGTATTAGTGATACTCGATTTTGATTGGTCCATTATTGACGGAAACGACAGCCAAATAAGTTTATATCATGACGCCTGTACAAATATTCAGACTGACACTTTATTTCAAAGCACAAAACGACAAACGTCGACGGTATAAAAACTGTTTCAAGATTTGGGTCCCAGGTGACTCACTTGTATTAGGGCAGTTGGGAGGAAATACCCAAGGTCTATTTTATAAGACCCAATCCGGCAATCCCTCGATTCTTCTTTAGACTGAGGGATAACTTGGGGAAACCTTCAGTTAGGATTGCTTGCATCGAATCGGCGACCTCCAGAATTTGACTCTTGTGTCTTTTAGCTAAAGACTGGTGGATGCCACGTGCTCATCTTTTCGCGCTTACCCTCGTTGCACAGGCATAGCGCGCGCAATCATTTCATAAGAGAGTGAGTGAATCAAAATTGATTCTTGATTCGGAAACTTTTAGTACTAGCCAAACAAACTTCGAAAGGAATGCAAAACTTCCCATGATCTGGATATTGATAATACCTTTGTTTGTGCGTGTTACAATGAACATGGTATACAACAAGTAGGGTGACCAGACGTCCCGAAAAATGCGGGACAGTCCCGAATTTGGCACAAGTGTCCCGCGTCCCGAAATGTTTAATTTCGGGACACCTTTTGTCCCGAAATTGGTAAATTTACGATTTTCTTGAATATGTGGTTCAAAATTACAAATTTCATCTAAGATAAAACAAATAGGAAGAATTAGGACATGCATTATATGCATGTCCTTTCATGGTAGCACGTATAATCTAGTAATGTATGAGAAAGGGCCAATCAATGGAGGAACAGTATTATATAATACAGTGGCGTATCCAGGAATTGACAATGGGGGGGGCGAACATCCCAAGCAGGCAGGGGTCTGGGGCGAAAGCCCCAGCCGCCGGAGGCCAATTCGCCAATTTTTTTTCTTCATTTATGACGTTTTAAACGCCTGGAACCACGTTTCAGAATAAGAAAATGTCATAAGAATGACTACAAAGAAAATTAAAAACCCAGTCACAGAACAACAAAATTACTGCAAAAATAAATATCGTAACTGGTAGTGTTGTATTTTGTGGTAATATCTGTACATTTTACACGTTTCTGACGAATTTTTTAGCACTGATTCTGTTTGTAGCCAGCCATGTGCAGTGATGTAAAATATAATTTGACAATATACGCCCTACGATATGGAAATCATGTAAATATGGTAGTTTCCCCCCGTCTGGGCCCGGGGTGTATTTGGCCTAGCGTATAAGAAGATTCAATATATTTAGGATTCAATGTAGTTTCTTATACGCAGTGTCAATCGTAAGAGGAGAGAGAAGAGTAACTCCTTGACCCCTAGCACGCATTAGCATTTTAAAATATATTCCTCCAACCTGTCCCATTCCTCAAACTTCCTTCCCGATTGTCCCCGGAAGACAATAGGTCCTAGGCAGCTCTTCCTGACAACCAAGAGCCCAAAGTCGTATGATTTAACGGTTGAGTAGCCTATGTTATTATAGACAATAATCAAAATAGTAGTTTCCTCTTCCCTCCTCCTTTCCTTCCTTCTCCCCGCATATAATTTTTGTATTTTGGGGCATGGGGGGGGTTTGAACCCCATAACCCCCCCTTGGATACGCCACTGATATAATAGGCTCCCTGACAATATAAATAATACTGTTTTAGTGGAAGATTTTAAGGGCCAATTATAGGAGTTCTTTATAAATCAAGAATAATTGTAGGCTTCACGGTTTATGAATACCTAGAGATGGACGTATATGACATATCTGTCTACTTAAACTAAAATTATAATGAAACCTATTATAATTTTAGTTTTTATCACTTTGAAATGTATTGACATGCATTATACAATCCAAAATTGTAATATGATGCAAAACGTTATAAATAAATAAATAAATAAATAAAATAAAGAAGAAAACAAAGAAGGTCAGTGGTAAATTTGTAATTCAGAGCGCCGCCACAAATGGCAGTCTGTTGCGTAGAAAGTCTTCTTCTTCCCTAGCAGAGCGCTAGCGTGCAATGCACCGGCAAGGCACGGCTACACCGCTATTAACATGGAATAAAAATATAAAAATTTAATATCGAGTAAGAAAATTAAAATAATTTTAAAAAAACTGTCACCGTTCCACTTTCAGCAAACAATTACGGTTAGAGAAAAAAAGTGTCCCGAAATTCAGTCTTGACCATCTGGTCGCTCTAAAACATATTGAGACGATAAGATGGGCCATCTTATCGTCTCAATGAACCGTAATGACTGTATTGTGTTCCAAGAGTAGGGTCAATAGCTACCAAATAGGCCTTTCATGTCTATAATCTTTGGTATAGCATGAGTCTCGGGTAGCTCTGCCAGTCGCACGAGCCAAATCATACGACTTTGTTGTTTAGGTCATATTAAAACAATAAAAATCGTTCACTGGCATAGTTTGTTTAAATCAAAAGCGCAGACTGTGTTGTGTATATCCATGGTATAAAGTAACTCACACCACAATTGTTGTTGTGTACGGCGAGCGCATTTCTACCGGTGAATTAAACCAATCGCAAATAAAATACCGTTAAAGATAATGCACTGAAACTACTTCATTCCATAGAGAGAAGTATCTTCATAAAAATTGTTTATTGCAAGCCCGCATTTCTTGTTACTGACGGTTTTTACAAAAGCGGATTTAAGTGGTAATATTGACAGTCCCAGCCCCTGAAAAATTTAGACAAAAATAATGTCGGTACTTTCACAGATAATTGTTTCAATACCAAAGCATTACTTGTGTAGGGCCTATAGCACGTATATTTTAGAAAGCTGAAAACGGCGATAGATTCCCCTTAAAGTGAGAAGATGGTGGTCAGCGAGCTACTTTGCCTTAGTAACTCGGGTTGGTGTGAACATTGTTTCGTGGACATAGAACATGTGAGCAAGGTCGAGAAGTCTTGAGCGTGAAGCGGATTGGGTAACAAGATCAATACTGTGATCACTATATAATACAACTTTGGCTTTAGGGATTTTTTTTAGTAATTAGAATGAGAACCTCATCGAGCTTGGTAAGAAAGAGATTTATGTCGCCTTGGGGAGACCTGTAGATAGATGATATAAATGAAGGACCCAGGAGACAGCTACACATTCAGTGTCGAAAAATTAGCGGGAGAGAGTTTTAGTCTGACTGAGATTATAGTGTGAATGTGATACCATGACATCATTTTTGAGTTCACATGATTTTAGTGTGATTGAGATGCGTGCCACACACTTGATCAAGTTCCCAAAGAGAGCCGAGTACGAGCTGCGTTGGAGTTGAGTTGAGATGTCCTGAGTTATAGCCTCCAACAGGGTGACATGTTTTTTTAGGAATTCGGTACACGTAGCACTTGCTTGGAATAAGCCAGTCGACAAGCGCTGTGAGAATCGTCAGCTTAATGAGAAAAGTGCAAAATGTTAACATCACTAAAGGTACCAGTGTCGAGCTTGAAAGTTGTGTAGAAATCATTGATAATAGTAATTAAATTTTTTAAGAAAGGAGTTTTCAGATGGTCATAAAATTGATTGTTTCAGACCGGGTGGTGGCAGCCGGGAGATGTTGCCTTCCGCTTTGAGTCCCGGATACCATCAAGTTTCGGGCCCGATCGCCATCACCAGTGAGCTGTGTCATCAGCGACCCCAACATGGGCCTCCCATACAATCCCCAACCGCAGGCAAAGCACTGTTCACTAGCAACAAAAGTCCTGCCATAATAAGAGGATGCCCGACTCCCACAAAAGTTCACCCCTCGACGCCCCTCAGTGTCGGGCAGACTACTCCGACACTGAAGACTTCCAACACCGTGGTAAACGAAGATGTCGTCATTGAACAGTTAGTGCCGGAACGGGATACGAATAATACTCAAGTTTTACTGAGCATGGAAATATGCAATACAAATGTGGATGTCAATAACAAAATTCAGTTGAATGAAGAAAACAAAAATGCAAAAGTGCAACACCCAGCTGTTTCTCAAGCAATTCAGAGTAAGGTAGCATCCGTTCGTCAACAGGGAACTACGAGAAGCATCGGAACAAACGGGAGTAATGGCCGCAACTATCAACACCATCACTTGAGTGTTGAAGAGCTTCGACTGATGCAGGTGAGTGAATTTCATTCTGCTGTTTCTACTTACTTTGAAGGGAATCTGGGGCTGTTTGGCTTGTAAGTATTTGTCTCATTCTATGCATTCAGAGGTAAACCTAGGCTACATTAGTTGAGGTTTGCTTCATACATGTCTTAGCACATTTTCACTTAATATATTTCAATATACCTACTAATTCTGCAATTGTAGTGGGCATACGGGAGTTGTAACAAGCCTTTTAGCTTTCTTTGTCTTGCAAAATCACACCTTCTGTAGAGATCTTGCGGGTCATTTCAAAGTAGGCCTTCTACACTTCACTTGAATACTGGTATGTATTTCTAATATCAATCTATTGCCAGTTTCTTCACTAGTACAAACTGCTCTATTACTGGTTACTTAGCATTACATTGCCAATCTTTAAATTTACAAAGTATTGGCATTAACAATAAAAATAGAAACATCATGCTAGTAAATTCATCTATTCACAATCATCACACTAAAAAAAAAAAAAAAAAAAAATAGAGGCATTGTACGGAAAGATAACTGTCATATACCTCTAAAGTGTATAAAGGGTGCACATATGATGGTCTTAAGCTTTTCAAAAGTCTCCGCACAGGAAATAAAGGATATTCAAGAACCAGCCAAGCTACTGAATGCTATAAAATCATATGTATTAGATGGTTTATTCTATTCAAATGCAGTTTGTTAGCATGTTATTTTTTTGTGCCGAGACTGGTAACGCGCTACATTTGAAAATGCGGTAAAGTAGCGAGCTGCAAGCTACTATGTACGAGTATTTGTAGCAAAAAATAGTCGCTACTCTATTTTTGCAATAAACAAATATACGTTTGTTTCGCCCGCCACAATTGCCTCTGTCACGGGTTCGGAACTTAGAACAGAGATAAGGTTCGGAATGACGACTGTCATTGCCCTTCTTGCTATATAGTCCCAAGGCCGCATCCCCAGCTCTGAGTTTGCTGTTTCACCCCGTGAGCTGTGATTTGAGTATGACTCACTTCCGGACCGTACTGTCGTTTCAATTTCGAGAAGCTCATAGTGCACAGTCCGGTTTTCAGGTCGGACAGTGTCGGACTCATAGACATATATTTGTGGCTTCTAAGTTTTTGATACATTATTTTCATAAACATAAAAATAATTATAGTTATACTAATCCCAACGAAAGTATTCCCATACCAATCTCAGGTCATTGTTTACTGCCCTTTTCAACCATGCAAATTGAAACTTGAAAGAAAATCAACAGTTACCTGGCTTTCTTTCACACATTCAAAATGCATGGTTCGGCTTAGTCGAGTGCACAAGCGGTTTAGCCACACCCACCGTCACAGGTAGCCAACGGAAGGTTTTAATTATCCCCAATGGACCTGTTTAGATTGGATGGTAGGAATTAGCGAAATAGAAAAATGACTTGTCACCTTGGACTTGGCTGTGTCGTAAGCATCAGAATACTTTCGTTGGGATAACTTAATTGGTAAGAATATAACCTAATCTGTTAACAACTGTTCGTTAGTAACATTTAAAGAATCTATAGCCAATAGGCCTAGATTATCAAAGAAATAAGTTTAATTCCTTTTCCGACCTACTGCACCTGTAGAGAATTATTGTGTTATAAAGTTATTTAAATGCGTTCCCGAAACACTTTAAATAGTACGTACTCCTGGTCAGTGGCATACCTAAGGGGGGGTTTAGGGGGTTTAATTACCCCCCCCCCCCCGAAACTACATCGAGAATTATTTGACCTTACACTAGATTTACTTAATACTATATTGTAAGATCCTTTTAACCACTTCAGTGTATAACAATCGCAACACATAATATTTTCATTATATTTATCATACCACTTCACATAGAAAAGATTTATAATTTCTTTCAATAATTCAATTAGGCCTATATTTATGTGTTCATCTACAAGTAATATACCTTTCGCTTGAACCAGTCAAAGTGAGGGTACCTATAAATAAAAATGCATTAATCTAATATTATAATATCACTGTATGTGAATTAAAATTTAAAAGTATGTGACTTGTGACCACAATGTTTCACTTTATGTTGAGATTATATTGAACAACCATAAAACATTAAACACATAATTTCTATGCAATTCTTATTTAGAACTATAATAATTACCTACTGTAACACTGTAACTTCAATATAATACAAACAAACGAGTAGTGGTTCGAGTAGTATTCTTTGAGTTTAAAAGGCACGAAATAATTATAGAAGTGAAAAAAATGTTTCCTTCGGCGAAATGGCCTCCGGCGGCTGGGGCTTCGCCCCACACCCCTTTCAGTCCCCACATTTCACTTTTCCCTTATTAACCTCTCCCGAAATAATTCCTAGTTACGACACTGCTCATGGTCCTTTATAAAAAACTAAAGTAGCTGTAAAGTAGCATCACTACTTTTTTTGAGTAGCTAGCTGTACAAGTAGCGAGCTACTTACAAATCTTCCAAATTACAGTAGCTGAAAAGTAGCTAAGTTACTTATAAAGATCAAGCAGCTGTAGCTGTAACAGTGCTACTTTTAAAAAGTAGCTTTAGAAACACTGAATGGATGCTTTCCTAAAGCAACAACCCCCCGGGGCTATTAGCCCCTATTAGGGAGGATACTCTAAGTTAAAGCCTAGACCCATATTCAAATATAAGATATATTTTCTTCTATAGACATTACCATGATTACATTATCATTATCATTATTATATATAACATTATTTTTAATATTTATAGTATTGGCAAATGTATTTTATTTTGAGTAGTTTTGAAAATACAAATGTATTTTGTATCGAAAATAACCCAACTTACTTACCATGCTAAAATTCTAACCAGAATTGTTAAAGTGTTTTTAGTGGAACGCTGTAGTAACGTGTAGCGCACCCAAAAAGTCTGCGGTTTCTGGAGTCGCATGACAGTGTACAGGTGTGGATGGGCTGGCATCATTGGGCTTAGGACAAAGATTGTGTATTAGTTAGCCTAGCAGTCGACTAAGATAAGCTTTGGTTTGCAGAGACGACAAGAATCGAACGGCAGTTCTTCGGACGATGGCACTCGTAGCTCGGGTCACGCCAGCATGTCTGACGGGCATCTCAGTTCTTCTCCATCTGCTGAGCGACACCAGCATTACCGTTCTCACCTGAACTCTGTACCAGAAGATGAGAGGTAAGCGTTTTAGTTTAAGGCGATATCTCGACCGCCCGGTGCGAAACTCCTGTTTTCTCTTGATTAAAATTGCTTTAAAATGCTTTAAAATATGTCTCTGTTCCAATAAATGTTTCTGATTTGCAAATTAATTAAATTGTGAAAGGTGTGTTGCAACAACACATTACAAAAATTCAATTAGGCAATTTGATAAACAGAAATATGTGTTGGAACAGAGACACATTTATAAGAAAGAGCATTTAAATTCTCTAGGGGATGACATATTTTGGTCTAGTTCTGGCAATTTTAAAGCAGTTTTAACCGGCAGATACCGGGAGTTTCGCAGCGGGGGGTCGCGATACACTGTTTACTAGTTAGAGCTAATCCCAAATTTTGCATTTTTTGCCATTTAGCTAGAGTGTAGAGTGAGACCTAGTCTTGAATAAGTTTTATAAAATCTATGAACCAAATGTTTTTTCGTTCCCTATTTCGTGCCCTACGCCAACCAAAGCATTAAAAGTATGGTTGGATATAGTACGTATTAAATTATAACTATATTATTATTATTATTATTATTATTATTTTATTGTTGCAATACATACAAACTCGGTCAAAACCGGCATAAACATGTTGTACGGACACAAATGTCAAGTATTTCCATGTGTTTACCTTATTAAAATCTACTTAGAACTACTTAATATATCTTCTTCTTCTTCTTCTTCTTCTTCTTCTTCTCTTCTCAAATGCCCACATTTGGCTATACTACTTAATATATCATTGTCCACATTATTTTTTCCAAACCGAACTGTGGATGCTATGTACGGTCGTGGCCGATTTGTACTCATCCCAGCATTCGCTCTTTGTACGGTGGAAACCACGAAAACCACCATCGGGATGGAGAACTTCTTGAAGTCTTCATTCTTCTTAGTTCAAAAATTTTCGCACTATCCTTATTATTATTATTATTATTATTATTATTATTATTATTATTATTATTATTATTATTATTATTATTATTATTATTATTATTATTATTATTATTATTATTATTATTATTATTATTATTATTATTATTATTATTATTATTATTATTATTATTATTATTATTATTATTATTATTATTATTATTATTATTATTATTATTATTATTATTATTATTATTATTATTATTATTATTATTATTATTATTATTATTATTATTATTATTATTATTATTATTATTATTATTATTATTATTATTATTATTATTATTATTATTATTATTATTATTATTATTATTATTATTATTATTATTATTGTTATTATTTTTATTATTATTGTTATTATTATTATTATTATTATTTTATTGTTGCAATACATACAAACTCGGTCAAAACCGGCATAAACATGTTGTACGGACACAAATGTCAAGTATTTCCATGTGTTTACCTTATTAAAATCTACTAAGAACTACTTAATATATCATTGTCCACATTATTTTTTCCAAACCGAACTGTGGATGCTAAGTACGGTCATGGCCGATTTGTACTCATCCCAGCATTCGCTCTTCGTACGGTGGAAACCACGAAAACCACCATCGGGATGGAGAACTTCTTGAAGTCTTCATTCTTCTTAGTTCAAAAATTTTCGCACTATCCTACACGTGTTCAAAATTATTGCTTTTTGCATCTCGATGTATATGTTCGGTTGGAGACCAATTAGTTTAATACTGTTATGGAGTTTACGTGGAACAATACCATTTGCTGATATAATTAACGGTACAATAATAATAACAACCTTTATTGGTTTCTGCAGCCATAGCTGTTGCCGTAAGACACAGAATAACAAACAATTTATATCAAAACGAAAATAGAAACAAATAACACTTATACACAACACTTAATACAAAATACAATTTATATATAAACTAAACAAAATTAAGAATACAAATGGTGCCTAAAGATGAAAATAGACCATCGCAATACGGCCAGAACAATTTCTTCGGTGAGACTTGATGGTAATTTGAACGTCTTCCGGAATTCCTCGAAAAAGCCGGGGATTGTACCCCTAGCACCTATCATAAGACCTATAACTCTGATATTCTTCAGATTGTAATAGGTCTTATAATAGGCACCAGTCGGGTTATAGATCCCCTGCTTTTCACGATCAACCTCCTCCGCTTGTCCCAGGTGATCCTCAAAGCGGATAGAGGGATCGAGAATGTATCCCTCCGACGTCCCCCGATCAATTGCGATGATGTCAATTCGCCTCGTGCCCCCTGACGTAGAAAGACCATGCACTTCTTCATAGACTTCATATTTCTTAACGCGAAGAGCCTGGGCTATCTTATGCCGCACTTCGTGATGCCGGGATTCTCTCATCTTTTCGCCGTGCTGACAGTAACCAAGTACATGGGCAAGGGTTTCAAACTCGCTGCAATGTCTACAGCGGTTAGTACCTTGGCTCCTGCCAGGGACGGTTCTTACGGGAACCCTCGTTACACGTCATCTTGATGGCATCTCTCCATTCAGAGCAAGAGAGTCCCGCCTTATTGTGGATCCACCTGTTAGCAGATGTCACTTCCTGGAAAAGTATCGCACCTTTTCCTTTATGTGACAGAGCGCACCACTTTTTATACTCTTGCTCTCGAAGGTATTCTCGCAAGGTCTTGCCTGAGACTCCAGCTCTCGTTGAGGCTTCCGGAAACGTTATGCCTAATCTAGAAATACAACTTAACTTCTCAGCTTCAAGATTCCTCGCAAAATTTACGTGTACATTATCCGCCTCTAGCAATGTATCACATATGTTAAAATGCTGAATGAAGGCTTCCCATCCAGTGTTCATAATGCCAAGGCCTTTGAATTTCGGACTAGAATAAATCATGGAGTCGGGAACATCATGAGGAAGCTGTAAAATTTCCTTCACAGTACCCCGCATCAATTTGTCTGTATCTGACAAAAATGATACATTACATTATTCTGCTTCCACAACCTTTTTATTTCAATAGATAACTCCTTATATCGGTTTATCTTTTCCCGCCAAGTTGTCTCTACATTGTGGCATAAAGGGACAGCAACATCAATTAAAATCGTTTCTTGTTTCTTCTTGTCAATAAATATAATATCCGGTCTATTGTAATTGTTAGTCTTGATTACTTTATCTTGAATACCGATCATAAATCCCTCTGTTTCGCTGAAATTGTCCCCGGACGTTAACCATTTGTTCGATGCTACCCTATCAACGTTATCTTTAAGAAGTTTTTTATAATGTCTGCTATGTAACGTCTTTTCTGATATTCTGACCTCCTTTGCTGTGTCAGAATTTAGTTTTTGAAGCAAGTTTAAATTTCCGTCATTTAAATTGAGGCGAGAAAGCGACTTGTCTGCCGATACTATAGCTCTATGAAGTTGTGAATGTGGGCATTTTGTATAAAAGTACTTTCTTAGAATTTCAATTTGTTTATAATATAAATTGTTTAAATCAATCAAGCCTCTTCCCCCTTTTTCTCTTGGTAGAGTCATTCTTTCTATTGCTGACTTTGGGCGATGACTTCTGTATCTGGTGAATGTTGTGCGGGTGAGAATTTCTAGGGCATGAATTTCTGTCTGTGTCCAATTATTTCTATGCAATAAGAACTTTTAAATATATAATTCCTGAGGAATTTAACAAGTTGCCATCAAATTTAAGTGATTTAAATAACCTTCGTTCAGTTATGATTACATTAAATGGGTGTTTTATTAAATTATTATTATTTTTATTATTATTATTATTATTATTATTATTATTATTATTATTATTATTATTTTTATTATTATTATATTATTATTATTATTACTATTGTTATTTAATTTTTATAAAGGATCCTATCATTATGAGTTTAAATTGAGTTTGAAGCCATCCAGTATCCTGTCTAATGTCAATAATTTATGCATATTATCTTTATAATTGCTCACATGAAAGTGTTATTGAACTTTATATTACGAATTTTGTTTGTGTTTTGTTTATTATTGTTTTGTTAAAAATTGTACCAGTTTGCGCTGCAATGTTTGTATGTATGCAACCCACTGTTTAGCTAAGGTTTAAGCTTAGTGGGAAGTCTTATTTAATGCGCAAATAAATAAATAAATGATTATTATTATAAAAAAAAAAAAAAATATTATTATTATTATTATTATTATTAGTATTATTATTATTATTATTATTATTATTATGTTTATGATTATTATTATCATTTTTATTATTATACTCCGCCATAGAAATAGATATTTTTAGTGCCCTCCCTTATAAACAAGACGAAATGAGAACTTTTAAATATATAATTCCTGAGGAATTTAACAAGTTGCCATCAAATTTAAGCGATTTAAATAACCCTCGTTCAGTTATGATTACATTAAAAAGGTGTATTTTTTTAAAAATTTAACGTTAGAGTAATTGACTAATTGGGTATATGCATTGCGTGTTCTTATTAATTTATTTTGTGTTTAAGTTATTTATATTGTACCCATTTCTTTCTTTTTAGTCTTTTTACATATAATGTTTGTTTTTCAGTTTTTGTTGCTCAGTTGTTGTTTTGCATTTTATTTTGGCTTTTGATTCTGTCATCTGCCATTACGGCCATACATGTCATTTGAGTGTATTTTTGTTGCTTATGCCACAGATAAGCCCTCTTAAGGGCTTTGTAAGTTTTATATATATGTAACTATGTTGTGTGCCATTGTTAAATTGATAAGTGACTTAATAAAAAAAAAAAAATGGCAATTTTATATATTAATGACTTGTGTAACCTCAAGATAAATGTCACTATTATATCCTATGCTGATGACACAGTGGTAATTTTCTCTGGATAATCTTGGGATGATGTCTTCAGGATTGCTAACACATACATGGATTTGATTTACAATTGGCTCAATATGCACCAAGATGCACAATATGCAGACAGCACACAATATGCACCATATGACATTCTCTAACACAGAAACTACTCAACCACCATCACCCACGACAGTCCCTGCATTATGTAAATTCACCCTAGTTTTAAGTTTAGTTTAGTTTTTCTACTCACGCTGAGTGATCAGACCCCGAGTTGGGCGAAACGTTTCAGTATATTTATTTGTCTTCTCATCTATAAAATCATCATCATCATCATTTATAATTAAATAAATAAATACATTAATAAATAAATATGTTTCTCAAAGTGACCTATCCACTTTCTCTGGTAAGCTGTCATCCTTCCAGTGGCGTCACTAGGGGTTTTTGGGGAAGGCCTTTGCCCCCCCAATCGCAATCTGCGCCCCCCCCCCCCAATAATTTCCTCGTTCAATCAATTTTATTTCTTAAATTTCAAATCTTAAAGTGCTAGCGTGTCTCTTTAAAAAATCACAGATCAAAATTGTCTTTTGATCAACAATACTTACATATTTTATAATATTTCATTAATAATTATGACATGCTAATGGCAATTAATCAAGCCTTTATGATTAAAATATAACCGTTAATCAGCATTTATCTCCTGCATATAATTTATGAAAGGTATTTAATATTATTACATTTTGTACCACAAAGAGTGGTCACTTTATTGACAGATGTTCTTTAGATGGAGTTTTGTGACAAGTCGTATTAGTGGATAGTATAATATGTCTAATCTTTTGTAAAGTAATCGAGGAATGACTGACATTGTTATTTTATAAATTAATAATTAAAATACTATAACAAAATAAACCGTGACAATCATAATATTATTTCATGCAATCAGCCTTCTGGTATACTTAAATAGTTGTGTGTGTATAAAATGCTTTTTAGGGCCGCTCTATTATCCTTATGATTCCCTTGCTCAAATCGCTGTAAAGGCTGTTTCGAAGCCCCCGTGTAGCCCGCGCAAGTCCAATCAACTAGTTACTTGCGCCCAGGGGCGGACTGGCAGGTACGGAACTACGGAAACCCGTACGGGGCCCCCCCGGGTGGGGCCACCACCCAACCCCCTGAAAATATCTTAACACTATAGATTGTGAAACAATAGTAAGAAGAGCATAATATGTATCTCATGTCAGTGAAAAGGGACATATAGAGTTATATAGACCATCTAGAAGTGCTACAAAGATTTCCACTTTCTTCCTCAGAGCTTACTTTTTTATAGTTTAGTTTGAAATATAAAACATGCCAGTGCTAGAAATTTCTTTAATTTAATTTTTAAAGTAGTGTCACAGTTCAACATGTTGTTTGACACACCTATCATCATGTATCGATTTTTACACGTGTTTATATGCATTCTAGACAAATTAATAGGAAACAAGAACCCTCAAGATTTCTGCTCGCTTAGCTCGCTACTTTAGAGTGACTTTTGACAGTTTGCGAGTAAACTTTGTTATATCTGAAAGTACCATTTTGCCCATTTATAATAGAATAGGCTCATGTAAAAATGAAATAAAGGAGTTTTCAAGTCGTGTGTCATTACAAAGCCAATTTCCGTAAAATAGCTGACTGAAAATCGGGCTGATCGCGTGTCTATAAGCGTTCAAAATTTAAAAAGGCGAACTTTGTGGCAATATCTATCGGCGCCTACTGAAATCCGATCCAGCGCAGCACTTGCCATAAGATTACTTCTCAAATGACAGGATCGAACTCTTATCCTAGATCTATGACGTTAGGAATTATCAGTGTAATATTGACTTTACTTTAATTGTTTTTCATGATAGAATTTCGCCTCAAAACGCTTTTTAGTCCACTAAGCATCATGCAGGGCCGAAAATTGTTTCGCCTTCGGCGACGTTGCCTCCGGTAGGCAGGGGCTTCGCCCCCGACCCAGCTGCATACCCAGCTACAACACTCGTTACGAGTACAAATTATACACGATGCGAGTGGACAACTAGTAGTCGATATTTAGAAACAATATAGTTTGAAATATACAGCTGCCAGTGTTGGGAAAATTTCTTCATCAATTTCGTTTTTGAAAGTGGTGTTCACAGTTCAACACGTTGTTCCACATAACTATCATCATTTATCGATTTTTGAACGTGTTTATATGCGTTCTAACAAAATAGTAGGCTGAAAAATGTTCGCCTCCGGCGGCTGGGGCTTCGCCCCAGACCCCTTAAAGCTTCGCCAAGTCCCGGGGCCCCTAACATCCTTTTCCGTACGGGACCGTTACCCCCCCCCCCCAGTCCGCCTCTGCAGTTGTGCCCCCCCAATCCCAGATTCCTAGTGACGCCCCTGCATCTTTCTGAACCTTTTCCCTCACTAGAACATGTTTATTTTGTCCTGAGTTCCAATCAACTCAGCCAATTTGGCCTCTCCAAGTATACATCAACTATACTAAGTATACATAAGTTCGTGTACATAGGCAGAGCTGGGCAGTATCGAAAATACATGTATTTGAAATACGTATTTGAAATACATTTGTATTTTGTATTTTGTATCGAAAATACCCAAGCTTAAAGTATCTTGTATTTTGTATCGAAAATACATTTTTCAGAGTATTTTGTATTTTACAAAATACTTCTCCCAACAAAATACATTGAATATACATCTAGCTACTACTGATGATGATGACTTTTTCGCTTTTGAAAAAGAAGACAATATGGTCGATACCCCTCTTCGTTTTAAAACTAACACTAAATGAGAGTTGGAAGTACTACAATACCTCCAAGATAAATGCAGAGACATTCAAATGCTAGGCTTGTATCCGGTCATAAAAAAATGTTTCTGCAGTACAATACAAGCTTGACGTCAAGTGCCCCAGTGGAGAGGATGTTTTCATTTGCCAGTATTGTAAACAGTCTACGCAGAAATGCATTATCGGACGGATTGTTCCAAAAACTTGTAATTCTGAAAGCCAATGGCCAATGGGTAGCAATAAGTGTAATTTGAATCAAGCTAGTGCTACCATCATTGTTTGTATTGTACTGTCCGTTACATGATGATGAATAAAATTAATTAATGTTCTAGACATACACTATAGATAGGCCTTTCGTTACACCAACATCCAAAATTTTAAAAGAAAAAAAATTGGTTGTTCTTTATTTCCCGGTAGTTGTAGTTGTAGCATAGGGAAATGTATTTTATTTTAAGTAATTTGAAAACACAAATGCATTTTGTATCGAAAATACATGCTTCTAAAAGTATCTTGTATTTTGTATCTAAAATACATTTATTTCAGTATTTTGTATTTTGTATCTAAAATACAAATATTTGAGTGTTTTGCCCAGCTCTGTACATAGGTGTACTAAGTATACATAAGTTCGTGTACATAAGTGTCCTAAGTATACATAAGTTCGTGTACATAAGTGTACCTACTAAGTACACACTGCCAATATCTTATTAATACTGTTTGCCTCTATTTTCATCTCCAGTAATTTTATGCATTGTAATTAATCCAAAATCAAACAACAAATATGTACAAATTCAACATTGTAATAACTTACGTTCTGCTATCTATCCCACAGAAGGCAAGCCTTCTTGCCTTCTGTGGGCTTCTCATTACTCAATAGGTACTCATCAAAATATACTGTTTTCCAACACTGTATTGAAGAACTGAGAATTAAAAATGCTTTGAAATAGAAAATGGAAAAATTGAGTAATTCAAAGTAAGATTTAGATTTAAGGTGTACTACTTAGATAAGCTTTTCGTATCTGTGCCATATTCCAATCAATTGATTGGCTATTGACCTCCAGGCTGTTCATCACAGGTATTTTAGAAAATAATTTTTAGAATTTGCATGTTAGTCTGTTCCCCCATGTTTTGCATACCCTATGTTTTCTTGAGTAACAAGTAACAACAACAACAAATACACATGTTCAAGATTCCCCATTTCTGGCAAGGAAATAGACTGTCTTAGCCTCTGCCAGTTAATAGCATAAGTCTACCTTTGTACACTGGTATACGTTTTTATTTTCCCTCTTTAATTATGTGTGAAACTTTCAGTTCCTTTTTATAAATTAAAACTCATTCTCTTAACTCATCTAAATTAAATATTTCTGGGTTCAACAGTTGATCCTTATCTAGTAAAATAATTTTAAAAAACTCTTGTACAACTTCATCCCTATTGCTATGTGTACCTCGGTACTTGTTAGAGTAAAATGAGTGAGTACTGTATTGGGTTCTTATGCACACCCCAAGGCAGATCTTATTGCCTTACAGTCTTCCCCCAATCTTGACCAAGATCTGTATGTAGGTAGGGTCATGGATCAGGCAGGGTAACACCATTAAATAGACTGAATTCAATAAACAAAGATTACGTGTATTTTCCTACTAGACGGTCAATCCATAAACTGTTGCATCGTGTGCAGGCGTACATGGGTTCAACTTACTCCATTTATAACATAGACATTCTTTTAGGCCAACATCCTACCCTTGTAAAACGGTTTAGCACAGCAACCCGGTCAGTCTACTAGTCCCAGCTCATCCTTGGTTCGAACCCCGGTGCTCGGTTTTGTGTCTTCCGTCCGCATGCCGTCTACTTCCCTCTTCAGCACTTGAACGCTTAATACAGTTTCATGGGTAGCCACTTACTGTTCAATTCCCGGTTGATGTTGATTCCTTGAAGTTTAAAAGTGAACTGCACGAGCTGGTCAATCATTCCGTCAAACCAAGACACCTCTGACATCATAGATTTCAATCCCCACCAAAACATAGTTATAGATGAAAAAGTCCATTCTTCTGTATTCAAACCGTTCTCCGGCAGATCAAAGTCCAATCGACTAAGGCTTTCTCACTCCACGGCATTCATTGCCCGCTCTCGTTAAAGTGTTGAAACCCTGACACAGGCGCATTCCACGGGTGCACTCAACTTGTGCATGCATCCTGTTAGGATCGTCACACGTCCGGTAGTCTGGCTAATAACTTATCCCAAAAGAACAGAAGAAGACCATGAAATTGTCATATTCTTCACAATATCCCCATACTAATAATTACACTAACAATATTATAAACAACACCTTTACACTATTTCCTTGTATACTTTAAATTCTAGCAAAAAAGATTTAACTTCTTTTATTCCTGTTTTTAATTCAATTATGACACCAAACATAATGAAAACAAACTCACCCTGATTTTGGTCAAAATCTCATTTTACTTTCCATTATTTCAATTCTTAGTATTGATTTTTCATTAATAGCAAAATATTCTCTTAGAAAAAACATCTATTTTACTGACAAATCATTTAATCCGTTGTAGTGGTAATAGCCTCAGTTCTTAGGTACATTTTCGATTTTGTGCTTCTGTACTTAATATGCTACAAACTGTTTGCTTGATTTCTGAATTCTTGTGTTGCTTAGGCCTATCTATCCTCTCAATAGGCTGGAATAATAAGGGTAAGCTCACAGCTGGGTAAAATCATTGATTAAACAGAGTAAAATAAAATATTTGTATTTTAGATTCAAATTACATTTGTATTTTCAAAACTACTCAATATAAAATACATGTGCCAATACTATAAATATTAAAAATAATGCTATTGTCGGGAAATAAGAAATGATTTAATACAACATATTATTAAGAAATGAGTTTTACTAAAAGAATATTTTGGACTTTGGTTTTGATATTGACAAAAAACAAATGCTTTTCAGCTGGCCTAGAACATTTTATTGTGTATCACACCAGTACAGACTGTATAATCATGAATCATGGCACACAAAAGTCAACCTTAAAATCTAGGTTACCATTTTTGCCACTAGGTTGTGTTGTGGTAGCAACTTCCTGAGGAACGGTAACTGAAAGGTTACTGCTTGCTGTGCAGTCGGAAAATGTATTTTGACGGGTAAAGTATTTTGTAAAATGTAAGGTACGGTACTCCGAAAAAATGTATTTTTGATACAAAATGCAAGATTTTTTAAGCTCTGGTATTTTCGATACAAAATACAAACTACAAATGTATTTCAAATACATGTATTTTCAATAGATAGAGCTGGGCTAGCTCTGGGGAAGCTGTTGTGACAAATGAACTAACAAGACTTGTTGCTATGTTTAGATTGTCTGCAAGTGTAATGCAGAATCAGTCCCGAGGAGGTCGAAAAGCTGCCCATAACCGCAGTAGACACAGAGCTACTCCAGCAAAGGTAATTACTTCTTCCAGAGGCTCATTAATAGCCATTAATAATAGAGCATTTTTGAAATTTGAAATTACAAGAAATAATGAAAACGAATGAATCTATAGGCCTAATATTACAAACCTGATGAAATCACTGCAAAGGCTTTTAATTAAATATAATTTTATTAATGCATCTAACTTTATGAGAACTACATTTATGTTGGTAACGAAGGAGAACAAAATAGTAACTAGGATGAAGCAAAATAAACAAACTAATTAAAAGCATTGTTGTCCAAGTGCTTTGCAAAGCAGTTGCAGACAAAGCCACTTGGGTGATTCCAAAGCATCCAGCGTGAAAACCTTTTCTATGCTGCAAGTGTGACATTTAGGTATTTTTGTGTGTGCGTGTGTGTGTGCGTGCGTGCGTGTGCGTGTGTGTGTGTGTGTGTGTGTGTGTGTGTGTGTGTGTGTGTGTGTGTGTGTGTGTGTGTGTGTGTGTGTGTGTGTGTGTGTGTGTGTGTGTGTGCGTGCGTGCGCGCGCGCGCGTGCGTGGTCTAGCAAATATTGCTACTCCCCCAAGCTTCGTTGTAGACCGGCAGCAGGTTAATTTGAAGATAAATCCACAGACGAGAAAAGTTCCGATATGGCCTATATCGATACGTCACTTGAAAACTTCGATATCGCAATACAATATCGATATTTCTGCCCTTGATGACCTTTGATGATTTTTTTTTATCGTTGGGCAGCCCTCTCTTTTTGTTTTTGACAGAGGATTTTACTGTAACCAAATCAATTACTGTACCTATGTATAACGTACCTATGTATATACCTATGTATAACGTGTACCTATCTATGTAGTATGTTTACGACTGGCAAGATGGCCGACAGTGAGTAGCACCTAGAGTTTTGTCTCCTTATCCACGCAGTCATATAAATCTAATGTAGACATTTATATCATCTAGGCTTAACCAGCACGCACACTAAACCTAATACAGAAGCAGTAATAAACATTAAGGTAACCTAAACCTATCATATCATAGCATAAAATGGTTGGAACCAAGTCCAGGCATAGCCCTAGGCCTAGGCCTAGTGGCCCCGAGGACGCAAAGCCAAAAACGGTGAATGAGCTCAAACAACAGGAGGGCGTCCAAGATATGGCAAAAGCAGTAGTAAAGGAGGTCATAAAATCACCAATCTTCCTGAAGGAGATAACTCGCATCATCACGGAAATTGTTACAGAGAACTTCATGGCTGCCATAACCTCAAAGTTCGAAGAACAATTTGAGAAACAAACCCAAGAACTAGCAAGTGTAAAAGATGAATTGAAAGCCAGTATGGAAGAAAACTCAAAGATGATAACAAAACTTGATGCTCTAGAGCAGTATAACCGGCGACTAAACCTCCGTGTGTTTGGGCTAGCAGAACTAGGCCTAGACAAGGAAAACACTGATAGGCCTAGGCCTATGTTACTTTTGGATTTCTTTAACAATCGCCTCAACTGCCAATTGCATCTCAATAGCATATCGCGGTCCCATCGCTCAGGCGCTAGGCCTACGGATAACGGCAGGCCCAGGCCCATCATTGTACGTTTTGTCAGCTACAGAGACAGAGCACTAATCTTCAGCCTGAAGAAAAGGCTGGCGGGCAGTGGCATCACAATAAAAGAAGACCTTACATTTGAAAGAACTTCAATCCTGCGGGCGGCCGTGGGAAGATATGGACTGAAAAATGTCTGGACAGCAGATGGCACAATCGTGATCAAGGAAGGCCGAAGAAAACTCCATGTCAACAGTACAGCTGAACTGGCAAGCCTAGATCCACCTCCAAATTAGGTTAAGGATGACACAAACATGAACCTAGGACGACTACAAAAGCCATCGTTCACGGTAGCTAGTTCCTACTTAGGCTTAGCTAAATGTAGTACATATCCCTAGAGTTAGATTATAGATTATCTTTTTTACTTTCTCATTTCATTTATCCAACTTCCAGTCCTTAGGTGACCTAGGAGAAGGTTGAATTTGTTAAACTATATAAGTTAAATAAGTGTTAAACCATAGATATATGTAAGTCATTGTTCACTTTATAGGCACAAACAATGCCAGGACCCCTATTCGGTAACTTTCCCATTTCTGCCTGAAATGAAAGCAGCCGAAACGAATGCAGGCAGAAATTATTTGCCCGTTTCAGCCGTCGCCAAAGATGAACAAAATAGCGATTCTATAACAGCGCCTGAAATGTGTATGTACGCTTTGGGAGGACATCACAAGGCGACTGAGCCACCGAGGCTTTAAGCCAATCAGAAACAGACAATATCATGATTTAGAGGGCCGTGATCACTGCAACACGGCTCAAATCAAAACAAACATAACCCTACACAGTTACATGAACGCGTCTTTTACAACACAAGAAGCAACCTAGAATACCATATTTCTCTATTCTAGGAATGTCTCTATGTTCTAGGAATCCTACAAGGTAATGCCTAGGCCTACGCCAATATCTAATTATGTCTTAACACTGAATTTATATGTATCGGCCTAGTAATACGGCAGTCCTAGTGATACAATAGGCCTAGGCTAGAGTTGTTTACGTAATATTTCTCTAATGGCGGGCGTCACTAGACCGCGGCGCCGGCTGAGATTTTCAAATAATAAAGACTGCCTCAAATGAAAAGTAAATACGTTGTTTATTGGTGTTTTTCACTCATTATAATGGAACATAATTATTAAATGCAGTTTGCAGTACAATATCACGCGTAAACAGTTATTATCCATGCTTAATATTACGGCTGATTTCGTTTCACCAGTAAAAAAGCTACTGAAACCATATCAGGACCACGGAAATGGATTCAGGCGGAAACGGGCACCAAAAAACTTACAAAATCGCAATTATTCGATCAACGTCGAATTCAGGCAGAAACCATATCAGGACCTACGAAAAAAAGTTACAGAATACGGGTCCAGATAGCATAACCTTAGCAAAGCTTAACTCGTTGGCAGATTTCCCAGAAAAAAACACAAATAACCTCAAAATCTTATATTTAAATGCAAGAAGCATACGTGGTACCAAGTTAGATTTATTAAACTTATTACTATCTAGTACAAAGGCTCAGTTCCAAGTAATCATAGTAACGGAAGTATGGTTAACAGCAGATGAAGCTCCATACTATAATATCCCACATTACCGAAGTGAATTTTCATGTCGTCCAAACAGGCAAGGTGGTGGAGTTGGGATTTTCATTAGAGAACACCTGGACTACATCATCTCACACAGGTACAGTGATGATGACAATAGCTATATACAAGCAGAACTAACAAATCTACCGTGGATATCTAAGTTCATTATTGGGGCAGTATACCGATCTAATATAACCCAAAGTTTACCACCCAAGCTGATTTTCTAACCCTCACTGACTCTATACTTGACAGCTATAACACATTTGGTATTCTAGCTGGAGATATGAACATAGATGTAGGGCCCACCTGGCTGCTAAAACTAACACACACACTAAAGAGTACCTAGACATTATTAATGGCAATGACTTCTTTATAACAAATTCAAAATATCCTACTAGAGTATCTGCTCAATCTTCAAATATCTTAATCATATATTAAGCAATTCTAAAATTTACCCGCTTGCTATATCTAACGTAACTAGTAGTCTATCAGACCATGATATGCTGATAGTAGAGGTTTTAAAGAGATCCACTCATGACAAAATGAAAGGTAAACTCACAATCCCCATAATAGACTATGCTAAACTTGAAAATCGCCTAACTAACTCGCCAATCACTTTAGATGAGTCCACGCCTGCTGAATTTATGTATGAAGAGTTTCAGGGTAAAATTAATAGTTATATACAAGAATGTAAAGTCCTAAAAAAGAAAAGTCCTATTGACTATACAACCTGTCCTTGGATGGATGGGAGGCTCATTTCACTAATGAATAATAGGGATAAAAAATATCTAGAAGCTAAAAAAAACAATTTTGCCGAACCTCAGTACAGTGGGTTCAAACTTATCAGAAACAAGGTAACTAAAGAAATGCGTTTAAAGAAAGCCACCTACTATAACTCATTACTTGATAAAAACATGAAAGATTCTAAAAAAACATGGAAAACATTGAATGAAATATTATACAATAAAGTAGGATCCAAGTCTGACCCCAGTGTATCGATAGAGAAAGATGGCG
Organism: Isoperla grammatica; assembly: GCA_945910005.1. NCBI lineage: Eukaryota > Metazoa > Arthropoda > Insecta > Plecoptera > Perlodidae > Isoperla > Isoperla grammatica. The sequence continues at coordinate 283,469 of OX246746.1, read as the reverse complement.
GCAAAATAACAAGTCCAGTAGAGGTGGCAAATGAGTTCAATAACTACTTCGTTAATATTGGTAATGACCTTGCTAACCTAATACCATCTAACCCTAATGATAACTTAACATTCACTCATCTACCAGAGAACAGTCATCAGTCTTTCTTTATTGCCCCAACTAATGAAAATGAGGTATCCAGTTTAATTAAAGGTCTTAAAAATAGTAATGCACAAGGAAAGGATGGAATACCTACCATTATTCTCAAACGCTACTGTAACCATCTTGCAAAGCCACTAGCTGCATTAATCAATAAATCTATAATCTCCGGTCAAGTACCAACAAATTTAAAAGTTGCTAAAATAATACCAATTTTTAAGGGGGGTACCGCGACAGACATAAGCAACTACCGGCCTATCTCCATCCTGCCGGTAATTTCCAAAATACTAGAAAGAGTTGTGAAAATAAGACTAGAAAAATTCCTTAACAAAATAAACTTTTTTTATAAAGGCCAGTATGGTTTTCGTAGCGGCATGGGAACAGAGCAGGCCATAGTTGATCTTGTCTCTAAAATTCAAAGTAAGCTTGACAAATCAGAGTATTCAAGTGGTATTTTTATCGATCTGAAAAAAGCCTTTGATACAGTTGATCATGTAATCCTCTGTAAGAAACTAGATAAAATTGGAGTAAGAGGCCTCGCCCTGGCTTGGATTAAGGACTATTTACAAGACAGGAAGCAATTTGTTAGGATTAATAACGTAGATGGATATGAAGAAGGTATCACATGTGGCGTGCCGCAAGGCTCAATACTGGGACCTCTCCTTTTTCTTGTTTATATAAACGATCTTTTTCAGTCTGGTATAGTGGGCCACCTCCAATCTTTTGCAGACGATACTAGTCTGTTCTACTTTGCCTCATGTTTTCAAAGCCTAGCTGCAATGATGCAGTCTGATCTTAACATCCTCGCCAAATGGCTCAGGTTGAATAAACTCTCACTAAACATATTAAAAACTAACTACATGTTATTTAAGACCAATAATCTAAAATACAAAAATTTGAGCCTGCATTTGGCAATCAATAATACCCCAATTAAACAAGTTTCTTCTGTCAAGTACTTGGGGTTAATGCTAGATGATCGACTATCATGGGAAAAACACATAGAGTATGTTTCAAAAAAAATATCACCCTTGACATCAATCCTAAAACGAATCTCTATAGTAATTTGCCAATCCACCCTAAAGAATCTCTACTACTCTTATATTCACAGTCACCTACTCTATCTAAATATTGTGTGGGGCACTGCATGCAAAGCAAAATTAAAGAACTTGTGTACTGTACAGAATAGAGCCATCAGAAATACCTTCAGCTACCCAAGGGAAACACATCGTATAGACATGTACAAGACTCATAACATTCTACCTCTCCAACTAACAATAAACATCTCACTCTTACATTTGTCCACAATATGATTAATAAATATTCAATTACAAATCTCCATTACTCACTCAATAAGAATAAACATACACATAATACTCGTACAAGGAATAATCTTTTTATAGACAACGCTAATACCAGTAAGTTTGGGCGTGCTAATATAAACCACCAGGGGTTTGCCCTTTATAACAATCTTCCTTGGTCTACGAAATGCCTTAGTCAAAATATATTTAAAAAAAGAAGTAAAAAAGAATCTATTACTAAATGAATTGGGAGACTGCTTCGAGTGAACTGATTTGCTGGGTACTTATATCTGCTTTACGTAAGAACTTGCTATTTCTAATGTTCCTGCTTTTTTAATCTTGTTACTTTTAAGTTTAAATTTAATTTATAATTTCTGTTTTATCATGAAGTTAATAGTCATCATAGTCTATACCTCATAATATTCTAACCTTGTCGTTTAATTTTGTTCCTATAATATGTTCATAGGTCTAATTTCTATACATTAAAAGTCTATATCCTATAGCTACTAATCGATTCCATAAGATATGTCCTGCAAGGCTGTATGCAGAATTGAATTGTATTAACTATAGTTGCAGGGGGCCCTATGCCAATTCTTATGTAACCTAGATATAGACTTTCCATCACTGCATTATGTTACCATGTCATGTCGTACTACCATTGTAAAGAGCGCAAGCTCATTTTGGTGAATAAAGATATTCTATCTACACAGATATGTTTAACATCGACAATTTACCACTTAGCAAAAAACTTTCAGAATGAACTAATTAGTAAAGTAACTTAAAGATGTATGTTGAACTACCCAAAATTGAACTACCAAAATTCCTTTAAAATGCTTTCAAAATTGTCAAAATTTAAACAAAAATTTGTCATTTTAATTCCATAAAGAATGTAATGCTCTTTCTTGTGAATGTTTCTCTGTTCCAATAAATATGTCCGTTTATCAAACTAACTCATTTGACGGTTGTAATATATTGTTGCAACACATTATGCAATCAAATAAGTTATTTTTAAAAACAAAAACATTTATTGGAAGAGAGAAACGTTCATAAGAAGGAGCATTAAATTCTTTATGGAATGACATTTGGCTTAGTTTTTGACAATTTGAATAGAATTTGAAGACATAGAAATGGCAAGTTATGAATTGTGCCTCTGTTGTACAGCTGGTGCCCAGTGGGTCCGGCCTGGAAGATATTAAGCTAGCGATCCAGCAGCTTACCATGCGCTCTCACACAACTGCCGGCTACTCAAGCTCCACCTACTCCAGCATGAGTGGTAGTGAGTCGAGTGAACCGGCAGTACGCAGACTAATGCGACATTCTTCATTGGAGACCATCAACACCAATGTTACCAGTGCTGATGAATTCGTTTGGGTTGATTCGCATAATAGGTAGGGACAGTATAAAGTATGGTTTTAGTACACATGATTGAATATGAAATCATTGAGCATGTATTTTTTAGTGGTGTCAAACGATATCGATAATTCGATACGATATCGATATCGCATGAAAATCGCCGTTAATTTCGATATCGATATGGTAGTGTCATATCGAAAATATCGCGATATCGTGGTCAACTTAAAATATTAAAATATTTCCGCTATGGTCTGCAGTATGCATTGCTGCAGTATGCGTTGCTGCAGCTTGTCACTGAGTACCAACCCCCCTCCCCCCCCCCCCAGCCCGCGATATCATTGTCAACTTGAAGTATTTCTCCCATGGTTTGCAGTACGCGTTGCTGCAGTTTGTAACTGGACATCTACCCCCTCCACACAGATGGCCTCACGGGCCGGCGGGTTCCCTTTGTTTGCATCCAGACATTGGATCCATTCAACTATTTGTACCTGGAACCCCGAATTCTTTCCGAGAAGAATGTTGTTGTTCAGTATTGCTTGATACTTTTACGACTGTCAATAGCCGATGCCCGACACGTGACTAGACGTCATCACGCGAATTCAAGCCTTTATCGCTGTGCAGCAACTCGTACTGCAGGCAACGGGCGGAAAATATTCAAGTTGATAGTGATATCCCGTGGTAAGGGGGGGAGGGTATAGACGTGAAGACACTAACTGCAGGAACGCGTACTGCTGGCCACGGCGAAAACACTTTAAATTGACTACGATTTCTTATGTATTGTTTTATTGCCGCCGAAAAAAAATTCGATATCGCGATATCGATGTTAATTTTTTAATATCGATATCGCGATACGATATCGGCAAAATGGCGCCGATATCGATATTGAAAAAAATATCGTTTGACACCACTAGTATTTTTTACCAAAAGAAAGGACTGACTAGAAATAATGCAATACACAATCACAATACTAGGCAAAAAAACAATTTCTATAGCCATTGCCATAAGAAAAAGATGTATGAAGAAGCTCCAATCTATATAGGATTAAAATTATGGAATAAATTACCAAATGAACTAAAAGAGATAGCACAGAAGAAAAGCATTTTTAAAGTTAAGTTAAAAAAGAGTACATAATAAATAATTCATTATATTCCATAGAACAATTTTAGAAACACGACAATCAGAGGCCTATCTAATCCAGTGTTGTTAAAGCTACTTTTTAAAAGTAGCACTGTTACAGCTACAGCTACTTGATCTTTGAAAGTAACTTTAGCTACTTTTCAGCTACTGTATTTTGTCAAGTAGCTCGCTACTTGCACAGCTACTCAAAAAACGTAGGGACGCTACTTTACAGCTACTTTCATTTTTTTATAAAGGACCAAGAGTACGTAATTTATTGAAACGGCGGTAAGGTCCGGAAGTGAGTCATACTCATGTCACAGTTCACGGGGTGAAACAGAAAACTCGGAGCTGGGGAGGCGGTTTTGGGACTATAGAGCCAGAAGGCCAATGTCAGTCGTCATTCCGAACCTGTGAGTGTGGGAATTGTGGCGGGCGAAACGAACGTGTGTTTGTTTATTGCAAAAATAGAGTAGCGGCTACTTTTCGCTACAAATACTCGTATATAGTAGCTTACTACTCGCTACTTTACCGCATTTTCAAATGTAGCGCGCTTCCAGTCTCGCTACCAAAAAAAGTAACATGCTACAAGTAGCGCGCTACTTGTAGCGCGTTACTTAACAACACTGATCTAATCTAATTGGATTATCAGGGGTACTACTGTCAGTGTTTCTATTTTAATATTATATGTGAACAATGTTTTATATCTATATGTGTATAGTTACTTAGTCTAAGTTTTTCTTTTTTAGAATTACAACATAAGATTATATCTTATGAAATGACCTGTACAATATCATCAAGAATGAATACAACTGTATGTGACGAAATAAATAAATAAATAAATAAATAGACATATTTGAATGCCCTTGAACATTTATCTACAGTGGAGCCTGCAATATTATTACGTAAATGTAAATTCAATATACATAGCTGATAATTTGAGAAATCAAGAACATTTGCCTTGATTTATTCACAAAACATTGCATTGACCACAGTAAAGATGGCACCTCATATCCAACAAAAAATTATTTTCCTTCAATTTTTTTGCAATGATTTTGAGTTGGTTTATATTTTTCAAACAATTGTCATCTTGTCTTATTTCAAAGTAGGCCTAGTGGGGAACATTGGCATTGTAGACATTTGTTTTTTTTGGGAAAATTGAACTTGCCTGAAACTGAAAGGATTAAAAATCAAATGTCAATAGTTATTAATTTTGTATATCCCTAATAATTTTGTTCCAGACTGGTTGAGCTCCAGCAGCTGCCGTGGTCCAACCACGACGTCCTACGAGTGATACAAAATGGCCGACTCAAGGAGCACATGGAACGAGTCTCAATGGAGACTATCCCCCGTCTGTCTTACCTTCTTCAGCGAGCGCTCGTGAGGTTAGGAAGGGAAGCACAACGGCTTGCCAGGCCACTCGGCATGTGTAGTAAACAAGAGGTTAGCAGTGCCCTGAGGATCATCCTATGCCCGGCCCTGGCAGATTCTTGTACCAAGGTGCGTATTATGGAAACCAGAGTCTGGGATTTGTTTTATGTAAAGCTGTTCTTTTTCTTTTTACATTTTTTCCTCTAGGATTTTATTGATTTAAATCAACAATAATATAGTGTTTCACAAATGGGTAATCATAATCATTATCCATCGCCGTTTCCTGCTTCTGGCAGGGTCAGCTTGGGTTTCACAACCAAATTATTCCACCTCTTCCTCTCTTCCCACAATCGTACTTCCTCTACTTGCTCCCAGCTCTCTCCTCTCTTCTGTAAGTCTTCAGCAATCTTTTCCTTCTATCTCTTCATTGGTCTTCCCCGTCTTCTTCTTCCTTCGATCTTTTATTCATATATTCTCCTGGGCATCCTCTCTTCCGTCATCCGTTTCATGTGTCCAAACCATCTCAGCCTTGTCCTTCCCATTCCGTCCCCTAGCTTCTCCACACCAAGCATTTCTCTTATGTTTGTATTTCTTATCCTGTCTCTTCTTGTCTTTCCCACCGTGCTCCTCAGGAATCTCATCTCCGCCGCCTGTATTTGACTTTCTTCTCTATCCCCCATATTCCAGGTTTCTGCCGCATATGTGAGGATCAGTATGAAATAGGTCTTGTACAATGTCGTCTTGACCTGTATTGGTATTTCCCTGTCCCACGCCAGACCTTTTACAAATGGATAGAAGTTATACTGGCTTTTTGTATCCTGTTGTTGATTTCCTTCCTTATCTTCCCACTTGACATTATTTCACTTCCTAGGTAGGCAAAGCTCTCCACCACCTCCAGGGTTTCACCTCCAATCCGTATCTCTGCATGGTAGTTCCCTACGTCTCCTTCTCCTGGCATTGTTACCACCTTGCTCTTGCTTATGTTTATTTTCATGCCTGCCTCTTCAATATGCCTCTTCCACCTGTCCGTGTATCTCTGCAGTGCCTCTTCATACTCCGACCATGCCCCAAAGTCGTCTGCAAACAGCATAACCTCCACCTCTTCTGTTTCTTCCATCTTTACCTTATTGTGTATGTCATCCATCACTATTATAAATAGCAATGGTGACAACACACTTCCCTGCCTCAGCCCTTGTGTTATTTGGAACCACTCCGACCTCCCAAACTGTGTTTTTACACAGCTCTCGCATACTCTGTACATGCTTCTAACTCTGTCTGTCAGTCCTTTGTCCACTCCTTTTCTTTTCATGCTTTCCCACACTTCCTTCCTCGGAACACTGTCATATGCCTTTTCGATGTCCAGGAACACCATACTCATTCTTTTACCTAACTCACAACTCCTTTCCATAGCTTGTTGCAGTACAAATATCGGGTCTATAGTTGATCTTCCCCATCTGAACCCATATTGCTCCTCGTTCAGCATAATGTTCTATCTCTACTCTCATTCTTCTATCTATAATTCTTTCATATATCTTTGATGTATGGCATAGTAAAGTTATTCCTCTGTAGTTTCCTTACTTCTTTTTATCGCCTTTTTTGTAAATCGGTACAATGACTCCTTTCTCCCAGTCCCTCGGTATCTTATTTTCTTTCCATATATCCCTCTGATCACCCTGTAAAACCAATGCATTCCACTTGGGCCCTCAGCTTTAATCATTTCCACCACAAGTTCATCCACTCCTGCAGCCTTGGACCATTTTTCATCCTTTTTAGTGCCACCTCCACTTTTGCCAAGTCGGTCCATTCTCGTCCACTTCTTCCCTCACCTCCTCCAACTCTACCTGCCTGTTCTCTGCCTCAGCTCTCACATTCAACAATTGATTGAAGTACTCTTTCCATCTTTCCTTTATTTCTTCTTAATCTGTAATGAGCCTCTCTGAGTCATTTGTTAAGTACCTTTGTCCCCCTCTTTCTTTCCTATTACACTTCACTATGCCATACAGCATCTTCTTGTTTCCTTCTGAGTCTTGTTCCAGTTTCCTTGCCAACTTCTTCCAGTCTTCTGCTTTCTCTTCTTTAACTGTTCTTTGTGCTTCCCTCTTCGCCCTTTTGTAGGCCTCTCTCTTTTCATCTGTTCTATCTTTCATGTACTCCCTCTATGTTCTATTTTTCAGCTGTACTTTCTCCTTTACTTTGTCGTTCCACCATCTTGTTTCCATCTCTTTTCTTACCTCGCTTGTCCTTCCCTGCTTTGTCTGCACCAGTGCTCTCTTAAACGCTCCCCATTCTTCCTCTACTCCTTGTATCTCTCCCCTTGGTATCACTTTTCTAATCTTCTGCTGGTATTCTTCTCTGACTGCTGTTTCGCTTAATTTCCATACTTTAAGCTTCTTCTCCGCACACTCTTTACTCTTTGTTATTAGGTACTCTTGCTCTTGTTCTTGTTCTTTACTCTTTTTAAATCTTTAATAAATAACTCCAGCATTTAACTTGATTTATTCGATACCTGTTTTTGAAGATTTCGTTCCAACGTAATTCTGTCACTTTTATCTATGACTCGGCAGGTCTATTTATAGGGCTGCGTTGTTGGCAATGTTTGTGTACAATTTGTTATGTAATGTTTACTGTTATGTCTAATTATTGCTTTTATTTATGTGACTATGCTAATGACATGTACTTACTTTCAGGTTTTATTATATTTACACTGGTGGAATAATTTGTATTCTGTTGTAAATAAAGGCATTATGTATTATTATTATTATTATTATTATTATTATTATTATTATTATTATTATTATTATTATTATTATTATTATTATTATTATTATTATTATTATTATTATTATTATTATTATTATTATTATTATTATTATTATTATTATTATTATTATTATTATTATTATTATTATTATTATTATCCTTCCCTCTATTTGGATATCTAATCAAATAGGGCCAACAGGTTTATCACAAATAGAAAAGATTGTAGCCATTCTGAAAGGCTTAAAATGTGTGACATTTTATCGATAGAAAATTCTTACAAAGAATCCGATGTTGTTAATGTTTTCCTAAAAAAAATGTTCACAAACAGCGTTGACGTGGACCCTCTGTCCAGGATACAACTCTAATATTTGCCTGCAAGGTACGGCAAGAGTGTATTTGAACCCTCCCTTTGCTCGCACAGGGCTGTATCAAA